>CAVLJG010000005.1:76301682-76644054 GCA_963669975.1 Acanthoscelides obtectus
GCCTTGGGAAAACATATATCAAATAGATGACATCGATCATAAGGTATCATTTTTAACAGACACTATATTGAATATTTTTGATTAGCATGCACCCCTAAAAGACTGCAATGGTCGAAAAAGACCATACAGTCCATGGATCACAGATAACATTAAGTTTATGAAAAGGCTTCGAAATCAAGCTCTTTCTCGTTTTAGACGAACGCACCAACCTGGTCATCGAGACTATTATAAACAATCAAGAAACCTGACCACTTCTGCTATTAGAGCCGAAAAAAAGGGATATCTAAATTTAAAGTTTCAGAATTGCTCAGAAAAGGAAAAATGGGCTGACCTAAAAAAACTAAATATACTTACTTAGAATTAAAAATAAATACGTCCCTGACCATTTAAGGAATGTTAACGAACTTATTACCTACTTTGCCCAAATATCACAAAATAATACTCCAAAACAAGAATTGTTGCATTTCTATAACAACAACTCGTTGCTTAATGAAAGCTTTTCATTTAACCTAATCGACGAAGATTTTGTTTTAAATAGTATCCTCAGTATCAAGACGAAGGCTTTTGGTGCTGATAGCCTGAACATTACCCTGATTTCCTTGTGTTGCTCTTTTATAGCTCCTTATATTACCCATATTATAAATAGTTCTATTGAAAGGTCTTATTTTCCTAAAAGCTGGAAGCTGGCCAATGTTCTTCCATTAGTCAATGTTAACAATCCGACAGAATTTGGTCAACTACGTTCAGTCTCGCTTTCACGATTCCGTGAAGGATTTGGGCTTAGTGGTTGACTCTAAACTTAAGTTTAGAGAGCACGTTACTCTGTGCCTAAGAAAAGCATATTCAATGATAAAATTAATTTACCCGCATAGACATTACCTATCACAAAATACTAAAGCCACGCTCTGCGAAGCTTTAGTGTTGTCCCACTTCAACTTTGCTGATATGGTATATGGCCCATTTCTTGATAGTGTGGAACTAAAAATGGGTTCAAAAAGCTCAGAATTCTTGTCTGAGACTGATATTTGGCATAAGGGGTAGACAAAGAGTGTCCCACAAACTACCTGAACTGGGATGGTTGAATATGGCTCACAGGCGTACCTTGCACTCTACTTCCTTTTTTTACAAGATTATAAAATATAAAAGCCCTCCTTATCTTCACTTAAAAATCAGTTACCGGACTGATGTACATAATCTAAACATTAGAAGATTGAATTTGATTCCAATACCATCACACAATAAAGAATCATTTAAGAAATCATTCTCATATCAAATTGCCTTTTTGGTAAATAAATTCAAAATTAAAGATTTTTCTCTCTCGGTAGTTTCATTTAAGAGGAACCTTAAAAGTGATTTACTGTCTCAGATATCATAGAAAACACATCTCCTGCTCCCCCTTTTCTCTTATTCTCTTTCCCCCCGCTTTCTCTTCTCTTCACTCTAAATTTCCATTCCTCTACTTACTATACTTCGCTATATTTCTTAAGTTTAATACATTATTAATTATCAATGTCTTAATAGCCATTTGTCTTACTATAGTATTGTTTAAATTTGTTGTTTTTTTTTGGCTCTAGCAGCTGCTTCTTTAAGGGGCAAGCTGATGTAGCCTTTATCCTCTTAAGGCTTTTTTTGTTTGTAAACTTTGTATATACTGTTTGATGAGGGTAATAAATATTATTATTATTATTAAATACAGATTTTCCTTAAGTTACATTAAAAAAGTATGGGGCAGCGTTTCCTGCTTCAAAAAATGTAAGAACGAATAATAAGTGACTTGCAACTTTTGCCTATAATCCCGTATTTTAAGAGCACTGTGAGCTTCATGAAGTGTCCGAAAAACATCTGTTGGTAATTTATGGGTTCACCAGACTGTGTCTAATTGGTCCAGCACATTCTCCTACTCCTCTTGGCACATATCCTTTAACAACCTTAAGTGCTCACTGATTCACGTGCACTTTTTAGAGGTGAAGCAGCTACGAAGCTGTTTGCAGGCGACCCGACCGCAGGGCCATTTACTGGCGGTAAAGTACAAAGAGGTAAATGTCTGACTATAGTGTCTAGGTATATTATCAAAGCAGTAGGGGTTTTCTGAGGCTGCGAACATAAGCTAATTTTTGAATTCTTGGAATGAACATGCAAATTAAAAAATACTTCATTTTTCATGTTAGCATGCGAAATAACATCTGTCACTGAATAAAATGTATTATAGGTATTTTCTTTTAGAAATGTGTCACATATCTAACACCTTTTTAAGTTGTTTGGGCCTTCTATTTGATTATCTTGATTTTTACAGTGGACTGCGTGGGTGAAAATGTTTTGGCTTCCACTATCAGGTAGAAACTATGTTCTCTACCTAGTCTAATCATATTAGACGAAAATACCCCGAGTTAGCGAAATAATTGCAAATCCTGGCTTTATTTCTGCAAGTTGTTCAAGGAAGTATTCAAATCATAGACGCATAAAATGGGTATATCAATTTTTGTGAGAAAACTTTTTATTGGACAACAAAGAATGAGAAAACTTGTTTTTTTGGGATTCAATCGAAAGTTTTGGCAGGAACGAAAAAACTCTTCATATAAGATTTTTAGGTATCTATGAGACCTACAAAATGAGATTACACGTGAAAAGATTCGACTAAAAGCAAAAAAGTTATGGCCGGAAACCGAGGCAAACTACAGGTTTTGGCACTTGTTGGTAATGCGACGATGGTTTCTCTCAGATATTTGAAATTCTCCAAATTCGTAGAATTCATACTTCTAAATGACCACAACAAAATTAGAGTTAATTAATCAAGTAGTTCTTGAGAATTTCCAATTGCTTATCCAAAAACACCTGTCTTCAGGCTATCACTACTGGTCTATTGAGCAATATACAGCGTTCATTAAAAAAGAATTAAATAGCAAAATACACTAGTTTATCTTGGCGATATGAATAGCAAACCATTCCGGAACACAAATGTTATTTTAATGCAAAAAGGATGGGTTACGTTGTTTCTTCTAAACAAGGTCAAACATTTCGTATTTGTGTGTAATTCGCAACAAAAGGTGATAGACAAATCCGCTTTGATTTAAAAAGAGTAGAGTAACGTATGTTTTCCGAATATCTCAGCGCATTTTTTTCAATCAATCACAAATACGAAATGTTTAAATTTGTTTAGTAGCAAAAAACGTAACCGTTGTTTTTCGCATGAAAATAACATGTATCTTTCGGAATAGTTTTTGATTCATATCGGCAAGGTAATCACGTATATTTTGCTATTAAATGCTCTTTGAACGACCTGTAGCAGGTTTGTTGACACGCAAAAAGATCATCACTGGACAATTTTTTTGTAACTTTTTGAAGATCTAAATCTCCTAGAAAATTCTTGGATAACCTTGCAAATGTTTGAACCTCCTTGGATCTTTCCAGATATTCTCGGATCGCTCTCTATCTCCAAAAAAGACAAACTAGTATCTACTTATGCACGGCAATCACTTTCTCCTGAAACAATGATCACAAAGCATTCAAATGATAAGTATGATCAATGGTTTGTGACGGCAAGTACCAAACTAAGTTTTGCTGTAAGTATATATCATCAGAGTATACCATGAGACTCAAATTCAACCGTTATTATTCGGGCTTTGGAAAGGTAAGAGATACGAGGTCAGTTGAATGAGGACAAAGCTGCGTATCGTTGAAACTAAGAAAATGACATTCAGAATGATCCAAAATCCAGAGCACTTCTAGAGATAGGAAAAATCGATTTTTCCCCAAATCGTTTTAATTTTTCCATGAGTTAATTTGAAGCGCAATTTAAAAATCTGCATATTAGCATTGCCACCTTTTCTGCTCTATAAGGTGACATAATCAGAATTTCAATATGATACTTCGTCTGTCCTCCTCCATTATCAACTGGATTTTTCCTTATCCTATCGGACTTCTACACAGGTGAAGAGTTTTTAATTCTGATTCCAAAATTGTATAAATGATTGTCATACATCAATACTGTAAACCCATGATTATTCAAGAACAGAACTTCCTAAATTCGTTTCAAAATATCACCAGCCAAGCATTCCTTCATTTTTATGCACTGGTCATATGTGAGCAGTTCCTGTTTCCGATTATATTGATGTTCATAAAACGAAACGGATTGATAGTAATGCTCATTTTTTCGTATTATTTCAGAGTAATAACGAAAAAGTGGGGAGCAATATAATTTTAAGAAACTAGTCGAAACATTTTGACTACTGAACACATTTTGTACCCGTCATATCTGAACTGATGCTCTGAGCCATCTTATCTTTAAAAATATTAATTGGCGACTGAAGTGCCACGCAGGAGGCTTCCTTGTGCTAAAAATAACGTTTGTTGAAGTCAATAGTCGGGTAAATTGTCTGAATATTTTTCTTTTTTGGTCAGGTTTGTAGTGTCAATGTATGATAATCATACATTTTACTCCCTAATACAATACCAAGGACACAAAGTATTTTGAAAATCGGTCTATTGACGGCGAAGAAAAAGGCCAAAAAATGAAAGAAATAGAACTCGCTCAAACTCCGGCTTTTGACGTTTCAGAGGTTGCTGATCATTTTCCGAAAAATTGTTAGGCCACGTGGTCCATCTGATGGTCGTACGTGGCAGTCGGCAGTCGCTTCCGCGCTGCTGCGGGCTGTATGCTGTAAATGTCAATATGGTCATCCACAGGAAGTACAGAGTAACCTTCCTTGATCCTATTTTTTAAGCAACAGTCTAGTTTTCCATGAAAAACAGCTAATGATGTAGGACTTAAACGAAACGACAGATTGAAGTTGTTTTGAAAATTCCTACTTAAATAGACTCGGGAAGAAATAAAAAAGATTTTGTGAAAATTTGCCATTTTTTGTCTTCCTAATTTTATATCTCTTACCAAGATCCCGATGGCGAGGGTCGAATCTGAACCACCCAGTATATGCACTCCCATGGTAGCGTCTGTACACCATCAACCTCACGTCTATATGAGAAACTTAATAAACAAGCACGATTCTGACGTGATAATGCATAAGTGAGACAAGATGAGCATTGCAGAGGAAATTGCGATCGTAATGGTAATGATAGGAGAAACAAGGCGAACGATTTAAGAAGGTTAATGAAAGACATGGAGCAATACGTACGACGATCGCTTTCTGCGTCTGCATAATAATTATAACCGTAAGAGTAATGAAAGTGTAGACGTAATTGAAAAGCTTGATTATACAAAATTTTGCTTCTGCTTCAACTTAATATCGTGTAGTAATGGTTTTTCATTTTTGCGACGTCATCATGTTCGGATACACTGGCTGTAGTTTTGCTGCGTATTTGCTACCAATTACCTGCAACTAATTAGATAAAGATTAGTTGCAAACTGCACTCCTATTTGTCTTTGGTTGCAAAACCTGTTAGGTACTTTTGCTTTGCTGCGTAATCAAGCGGAGCAAGTTGGTAATAACCTCCAGAGATTTCGTGAATTACGGTGTGGAATAAAATTAGAAGTTTGGTTTTGATGCTACATCATGCGGTAAATCTGATATGGTAGCAATGACTATGTACTTTGAAATTGTTTAAACTATTTACCACGATACTCCAACGCATCTTGCTTCAGATTGCAACACTGAGGTTATCCGTCATATCTTTAGACTTCTGGTGTAAAACTGCATGTCAACAATGTTTGGTAACTGATTCAAGTAGCACTTGATAAGTACTTATATAATATTACGTCACCAATTCAAATAACATCATTGATTACACTCTAGTATGTTGCCGCACTGTTTGCCTACTCGGATCGAGTACCAAAGATGCAATGGCAATGTGCAATACTTATAAATAACTCTGTGGCGCACGGTTTATGCGACCGATAGGAGATCCGTCTGCTGAAATTTTTTCCTAGATTTCAAAGTCAAATGAAATGTGTGGAGTGTGACATATGTCTAATATGTGTGTAGTTATTAGTTTTGAAAGTGTATTGATAGACAAACATCAAATAATTGCGATACACCATCTTCAAAGATTAAAACGCTTTTTTGTCCTTGGTATAGTAGCAACCTTGCGGAAACACTTTATTCAAATTCGAACTGTACTTTCCAAGTTATACGCGCTCCAAAGAGCGGACAGACAGACAGATCTACAGACGGACTGAATTAAGTGACCTGTTTTTTCGTGATGTGTGTACGTATCATATAACGTCCAAAGAACAATACCTCATCGAACTTTTTCCCGATTAAAGTACTTCCTTGCCAGTGTGGCGTAGGAAGTAAAAGGAAGGAAACGGGAGATCAAAGGGGAGGAAGTGTGTCAGTTGGAGGGGAGCCTTGATGGTCCTTGTTAGTATTGGAAAATTTCAAATTGATCTAAAGAATGTCGCAATTGGTTATGCCGAAAACCTGTAATTTTAGTTGGACCGGAATATCACACGATATAGCCGTATTCACAGTGCGAGCCGCAGTCTTGTGTGCTTGCAAACTTGTTTGACTGCTGAGGATATTGCAGGTGTTTCATTCAGTGTGAACGTCTGATTCAGAGAGCCATCTGCCTCTATTGCAATCATCATCTTTTGCATTCAAGAATTCTTAACACTACAAGGTTTTCACAATCAATCGTTAAAGTTCATGCTTTGAATACACTTCAATCCTTCAACTATTTTACTATCCCGTATAATTTATTAAGCCCTACTCACAATAGTCTTCCTCTTTTTCTTGTTTGCTTTTTACTTTACACGGAATCACCTGTTTTTTGTATGTTTTATATTTTTGTTAGTTTGATTTATCTTTTCCTAGGATTGCCCTGTAAATGATTTCCCTAAATGTTGGGCAATATATATATATATATATAGGTGAAAAATTAAAGCTTCCGCCTTTTGTTGGGTACTACGACAAAATTTAGGCAAAGAGGACTCTTTATACTTTTTTTAATTCTCTCTAGCTTTCAATGGACTTTGCCATCATCATCAGGAGCTGCAATTACAATGATAACAGTAGCAACAAAGGTGTAAAATGAATTTAAATTGACTCAACTTACAGTAGTATGTGAGGATGTTGCTAATTGTTGTTTACGTATAGGATGAGGGAAACGTCCAGTAACATGGTGAGAGCTGGATAGATTGTACAGTAGTCAAACTTATATAAAATATGACAAGAACAAGTTAAAAACAGATTAAAAATTATTTAAAAAATTAAAGCATTACATCGTGAAGCCACTTGATGATTGCACAAATTAGTGGTCATGGAATGATGAGTGACATGAAACCCTTTGACAGAAGGCCGAAGGATGTCAATGTCAGTATTGAAATATGGAACGAATTGTGGGCGTGTGCCAAAACGTTGCCAAATCACTTCAGATGATGAGATTTTCAGAATTTTATGTTAGAATTTGTTAAACCGACCAGAGGCAGTTGAATAAACTATATTATTATTAATGGGAATTTAAATTAACAATTATTAATAAATCGTGAGGAGAGAATTATTATATTTTGAGTGGAATGAAATTTACTGGTGGAATCGGCCAAAACACAGATTCTAATTATGGTTGTGAAGAGTTGAAATTTGGGGAGATATGTAAGTTCTCCAATTTTTCGCAGTTTAGCAAATATGAATAAATGACACTCAGTTGTTTAACATCTGTCTTTTTGTTGATACAGTTGTTATTCATGAAAATGTGGGACATTTCCAGGAATAAACGTTTTTCATGAATAACAACTGTATCAACAAAAAGACAGATGTTAATCAACTGAGTGTCATTTACTCATATTTGCTAAACTGCGAAAAATTGGAGAACTTACATATCTCCCCAAATTTCAACTCTTCACAACCATAATTAGAATCTGTGTTTTGGCCGATTCCACCAGTAAATTTCATTCCACTCAAAATATAATAATTCTCTCCTCACGATTTATTAATAATTGTTAATTTAAATTCCCATTAATAATAATATAGTTTATTCAACTGCCTCTGGTCGGTTTAACAAATTCTAACATAAAATTCTGAAAATCTCATCATCTGAAGTGATTTGGCAACGTTTTGGCACACGCCCACAATTCGTTCCATCTTTCAATACTGACATTGACATCCTTCGGCCTTCTGTCAAAGGGTTTCATGTCACTCATCATTCCATGACCACTAATTTGTGCAATCATCAAGTGGCTTCACGATGTAATGCTTTAATTTTTTAAATAATTTTTAATCTGTTTTTAACTTGTTCTTGTCATATTTTATATAAGTTTGACTACTGTACAATCTATCCAGCTCTCACCATGTTACTGGACGTTTCCCTCATCCTATACGTAAACAACAATTAGCAACATCCTCACATACTACTGTAAGTTGAGTCAATTTAAATTCATTTTACACCTTTGTTGCTACTGTTATCATTGTAATTGCAGCTCCTGATGATGATGGCAAAGTCCATTGAAAGCTAGAGAGAATTAAAAAAAGTATAAAGAGTCCTCTTTGCTTAAATTTTGTCGAAGTACCCAACAAAAGGCGGAAGCTTTAATTTTTCACCTAACTGGTCTAGACGACAATGACCACGTCTCAAGTTATATATATATACATTATATTCCTTTTTGGGTACAGGAATACAGTATACGGTGGTCCATCTTTCTCTTTATGAGATTTGTCTCATGATTTTCATGACGATAGACCTTTGTTTAGCCAATGAAACATGTATTTAAACTTCTCCTTCAATATAGTATACGTTTCAATTACAAAGGGAATCATCTTCAGTTCAATTACATACTATATTTGGTTTCCTTCTCTTCCAGGTGACAGCTCGTCTGTTTTCTCTTTTCATTATCAGGTTCCTATACAGTGTGTTGCTACAATAGTCTGAGTGTTTTTGGTGTTTTCGGGACGACGGACGGGGATGGCATATTAAAGAACGATAGATAGCCACATACTGACTTGTCGTTTTGGAGGGCTGAACGTTCATCTTTTTGGTCATGCCTCCACCAGGAGGTCTTCCCATCTTTGATGACTTCGCACAATCTCAGCATGTTCTGGGACTTTCAGACAGTTGTAGTAGTACACTGTACAAAACAGTGATAATGAAAAGAAAACAAACAAAATGTCATCTGGAAGACAGATAAATCAAAGATATGTCATTCCTTTGTGATTAACTCGTTTACTATGTATATTAAAAAAGAATTTTAAATACATCTAGTTTTATTGACCAGACACACATGGGGGACTAACGTTAATCAACGGTATTTTACTAGGAGACTCCTACTAAGGTTCGAGTCAATTATAGGCTGGACCAAACACTGCTCAGGGTTTGTACAGAATCGTAGGGAGCACTGCCTAAAATTCTTTATGTTGATAGTAACTGAGATCTTTAAGTCTTCTTTCAGATGACGTATAATGGGATAAACATGTGCGCCTTTATAAATTTGCAATTAGCTCCAGAAAATCTAATATGTGAATTAAACTAGAATTTTCTGTTGTTGCAGGTGGCATGTCTGATGGCTGGGGATGAGCTGTGGCCGTCCCAGCGGCGGCGTCTCTGCGACGGCGGCCTCGACAGCCGCGCAGCAGCAGCTGCGTCACGCTGCGTTCGCTGGCGATGCCGCAACATGTCGCAGGCTACTCGCCGGCGCGCAATGCGTGCGGTTTTCGCGCGACCAACGCGGTCGCTCTGCCCTTCACTTGGCGGCGGCCGCGGGTCGCGCCACCGTGGTGCGACTCCTGCTGGCAGTGGCGGCGCCCGGAGAAGCAGACGCGCCAGACGGAGACGGCTGCGCTCCGTTGCAGACCGCCGCAGCGGACGGACACGAGGAGGTCGTGCGACTTTTGTTGGCCAGGGGAGCGGACGTCGACGGGTGCGATAGCGTGGTAGGTATTTTTCTGGCTTCGACCTTCGTTATTTTATAAAACCTGAAAGTTAGTTTGTGCATGTCCCCAACACAAATAAGATTGATCAGCAACATACATAAAGCTGTAGGAAATTCAGAAATACAAAGTTTCGCCGAGATCATGCACACAATTTATCATTTCAAAACAATATGCATCACCCACTGTGCAAATAGATTTACATAAGGTTTTGCTCTGACCATAAAAGAAGAAACGTTGAAGACTCTTTCCAGTTAACTATTCATGGCACAGTGCTACAACATACTCAAACAACTAAGATACTTGGTGTTGAGCTCTTCATGGTATTCGATGCTTGCTCAACTTCAAGTTGAGAAAAAAAACTCTGCGAATCGTTGGTGATGTCAATAGCAAACAAACTGAAATGGGCTATTAAAGAGAAGTTTAGAGTGGTATGTCTTAAGTCTGTACGCTAATTAATCGCTGTTCCACATGTTAAGACTTCACTGTTCCAAGTGATGTCACAGAACTAGTCCATTTAACCTTCAACGCGACACCAACAACTATGTTTATACTATGATCACTAGTGCTGCTCTAAGCTCTTGAAAGCATACAGCGCAAATGAAGTAGTTTTGCGCCTTCCCTTAGCATAGATCGGTGTCAATGTACCGCTCAGTGGATACCTATCCATTGTTTACGATAACCTATGGAACTGACATACCAGGAGTACCGACGAAATGAGAAAAAATGACCCCAAAACTTGCACCTGATTATGCAACCAACAATGCGTGTAGTGGTGTAGTTGAGCCATACCTCTATAGATTGATGCTCACAACGATCTTAGTGAGCAAACGTGGAATGACTGTTTGCATCCTCAAAACTACCTAGCCTGCGAGATGACATTTTATAGGTTTTTTACATAATACCCGTGCGGATTTTAGACTAAGGAAAGTGGCGGATCTGTCAAAGCACAGAGTTACCGGATGAATCGGACAGAGATTCTCCAGAACAAGCACACATCTCCCTCAGAAATACCACCTTTTCAGAAAAAAAAAACCCAAATCACAGTTAATTAACAAAAAGAGCTAGGTTTGGTTCAAAGAGCGAGGAGATGCTTCCTATCCGCAAAACTTGAATCCAGAACATTATATCTCCAAAAAATTCCCAAAATTTTGGGGAAAATCTCTCAACATCGCAACGCTGAGAAAGCATCACTGGCATTCCAGGTGTCAAGTTTCAAAGTCGTTTTGACAGCATGAACAGCATTTCCATAGGTTCTCCTGGTATATAGGCTCCACGATAATAACCACTCGAAATTGGTACAAAGGTTTATCTGAAGTAACAAGAACATCTGACACAGAGACAGAAAGCTTGACTCAAATAAGCAACGCACATTTTCGTTACGTAGCATAACCAAAATTCCACAATGCCCTCGTTAGTTATTAGTGGAATATAGAAAAGGTCAAGATGTAATAGTGTGACAAAGAAACTAATTGATAGTGATCTTGGTCTTGAACCTAGAGTTAAACAGTATGAGAAGTTCAAAATGCGCACCCTTACTTTTTACCAACGACATGAAAGTAATGTTTTACAATCGGCCTGATACTATAGTCTGGTACAAAAACGGAAGAGAGTAGCACATCGTATCATTCACCGCTACCAAGGGGAGCGGACGGATCTAAAATCACGCCCCGTTGTCAGTTATCTCTTCCGTTTTGGTACCAGAGTATATACTGGCGTAGGTCTGTGTTCAAGATTCATCTTACTCATAATAGGATAAACTTTGGAATGCATGTCTTTTTCAGAAACATCTGGTACAAATACCCTGACATCAAGCTTGAAATCATTTCTCACATAGACGATGAATTATTCTTGCAAACAGTTAGGCATCTGAGAGAATCCGTAATAATTGAATGACCCAGTAGTAACTCGTTGAGCTTGCGATGTCTCTGGATAAGTGGATTTTGTAGAGTAATGTAAAATTTTAAGGCCTCCAAAAAGGCGACGACTTAGATCACAGTCAATTTTCGGACCTATATTTATTTCTTCATATTTTACGTGCCGAGTTTGTCCTTGAATTTTTCAGAAAATAATACATAAAAACCAAATTTAACAGGAAATCTAAAACACACGTGAGCAAATGCATTTTTGTTTAGTAGTTTCTAACTAAAATATTTGATTCATCGGACCATGATAGCATCTGTCAGTATAATAAATCACTGTCACTCAAAACGCAAATCAGTACCTTGCCAAACATCTCCATTAATTATAACGTATATCTACAATGAGGCAGATAAGTATACCTTATGAATAGGTTTTTCAAGCGCTATGTCAATATGTATAAATTATGGAGGACTCTCAGACACCGTCAGTTTGACTGAAGTGTTCACTTGATTGCCAGGTTTGATAGCTTGTTGATTAAACATTGTGAACTGTCAAATTTATTCTACATCTACTGCTATGCAGCATTAAAGTACCGGATCTCTTTAACTGTCACTTATCCGTTACTAGTTTGTTTTTAATTTTAATTCTAATTAAAAACTACTTGGAATTTTCGATTTTAGGATCTAGCTAAAATTTTGTATGTATTTTGGACATACTTTGTATGTCCTTTGACGTATTAAATAAGACCTGTGGTCCTTTATGCCCACGGTTACATTTTCATGCCGCGGGCCATAAACAGCCTCTTAACGTAAATATAAATACTTTAACGTTTGGCAGATAAATAATAATATGGCACCAGTATAATAATAGACTCTATCAAAATCATCCGAAATATTTTGTTATTTATAAGTGAATAGAAATAATAATTTTAAGCCGACGATATTTTGCGTCAATTTATGCTTGTTTCTCCTTTCTCTGTCAGGTTAAATGTTCTTGAACTACATCTTTCTAGAGCAGCAAAGTCTTACTCGCTGCTCGGCAAACGTCAACATTGCATTAAGTAAAACGCATTGTTTCGTCGCCCAGTTGTGGAAAGTAAAGTCTCGGGTTCTATAACCAGCTCTTCCTAAAACATATCAAGTATAACTAAATGACAAACATATTTTTATTTCTTGAATATTACCATGCGTATGTCGTGAAATAGGCGTCAACACAACATTTTTCCTCCACCTCGCCAAAATACCTAACTCTATTGCATTCTGTTCTCATAAACATAATAAGTGGCGTTGGCAGTACTCCATGCAATTGTCTTTTGTAATCAACAAACAGACAACAAAGGATACCATGAAACACTAAATTAGATCTATTAACGACATCTGAGCTTGGCAATGGTCACACTTATTGTTCCCGTCACACTGAGGTATTTTAAATTGAAGCGTGTGGGTGGTAAAACTAACATTCTGTGAATGAGATACATTTGTGGAGTAATTTGTCAGGACATACTTTTTATATTATGTAATTGTGGAAAGTAGAGTCAAGATAATCGAACACTATTGGAAAAAATGACTCGTTCAGAACTATTTTTTGATATTGCTGGCATTGTATCCATAAACAGATTTAACTCTGTTCCTGTCTGTAGATGTATTTTCTATGTGATCACGTTTCATAAAAATTGAAGAAAACGTTCCAGTTGTTTCCCACAGGCATATAAATTGAACTTGTGGTGAAGGACTCCCGTGTCAAAGTCAGCCAAAACGGAGCACTCTCACGATGTCGATGAAACCTCAGCTCCAATAGAATGGAATGTAGTATTCACCCTATAGAAGGCGTTCATGATTTTTGAAAAAAAAAACACAAAGAATGGTACTAACTTGATGGTGAATCATTTTGTTCCGGTGGAGTTGTAGTGATAAAAACTATTCGGCTATTTAAGTCTCAAATCGCAACTTAACTGCCAGAAACAAAGGGACCGAAAGTTCGACCTTTTGTCTATTTCATTTACAGAGCAGTTGCTGCACATTATTGAGCGTTATGTAATCCTCCCATTGTAAAGCTTAGAACTTATCGAAAAGTCGGGTTTGCTGGATTTTTGGTTACCGACAAGATTACTTTGGGGCTATATGCACAAAATAACATATGCCCCAAAAGCTCCTAAGTGAAGTTTCAAATGTAAAAAATTGTGAAACGTACTCTTAACCTTCAGTTTAAATTTTAAAAGTTCACTTCCTAAACTTCCTAAATAGTTTTTCACTGTTATTGGAAAAAAGTTCGACCTTTTGTCTATTTCATTTACAGAGCGGTTCCTGCACATTATTGAGCGTTACGTAATCCTCCGACTGTAAACCTTAAAACTTATTGAAAAGCCGGGTTAGCTGGTTTTTGGATTAGTACTGACAAGATTACTTTGCGGCTATATGTACAAAATAACATATGATCCAAAAGCTCCTAAGTGAAGTTTCAAATGTAGAAAATTGGCAAACGTACTCTTAACCTTCAGTTTAAATTTTAAAAGTTCACTTCCTAAACTTCCTAAACTTCCTAAACTAGTCTTTCACTGTTATTGGAAAGTCATTCATATATTTGATTCATATCAAGAGAAATCCAGTATTTAAGCAACAACAAAAACCAAATTCTGATGATTTCGCAAACCTTGAAAAGGGGGTTATCCCACTTTTATGTATTTCTGTGGTTCTATGCGAACTGTTTTGTTCCAGCACAACAATACTGCACTTCACGAGGCTGCTTGGAAAGGCTACAGTCGAACGGTGAGGCTACTGGCCGCTGCTGGGGCTAACCTGACCAAAGCCAATGCTGGGGGCTTTACGGCCCTGCACCTCTGTTGTCAGAATGGACATAACCAGTGTTGCAGGGAACTACTATTGGCCAACTGTGATCCTGACGTGCAGAACAACTACGGGGATACGGCTCTGCATACCGCTGCAAGGTAAACATTATGCATCTTAGGCCCGATTTTTCATAGCAGGCTAACTATCACATTTGATTGCTACAGGCTGTAAGTTAACTATTAGTTGAACATAAATTCGTTTCCCAAAGTGTTACTCAGAGTAACTCGGAGCTACCCACCACCTGTCAATACCGTTTCAGTGCTCTAGAGTGTCATGCACCTGAGCTACTCATTTTTGAAATCCCCTGCCCCCTCATGCACTAGCTTTTCATTCGGTGTTACTACATTACTTCCTGCTCAGTGGCGTCGGAAATAGAGGAAAAATATTAAAGAAAGTAGGCACTGTCCATTCAATAAAACATTTCAAGCACCTTCATGTCAGTTAACATCCCAAAAATTGATACAAATACATACGCAAACATACAAATTTGTATCATCATGTTCGCTATTGCTATAGGAGTGAACCTATTCCGTTTCTTTCAAATTCGATTTATAAACAAACAGCTCGGCTTATCTACAACAGATTGGGTAATGGCACGCGTCGTGCCTTTCGACTTAATCGTTCACTGGGGACGGCTGCATCTGATATTGAAAGTTTTTCTAATATTTATAAGTTAAAACTAAGTATCAACTAACATGTTTTCTGAATAACCTCTTGTTTCATAGAATTATACAAATATAAAGTGCGGCGGAGATCACCACCAACAGCTGTGATTTATAACTTTATGAAGTTACTCTCGAAACCTCTATACTCTACATCATCTCATTGTTATTCAACTTTTAGAACCCTAATCCAAATATAACACGATTTAGGTTGGTAAGAAGAAAAATGTTTGCTGGCAATTCAATTTTCTTCTAACGTCAAATTGCGTAGTGGACCAATCGGCGTCGTCAGTCAAGAAGTACTTTCCTCCACATGACCTCCTCACCCTATACACGGCCCAGATAAGACCTAGCCTCGAGTATTGTTCGCATGTTTGGGGTGCTGCCGCCCCGACTACACTATTCATGCTGGATGCTGTCCAGAGAAGGGCTGTCCGACTGGTCGATGACTCTTTTCTAACATGCAGTCTCGGGACCCTTTCGCACCGGCGGGCAGTCGGCGATCTAGCTCTCTTCTACTGCTACATCAACGGGCTTTGCGCCTCAGAGCTCTCGCCGCCCGTTGTGCCTGCCAGACAGACCCGCTTAACTTCGGCCTCCCATCTTAAACATGTCAGCTTTATACATCCAGAACTGGCCGATACGACCGCTCCGTTGTCGCTAGGGTGTCGAGATTGCGGAACAATTCACAACAAGAGGCTTTTCCCAGTTCTACCAATCTTAGACGGTTCAAAAATCGGATTAACAAAGTGTCTTGGTATAACAAAAATAAAAATAATGTATGTATGTACCAACGATAACTTTTCACGTTTGGAGCATATTTGTTAGCTGTTTAATTTTGCACTCTACTGAGTTGCAATAGTTATACCTACTACACGCCGTATACAACTTGAATGGTAAGTTGGTGGCATTATACAGGTGTTCTGGTTGCTCAAGGATAATGTTTTATAGGGAAGGTAATATCGTTACGCCACGTCCTTTGAGGATAAGGTTCTTAGAAGTTGTATTCAGTCAGAAAGCGCGAAATCCATTTTGACAGAAGCAGCGCGGAGCAAGTAAAATCATATGAGTTTCTCGTTGGAACATCTCGAGCGTGATGTAATCTAGTTGAACTTATATTACTTGTTGAGTAAAGGTTACACCATTGCTTGACGTATTCTACCTGAATATAGCCAACCTTATGCTATATTTTCGCGGACAAAAAGAAATCCGAGATAAAATGAGATTCCGTAGCGTCATCCTTGGGAACTTGTCATAGGTTTTTTTCAATTCACTATACAGTGTGTCCCAGATTCGCTTCTCTATACAGGGATCTCAGCTCCTCTTATACGTACAGTAAATGTTAAACGGAGAAAGTTTTAGAGGAAACTTAGTGCATTCGACAGCCGGCTTCAGATTCACGATCGGTAAGTTGGTTTTGGAAATATCGGCGAAAAACAGAAACTGTTGAATGTTGTTTTTTCCAGTAAATCCGAAACGGTTAATTTGACAGCTGTCAAAATGTGACATTATTCACAGATTTTTTACGGCAAATAAGATAGCGTGCATGACATGTCTCAATCGTCTTTTGTTTTCCCTCAACTTTCATTTTTCTTATGGCAGCCATATTCGATTTTTCGATTTTTGAAAAGAGCGTAAAATTTCCAGCAATACCTCACAAATATCATTGCACGTTATGTATTAATTTTTTCCAAGAAGGCCATGATTTATTCGTCAGAAAATAAAATTAATAAGTAACGCGTTTTTATCATCCAAACGTTAAATAATTCAAAGTACTAAAATTGTGTTTTAATAAGTAGTAGGTACGTTTTTCCTCATTAAAATCATAAAAAAATCTGATGAAACTGGACGGTATTCCGTACTCAAATGAAGAAGAGGTTGACATGTTAGCGCTGTACTTGCAGTCACACAGAAACGCCGACATTACCTCAGCAAGGTACTTGTAAATGTACCCGGAACGGCGGCAGCCTTTAAAACCCAATTTAGAAAAATAGTAGTCTATTTAAGAAACCAAACGATATTAGTTAATTATAACATTTAAGTTTCAATTAAAAAAGTATTGGAGATTCTCAATTTATCTTATAAATAAGAAGCAAAAATTGCATCCATACAAACCTATAATAGTTCAAGGGCTTGAGGAAACTGATTTTCTAAGGAGAATGCGCTTCTGTGAGTGGTATACTCGGAAGTCTAATGAAAATCCTGATTTTGTAAATTATGTCTTGTGGTCCGATCAGAGTAGGTTTACGAATTGTGGAGTTCTTAATAAGCACAACACTCATCATTGGGCTGTGGAAAAGCCTCAGGGAGTGGCAGAGAGATGTCTTCAGACCAGGTTTGGAACTAACGTTTGAAATTAGGTAGGTATTAATCATTTTAGGAAATCGACTTATAGGACCATTTTTGTTTGACGACAACCTAAACGGACAGAGGTACCTAGAGCTCTTGCGAAACGGGTTGTGCCGGCTTTACGAGCTAGTCTAAATGAAGATGAGCTTAGAAGAACCTAGTTTCAACAGGATGGATGTCCGGCTCACAACACCATTCAAGTCAGGAACTTCTAAGAGAGCTGTATGATGAAAGAATAATTTCATTAAATGGTTCAATATCTTGGTCTCCTAGATCCACTGACCTTTCACCCTTGGATTTACACCTCTGGGGTCACACAAAGAATGAGGTCTATGAATTTGATCCTCCCGCGACCATAGAAATCCTGAGACAAAAAATTTCGAGCACAGCTAGAAGCGTTAACAGAAATAGGTGTACTTTAGCTAAGGTTGTACGAAAAATAGTCACCAACTGCCAAACATTTCTGGATCCAAATGGACGTTATTTTGCAAATCTGTTTGTTCAAGTGCAAAATAAATTTACGACGATTTTTCTCACGTTTTTTTTAACACTTAGTTGGGAATTTGTCCCACAACATTTGACCTGTTGAGAAGTTAATATTAATATTCTATTAAAAATTCATGGCATTTATGTATTTTTTATGCCTTGTTATTTTCTGTCAAATAAATCATGACCTTCTTAGAGAACTAATACTTAACATTACGTGTGATGATATTTCGGTAATACTTCAACCTTTCATGCACTTGTGAGACATCACTAGACAGGAAATTTTACAGTCTTTTTAAAAATCAAAAAGTCCAATATGGCGGCCATAAGAAAAATGAAAGTTGAGGCCGGTTGCTGGAAAACAAAAGACGATTGAGACATGTCACACATGCTATCTTATCTTCTTAAAAAATGTCCGAATAGCGTCACATTTTGACAGCTGTCAAATTAACTGTTTTGGATTTACTGACAAAAAGAAATTCCAACATTTTCGGTTTTTCGCTGATATTTTCGAAACCAATCGACCGATCGTAAATCTGAAGCCGGCTATCGAAAGCACTAAGTATCCTCTAAAACCTTCCTCATTCAACTTTTGCTGTAGGTATAACGGGAGCCGAGATCCCTGTATAGAGAAGCGAATCTGGGACACACTGTATATACTTTGTGTTGTCGGCGAACATTTTTTTCCAAATGCGTAAATTTTAATTAATCTATTGTCTCTTTGTTGCAGATATGGTCACGCGGGCGTGACGCGCATCCTGATATCCGGTCAGTGCCGAGTGTCCGAACAGAATAAAAACGGCGATACGGCCCTGCACATCGCCGCTGCGATGGGCCGGCGCAAGCTTACTAGGATATTGCTCGAGGCCGGGTGTGATAAGTGCGTGCGCAACAAACAGGGTGAGACTGCGCGGGACATTGCGTTGCGCAAAGAGTTGACTGAAATTGTGGATATTGTGGATGAGTGTGTGGCTAGGCGAGAGAAGAAGGCTAACAAGCAGAAGAAGAGGTCCAAGAGTAAGGTGCGCTTTGAGAGCAAGCATGGAAAAGGTAACAGCTGATACTGAATATAGTTGTACATATGAAAAAACCCTTACTAACTTATCACAGATTCCATTTCAGGTTTGCATCTCTGAAACGAAAATGACAGCTTATCACATGTTTATTCTATTAGACCACCAACTAAATATTGCTTCAGTTTTTGAGAACCGTATTTGAAGGACATAATTTACTCATCTATCTATAGAAAGCGTTATTTTGGTACGACGGAGCCTTTCTACAAAACACCTTAGCCATAGATTGCAATTTTTAGATGTAAGATGCTTAGATATAACCGCAAGGTTATTACGTAAAGAACCTATAAAACGTCAAAATAAAATCGGACAAAATATCAATTTGCTGCCTAGATAGTTCCTACACTACGATTTTCCCAGTTTTTTTTGCGTTTTCATAAACACTCATGAGTTTTACGGGATATCATCATCGCACCCGCGTTGTGTGTAATTAAGCTACATCACAGAAAAATTAAGAATGACGCATAACATACATTTTCGCACTGGGCGCTGATTTGTATTGCTACTTGACATCGAAAAATAAATATCTATAAAATTTGAAAGACTGAAAATAAGAATTAATATGGAGAATGTAATAACTTTTTTGCGTTTCATAAATACTCCTGTATGAACCATATTTTCTTACCTGTTGGTTTTTACATACCTCAGCAACCAGGGATTTCTTTCTTGTGGCTCTCTTCTTTGAAATCTGCATATACTCGTACAATATCTAGGATACATAGGAAAACACGGATGCGCAACTAATTTTTAGCTTTGCATACATCTCAGTTAGTATTGAGTCAAGAAACGATTGGAATTATCATCAACACAGACTCTTAGCACACAAATCGTCACTATGCATCTATGCACTGCCTTTACCTTCCAGCTATAGTATACAACTTACAGCTTAGATCTCCAATAATGCCATCTCTGAAACAGATGTTACACCACATAAAAGCCAAACATTGATAGCTAAAGCATCATGACGTTTAGGAAGCACGTACAGCTACCGAACAAGTACATAACAGTTGTACACTATCTAATGCTAAGTTCACACCTTGTAGAAAAACCTACATGATGTCACAAAAAACCTATATAATGTCAAAAAACTGACATAATGTCACTTTTTGAGATACGTAATACTCCTACCGTTTTCAGCTTTATATCGACTTCTGGACATCCGGTATATGAAAGAGTGACTTTTCCAACATTGACGTTTAATGAGAAACCCAGCAAAATTTGTTGTATCCCTGGATTAAAGGCTTTTTCATTCATCCGCAAATACACTGATCCGTTGTGAAACCAGTTATTGTATTTTTACTAAATCCTAGGTTTTGATACTGTTGAGCTCTTCGGCAAAGCTAGCATATCTGCGACGACAGGGAAAGTGCCAACAACTAAACATCCGCATTCGGTCAGCACCCTGTCCGGCCAAGCCTCGCTCTGTGGCATCCTTTACATAACTTTCAGTACAGTCTGTGCTGTGATACTGCAGTGCTGGGGCAGTACGGCGTCAGAGTGTCGTGCAAATGCGCTTCTCAAGGTCATTGATCTGCCCGGCATCCACTGTCTATTGTTCCTGGACACTGTGCTCATAGAAACGCGGTTGATGGACTGACCGACAGCAATATTATGGTCTGGGCAGATTGCTTATGGTAGTTGTAAAAAAGTAATCTGAAGTATTGAAACTAGAAACGTAGTAAATAATGATATACTGGAGACTTTTGCTTGTTATATCTTAGATTCTCAACGCCTTTATCTTGACCCTTTCATCAGCGACCGAGCTCGAGTGATATCTTGCTTTTGAAATTCAACAAACATTCACTGATCAAGTCAACCTCCAACTGACAGAAGAACAGATTTGCTATTTCTTCTTACGTTTAAGTATGCTGATACTCTAAAATGATCATATTACGAAAAAAAATATTTGATCCATACATGTATCAGCTGTTGATTAAATTTTTGTCCATAGGGTTTGCCATAGCGAACCGGGAAGGATTGTATGGAGAAATGCTTTGTCCTTTGTTTTATATGAGTGTTATAATGATGATAATGATGATGCTAAATACACCATAATAAACTTGATGCATAGTTTCTCGAATGGTGGAGTTTTACATGTACACATCCAGACGTGATAGACACCGATCGGAATCAATTGAAGAGAAAACTAAAAACGCTATCAATCCACTGAAATGAAGGAATAATGAGTAGTAAAATGCACCTGAGACTCAATATACTAGTTTACAAATAAACGTTCGATTTGACCGAGGTAGTTAAATAGGGAAGCTATAAGAATATTGAGTTTCTGTAGAAATTGCACGAATGATCTGTTAAAAAACTATGCAAGAACAGGCATTACAATATTTTGTTTTGTGGTGCAGCTGTTGTGAAGGAGTCGGAGTATATATGTATGTTTAAGGCTAGGATCCAACTAACAATAATTATCGTTAGGATTGCGAGAACGGTTTATACAATATTCTTTACATAACAGCTTAGGTTGAAAGAACATAGAACAGCTATACAAGCAGACTGGGCTCAACTAATAGGACACTTCTGTGGGGTTGCAGGTAACAGTTATACAGCAAAAGCGTAAACACTCGTGTATTCGCTAGAGGGCCTTGAACCTTTGGGTCAGTGAAGGATTCAATTTTTGTCAGCTATACTACCAGTCTGTTACATGATACCACTTTATTGCAACTGAAATATTTTTTATACCTTGTATAGACGAGGCGAAGAATACTTACAAACACATTCATCTTATTTACTGTCATATCGGCTTTTGTGAATTTCGTACACGGGTTTATGATAAGCTTCTACACTGTGATATTGGGCTATTGAACTACTTGCGCAGCAAATTTTATTGTGATTACCGTACAAAATAGTGACGGGATTTCTATGGGCTTCGTAATTGATTCAAATTTTAATAATGATGAAAACTATGTCTAGACTTTTAAGATAGAAATCTGAGCTTATCTGCGTTAAATCTTCCACAAATCTTATATTAATTGCACAATTATACTAATTATTATCCTTTTCTATCTGTAATATGGGATTGAAACAATTATTTGACTTTCAGCAGAGGGCTAAATTGTTTACCCAATGTGGCGGGTGGAGGATTATATTATAATTATGGCATTCTCCATACTGTCTTTGGTACGAGTATATTAGAACATTTTGGTGTTATCCGCTGGTGCTAAACAGAATTTGGCAAATCTCTGAAATGAAATAAGGGCAGAGTTGAATGCTTTACTCAGAATTTATACCAGATCTACACTTACTGAAAATTTGATAAAACGAATATTTATGCGTTGCTTGTCTTCAAGAAGAAAAATGTAGATTATGGCATTTAACCTAAAAAGATGACAGCAGAAACTTAGGTTGCAGTGAGGTTGTATAATTAAGCATATATGCGAAGCACAGCAATTGCGCACTATAAAAGTTGTGATATTGTTGCAGATGTATAGCCTTTGACAGTTACTAAACGACAGTTGTATGAATGCTTCCGTTTGGAGCAACTTCTGGATAAATTAGCAATTTTGCTCACAAAAACAAAAAGTCTCGACAGTGGTATTACGTAACTTGAAAAGTGACATTATGTCGTTTTTTTGACATGAGGTAGGTAGGTAGCCTGACTTGGAACTAACTGTCATTTACTTCATGCTCACTTGTAGGAAGCGCTATTTGCACACTAGCCTACTTAGTCAACAACTTGACATTTTTTAGATCTTTTTTGACATTATATAGGTTTTTACGTAATAACCCTGCGGGTTTGTTGTATACATGTTACCATGGTTGCCATAACACAACCATTTTGACTACCGAGCTAATATGCCGTATAAAATAGTTGTATAAAGGTTTACCCAACCATCTATCTATTTATCTCATAACGTGTTCGATCAGTATGATACAATAATGTTCTAATCTCCACATTTTGAATTAAATATGCCGCGGGAAGCAATAACAGCATTTCGGAGTTCTGGCAAAACATCAAAGAGGAGGTTTTACGGCTTCTTTTATAAAAAACTTGTAACGTCACTTTGCTGGCTGGGATAAGATCCTACCTTAAGTACTGCTGATGACTCTTACCACTATTTGGTTCTGCCAAATGGATTCGCTGGATTGTCAATGTGGTAGTTATTCAAAATTCTTTACGGCATTTGTGCTTTTCCGCTATTCAGGATTTCAGTTCCAGGAATGGTAATGAAAGAGATCGCAGAACACCACTCGGACCTTCAGTTGGATAGTCAGTCCAAGACGGATACGAGAGCCCATTAACGTAGGCACGTACCACATCTTGAACGGATATGTCGCTATAAATTCACGTCTTATATACATCTTGAACTTATTAAGCTCTAAGTGCGAATCAATTAATTCCTAATGAAATTTAGATATGTCAACGACACCTGGCTTCATTAGTATCTCTATTAAGATAAAGCGACGTGCTAAATGCTATTTGAAAGTGGTTGCAGCATAATATAGATAGTTGAAGGAATGTTGTAGACCTAACCAAAATATTAATTTGAAATTTTTGGAAACTGCTGCCTGGGTGAAGCTTCACCCATAACTAAGAGTATCACAGCTTCTCGACCAGA
This sequence comes from Acanthoscelides obtectus, assembly GCA_963669975.1. Lineage (NCBI taxonomy): Eukaryota > Metazoa > Arthropoda > Insecta > Coleoptera > Chrysomelidae > Acanthoscelides > Acanthoscelides obtectus. Next base: position 76,325,345 of record CAVLJG010000005.1, read on the forward strand.
AAATATATCTGCTGAAATATAAATGCTGAGTCAAGAGGCCCTTTGAATTTTGCTAAATGGCGCCTCGAGAACTACACTCAAAGAGCTCATCCAAAAATCTCTCGAAAACATGGTGTATAATACTTCTGGCCAATCATAAGGTAAATAAATGTCTATGTTCAGATAACAAGTTAGGTTTCCTATTGGCATCGCGAATATGAGTAAGAGTTACCGCGACTGTATATATACTAAGTGACATATAAATCCGAACACCCAGTTTAAATGGTTTTATTTTAATAAAATTTTGTATAAGTCCTTAATGAATCATAATAAGTAAATGATAAAAATTTCAAAATGATTGCACTGCTTTAAAGCCCTTTGACCTTTAATAATGTGTGGATGCACCCTGATGTGCTACGCATTCTCCAACGCGCCTAGGCATGCTTCTGATCAGGTGGTCAATGTCGTCCTGTGGTATCTCATTCCAGGCAACCACCAACTCCTCTCGAAGTGCTTCTAGAGTCTGAGGAGGACGTTGCAAATTGAGCAATCTCCTACCCATCATATCCCACACGTGCTCAATTGGGGATAAGTCGGGAGATCTTGGTGGCCATGGTAACAATGTGACATCATTATGTTGAAAGAAGTCTATTGTGACTCTTGCAACATGTGGTCGGGCATTATCTTGTTGGAAAGTTGGATCTGCCAGGGTGTCAAGATAGGGTAAAAGATGGGGTTCTAGAACTTCGTGGATATAACGCTGCGCGTTCATGTTACCTCTGATGAAGATTAAAGGTGACCTGGAACCATAAGGGGTTGCAGTCTTTGTAAACAACCACTACAACTCTTCCATAATTTCATTTGGGCAAGACCCAAGTCTTGAATATATATGGTTGAAGGTGCAGCTTCCAAAACAAAAAATTGCTATTGGTATATTCTATCGGCCCCCACATAGCTCTGTTACAGAAGCCGGTAATACCTTTGATAACATGTTGCCTGCCATATTAGCTGAATATGATGATATCATCCTTGCAGGGGATATCAATGTTGATTTGCTTTTAGTTTGTAACAACTTCACTAAATGCCTTGATTCTTATAATCTGAAACAGGTGATATCTGAACCGACTAGAATAACTGAATCGACACTCACTCTCTTAGATCCTATTTATTTGAGCAAGCCTGAAAGTTGTCTTAGGAGTGGCACTATTAATGCTGATATGATTACTGATCACTATTTAACCTTCTGTGATATACGTATTGCACTTCCTAAAAATCAACAGAAATTTGTTACATTCAGGGATTTCCATAGTTTAAATGAAATAGCGTTTGAACAAGATCTCAAGAGTTTTCCATGGTGGCATATTATATCGATAGATGACATTGAAGATAAAATTAACTTTTTAACAGATAGTATTTTATGCTTATTTAATGTTCACTGTCCAAAAAAGGTAGTGCGTGTAAACAAAGCTCCAGCTCCTTGGTTGGATGATAATATTAAACTTGTATTCAGGCAGAGGGCTGAAGCTTTGTCAAAGTTCAAACGTGATCGTACAGCCGCCTCTTGGCAATAGTATACATATTTCAGAAATCGTGCATTAACGCTCGTGCGAAGAGGAAAAAGAGATTATTTACAAGCTGTTCAAAATCAGGATATAAAAAAGTTTTATAAGACCCTAAAGACTTTCAAAGTACAATCTCAGGAAGATTCTGCAATTCCGTGAGCTTGTCGGATCCGTATAAAATAAATGAGGCATTCATTTCAATTTTCGAGAATAGTGATTTGGCTTGTGCTGATAAAATTGCATATTACCGAGCTAATAAAAATAACACAAAATTCAAATTTCAATTTAATAAAGTGACTATTGACACCGTTGTTAAAATTATACATAAAATAAAATCAAATTCTAGTGGTACAGATGAAATAACTTTGGATATGATACTACTATGTATACCTGAAATTGATGTCTACTTAACGCATATTATAAACTGCTGTTTAGAGAGGGGATATTTCCCCAATCAGTGGAAACGCGCTATAGTTATTCCGCTACCTAAGTGTTCTGATCCTACTAACTATGGTCAACTGAGACCGATCAGTCTACTGCCAATTTTCTCTAAAGTATTGGAACGCGTTGTTTACGAGCAGCTGTGCGCCTACTTATATTCTAACAAAATTATTCCATCTAAACAATCTGGATTTCGACAAGGTCATAATACAGCTTCGGCACTCTGTGATTTAACAGACAATATAACAATGGCACTTGATAACCAAAAAGCAGTAGCTCTCATACTTCTTGACTTTACTAAAGCATTTGACACCATTAATCACTCGCTTCTTGTATCTAAATGTAGTTACTATGGATTTTCTGAAAAACCTCTTTCGTTTATTCAAACCTACCTTGAAAATCTATATCAAAAAGTTCGTCTAAATCAACAGTACTCTACGGAACAAAAAATTTGTTCTGGTGTACCACAGGGATCAGTCTTAGGACCGCTATTATTTTCATTATATATCTCAGATTTAAAAACAGAGGTAAAATCATGCAGCATACAATTTTTTGCAGATGATACTCAAATTTTCTATTCATTTAGGAGTAATGACTTAGAAACCGCAAATAATAAAATTAATCAAGATCTTGCCCAAATTGAAAAGTTCAGTAGTAAAGTTGGACCAGCGAAAGATTGCAAGCCGAAAGAATGCGGACAAAAAATTGCGAAGTTGTCAGATGTTCTACATAAAATGCGGTCCATACATATTAACATATTTAAGATATAGAATTGTTCCGCTGAATTTGGCAATGTAGCTGGAAAACCCAGGCCGCAGGTAAACATCCGGTCGCTGATTGGTCCAAAACTCTTATCTTATCTGAAACTAGAATAACGTGCCGATGGCACGGTCATTTATAAACCTACTCCCATAGGCGTAGGCAGTTGGCAAATACTTTGAAAATATAATTTACTGTTTAGTGGTGATAATGGAATTCAAGCATGGGAAAGTTATTCACAGCCAGGCAAGGGAAATAATAGCAAACGTGATACGTGCTTGCGATGCAGAAGCGGCTAACAATACTTTCGTTTATCCACTGGTAGCTAGAAATGCAAGGGCGGCATATTATACGGGTGTTAGTGAACGAACTATAAGTAAAATTAGAAAAGAAGATAAAGACAGGCAAAATGCAACCTCCACACAGCCTTTAGCTTCTCCCGGAAAAAAGAGATCACGCCCTTCTGTGATCCAAAAAATTGATGGAGTCGATTTTTCCATTATTCGGAGAATGATAGAAAAATTTTACTGTGATTTTAAAGTGGTACCTACTTGTAGTAAACTTCTAATCAAACTGAAGGAAGAAATGGAATTTCCATTTGGTAAAGAATCGTTGAGGCTGCTTTTAAAAGCAAAAGGATTTTACTGGCGTAAATGCCACAACAAAAGGAAATTACTAATGGAAAGACCCAGTATTTTACATTGGCGATACAAGTATCTTAGGTCTATTAAAAAGTTCCGGGAAGAAGGAAGGCATATTATTTATTTGGACGAAACTTGGGTTGATAATGACCTCACTTTCAAGAAATGCTGGCAAAGCGAAGAAATTATGGGTGTCCTGAGCAATATAAGTTCTACAGGTAATAAAGTTTCTTTCACCTCGATTTTGCTTATTATACATTTTTCTCAATTTTGGAATATTCTTAATAAGTGCTCATTTAATTTGTCTAATTGAATACATAATCCCTTGCAAGTATTTTTTTCTCAAAAATATGTTTTTTATACATAGTGATTCAAAAAGGTGTTGGCAAACTTAAAATAACACTAAAATGAGGCTATTTATTCATTTCCAGGACGACTTATAATTGTTCATGCGGGTTCGCAAGATGGTTTTGTTCCTGGAGCCTGTCTCATTTTCAAGGCTGGCTGTGCCACTGGTGATTATCACGGTCAAATGAACCAAGAAAATTTCACGAAGTGGCTTACTGAAAAACTATTTCCTAACATTCCTCCTAATAGTATTATAATAATGGATAATGCACCTTACCATTCAGCTTTGGAAGACAAGCCTCCAACTAGATCTTCTCTAAAAAGAGACATCATCACGTGGTTGAGCAAAAAAGGTATAGAGCATGATCCTAATGCTAAAAAAATGGAGCTTTATGAAATAGCTTGTCTACATAGGCCACCATCTGATGAGAAAAATTATAAGATAGATAATTTAATAAGAAGTTTCGGACACACCCCACTTCGAACGCCACCCTATATGTGTCAGTTTAATCCCATAGAGATGATTTGGGCACAAGTAAAATTTTTCATTAGAAGCCATAATACAAGCGGCGAATTTACTATAAAAAAACTAGATGAAATTTCTAATAAGGCCATCGCTTCAGTAAGTGCCAGTGACTGGCAAAAGGTTATTGGACATGTTATAAAAATTGAAGATGAATATTGGGAAAAAGACAGTCTCATTCAAGAAATACAGGAAGAAATAATAATCAACATAGGAGGTGAAAGTGATAGCAATGACAGTTCCTCAGACAGTGATCATGACTCTAATCAGGATTGAAACTATACTAGATTGGCTACCTTTTAGAATTTTTAGATATTCATTTATTATACTATTGGTTTGTGGCTTTTAGTATCTCAGTAGAAAGTCTAATTCTATGTGTTGTTTATGGGTTATTTCATCAAGAAATTACTTTTTGTTTTCCTATATTTTTCTATTCAGTCAGATATTTTTGACTTGTTGTATTCTATTTTAGAAGAATGCATAATTTGTTTTGCTGTTCAATCATAATGCGTACATAGGAATATTACTTGTTGCCTAAAAAATATATTTATTTTGTTCTCAATATTCAGTGTTTGTGTATATTTATTTCTTATAATGTATGTTTGGTATCACGTCATTATGAATCGCAAAAAAATATTAATACTACCAGTTGTAATAAAATATAAATTCAATTAATAATTCAAGTCTCTCCGATCTCCGCCTATGACTCCATATAAAATCGTCTAATGGTAAGGTTTTTTCATCGCATTTCCCCCTTTCGTCCCTAGCAATCTTTGGCTGGTCGATCAATAGTCATAATCTTCGTTTGAACCCTTTGAAGACAAATATGTTGGTATACGCAAATAGAACAAAAAAGAATACCTTAAAAAAGGACATAGACATACATTTAAAAGGTAATAAATTAATTCCTGTGGATCATTCGAAAAACCTAGGTATTATAATGGATGATGACTTAAAATTTGTTGCACACGTGAACTATCTAATTACGCAGTGCTACGCTATTCTCAGAGTTTTATTTGCAAATAAGGCTATATTACATAAATCTGCGAGAAAGCAATTGTGTGAATATTTCGTATTTTCAAAGATATCGTATTGCTTAGTGGTTTATTATCCCTATTTAGATATTATAACAAGAAATCGTATTCAAAGTATTATGAATACATGTTGCAGGCTTGTAAATGATCTCAGAAAATACGATCATATATCGAATGCCATTAATGAACTCAAATGGATGAAAATTGATAAAATGTATAAGTACCAGCTCCTAAATCTGACTCATAAGGTTCTTTATTCAAAAACACCGTCATATTTAGTAAAAAAATTCATACGTAGAGGGAATATGCATCGTATTAATATTAGATATAGAGAGACTTTTTCAATTCCACGCCACAGCACGTCTCTATTTCAGAATTCATACATTTACAATGCGATCAAATCATATATTTTATATAATTTTTTTTTTTTTACATCTCGAATTGTTAAGGGGGTTAGATGGTAGAATAGATATATAATCTAAATCTCGCCTCCTGTAAGAATATTACAAATAAAAGACGTTAATTATTATTATTATTATAAGCTATAGCACCCCAAACCATAACTCCAACAGTGTGATGAACATGTCTTTCAACAAAAAACTGTGGATTCCTCCTTTCACCACGTAGCCTTCTAACCCTGGCACGACCATCGTGCATGCCTAAACAAAATCGAGACTCGTCACTAAAGACAATACTGTTCCATTCCTGATCCCAGAGTGATCGTTGTCTGCACCACTCAAGGCGATTACGTCGGTGTTCTCGAGTTAAAGGGAGGACCCAGTGTGGCCGGTATGAAAACAAGCCAAAACTTCTCATTTGTCGGTAAACACTTCGCATGCCAATAGGTCTTCCGTGTTCTGCAAACGATTCATTTGCAATGGACCTGGTAGTGGAGAAACGGTCTCTTAAGGCCAATAATCTTAGGCGGCGATCTTCACGGTCTGTTGTTCTACGGCGGCGTCCAGTGCCCCTTGCTCTTTGCGTACGGCCTTCTCGAAGCCATGCCTGACAACACCTAACCACAGTGTCTACACTTCTTTGCACTCTAACTGCAATTGCCCGAAAAGAAAGTCCAGCTTCCCGAAGTGTCACTATACGGCCCCTATCAAACTCACTAAGTTGACGAAATCGTACAGGTCTCCGTACTCTAGGCATCGTAACCGATCGTAAAGGATGTCAAGAACCAAAATCCGCCAACGTTGATTCTTTACTGCGGCTGAAATATTCATTTTTAGAGCGTTAGTGAATTAAAAAAAAGCAGTATAAAAACCGGAATGTCCAACTGATAAGGCTGAAATTTTTTTCACTTGTTATTTACAGTAAGATAAATACATTCACCAACTTTTATTAAAATAAAACCATTTAAACTGGGTGTTCGGATTTATATGTCACTTAGTATAGTTGGTACGGAACTGAGCTACCTGTAACTTGGATAACGTTGCTAAACTTGTACTTCCCCAAACTACGAAACCATAATTAATTACAGATTCCGTTAATGCAAAATAAACTGTTTTAAGAGTTCTGAAGTCTAATATTTCCCTTAATTCATAAAATTTGTGAATAAGTTTCTAATCTTTGTTGTAACATACTCAACATGATCTTTCCAAGTAAGAAGTTCATCTATAATTATTCCTAGATATTTCAAGCTCGATTTCTTATTTATATATTTGCTACATGCACACTGAGTTGCAAAGTCACAATATGAGTCATGAATCTTAATGCAGTTTAGATTAGGCAAAGTACGCGAGGAAAGGGAAAAAGTCATAAAATTGGTTTTCTCAATATTTAGAGAGAGCAAACTAAAATCTAGCCGATTTTTAATTGTGTGCAATGCTCTTTCAGCTTTTAATTTGACGGAATCCCAATCTTCACCACTTACTAAAATACTCATATCATCTGCAAAGCAATAGATAGTTATGTTTGCATCATTTAATTGTTCCATTATATCATTTATGTATATTATAAACACATAGGCAACTAGTATCAAAGTAATCTATGATGCATGGCGAATATTGATTTCACGAATTCGATGTAGGCTACCAATCTGCGGTAGCAATAATCTAGACTTCTTGTTGTAGAGTACGTTCGACAGTTTGAGTGGAATAATACAACAAGATATTTTTCAAATATTTTGCTAACAATCACAGTACAGAATTTAAGAATATTCAGAAAAAGATAAAGAAATCTTGTTATTATACGCTAACAAATAGCTTTACCAAAGACGAATTTATGAAGATTCTACGTTTGTTTGACTAGCGCTCTACTTTTGTTTGATATTGTTCCATTTGTTCGATTCTCATTATAAATCCTTGTAACCTCCTCACAAGCAGGGCATTTTAAAATAGAGAAGCTTTTGTTTGTTTTATTTTGGCATTTTCTCTTATTCGACTATTTTAAACTCATTGTCACTCATCATTATGAAAAATCCTGGATTAATTTACAGATTTTGAAGAAAACAATTTTCAAGCTGTACAAATACGCAGTATGCAATACTCGTTGCTTATATGCAAAATCTGGTTCTCTACGCCAATCCCATATTCCCTAACAAATCTAGAAAGCAACACTTTTCATTACGATTTTGCATTATTTAGTATGGTTCAGCATAAGTGACCTTGGTTGACTACCATTCGTCCAACAGAGAACACATCATGTAGGAAGCTTCAAACGCTTCGAAGGCTTCATTGTGAAACTGTGCTCTCAAACCCAAAAAAAATTTCTTAGCTTTAATTTGGTGATACATTAAATGAAGCGGCATTTATAGTTCTCTCTTTAAGAACACAGAATGGATATCTGTGCCTGAGAGCAAGACTAGGTCAAGTCCAAAGAAGTAGTTTTGAGATAATTGTATTTGATATATATATTTCTTGCTTTGTATTGTGTGCGACTTAACATGAGTTAAAAAGTCGTCACTTCCTTAGTATTACAGATAGATGGATGCTGCGTGTAGCAAATGAAAATTCACTATATTATCATAAGCTGAACATATTAAACTCATCTGGCTCTGGCGTACAGATATTGATTTCGTTCAAAATTAGTAAATTGATTGACCATTTCTACTGTCGATGCTTGACTGATGGCTCGACCTTGCTTACCAAAAACGATGAGGTAGTATTTTGTGATGCAAAATTTTTTTGAATTCTTCTTCTATCCTCTTAGTTTCACATAGTAGTCAACAAAAATTAATTGATTCGTCTGTCTCTGGTTTTTGATTTTTTATACTTGAACCAACAAAAAGGTCTAAGGTCCAAACACTAGTGAGGATCGTGGGGTTATACGGGACGACAAGGAAAAGCTGGGACATCAGCCGGACTATAGCGACGAAACACGTGAGCATGCGACATGCACCCATTCTGGCCCCGTCTTAGAAATCTGCCGGGTGGTAACTCCACGTTCGACAGTCCGAGACCATTTAATGGCCACGGACAATCACAACATCTATAGTCTATATAGTCTACCACTACGTCTGCCTGTGTTATTAGAAAAAAGAAAATGTTTCATATTTGCACTAGTATCGTCGAACACAAAAGTTGTCTTCATTATTCTTAGTATTTTCTACTAAAAACCTAATTTACATTGTTAACGCGGACACGTCTGAGGCGACCTTGGATTGGTTATTCAATAAGCAAAACGGAGGTAGCACCTTAAATAACATTATAATATCATAATTATATATTTCTATAAATATTGCTGTTCTGAAGATTAATTTATTCCTTCTACTTGGTAATAGCAACAACACTTTTAAAGGCTACATATGGGCTGCATATGAACCTGTTTAATGTGAATTATATGCTCTAGTATATAATATTAGGTTAAGCAGATCTGAAACCTTGTACTTGTATTTTACAGCGTGTAAAATCATACTGAGTCAAATATTGGATATAGTAATTCTGCTGAAAATTGTAAACAACTGCACACCGTTAGATGTGCCATTAGTCTCCAATACTGAACACAAGAATGATGAAAATGCTTGTAAAACTGGTTTATCAAGCCGAACATGTGTAAAGTTGTGTTTGGTAGATAGAGAAATGCTTATTGTTTCAAAGCGAATTGCCAATGAGTGAGTACATTGCATACCTTTTCTAATCCTAAAAAGCCTAAAAATTGTACACAAAAGCGTGCTAGATATGCAAAATTTAATTATATGATCCTGTTGGGCTGACTTGATCGACTTGGTTTGTCCCATAAGGGCTAACCAGTCCGGAACAAAATCGATTATCGATGCGTGGAAAATGCAGAGTCAACCTGCTTGACGTCATTTTGTTTTAATACTAACGTCCAAACACTGCAACTGTTCAACTTGATCAGCAATTATTATTTCCAGTTGTTACAAACTAATACAAAGATATTAATATATTTTACATAACCTTAACCTATAAATAATCCTATCGGCGAAGCTTAGAGGTCGGTGTACTAAGAGTCATAGGTTGTTATATTATATATTAAGTATACAATTAAGAGTAAATTAGAGGTTTCGACGCTGGATTCGTTATTAATATCTATGTTAATAGAGGTATGGTACAAAATAATACGACTGAGATTTATCAGTACGAAAAAGAATTATTACTAAATGGAAAAGTTCTGTTGGTATCTACACATACGATTTGTCGAGTTCTGTAATTATATAGGCATACAGCTTAGTTAGGATTCCGTGTTGAGAAATACATTCCGATTATAAATATGAACATAATTTGTATTGATTAGTCGGTTTTATGTCAGTGAGAAATTATTGGGCCATTGAAAATTTTTCATTTTATTTGATTTTGGATTGTGATACTCCTGGGCCGGTATGATATTTCCATCAGTTAGATTGTGACTTTATAAATCCAACACTATTTTAGTTTTGTCGTATTGAATAATATTAAATAAAATTACAGAATGATATAACAGTTTTGATTTGATCACATTACCATCATATCTAAAGAAAATCAAAATCGGAAACGCCTTCACAAATAGAGATGTATATTATTCGCTTGTAATTAATCAAAATTCTGAAAAGATCACCAGTCCTAATGTAACCAAACTTTCGTTCTACCTTAACCAACTCCTAAAATAGTTCTTTGAAATATTATTATTGTTGTGTTGCTAATAAAGACATTTATTATTATTATTATTATAATTTCTTAGTCTTTTAAATCACAACACATCCAAAGCTTTTATAAATTGAGGATTTTGGAGGCGCTTAATTTACTTTCTATCATTTTCTTAATTACGGAGTGCCTTGTTCTAGCATCGACCAGCATGCGTCAGTATAGTTCAGACTTGATATTCATTGAATTATACTCAGTGACAAGGAAAATAAAACACCGACGATTTGGTTTGAATGAAATTTTATGTACAGTTAATTATAAGCATAAGGAAGTCATGGTTAAACTGTGAATCTAAGATATTTGCTACTGTAGTGGAAACTAGAGCTAACAGCACCATATGAAATGGTGTCCCAAACCATAACTACAGTACGGTGCGTGTAACGTTCAACCGAAACCTTAAGGGTCATATCATCCTACAATTGTAGGACGCCTTTATGGCCTCCTTGATTTTCAGGCCTTTTCTCTCCGTCAGAAAGGCTGCGATACTTCTAGATTTGTACTGTTCCGTGTCAGCGTCAGCGGTCTCCTATTGTGAGGCTATGTTTCCTTTTTGAATTGTAGGAACTTTCAGATTGATAAAACAGATGATGAAAGTCATAAGCGTGAACAATTTGATGGAAATAGATACTTGTAACATAAACTCAGAATAGAGCGCCTTTCTAAAGGCTGGAAAAACTATAAAATCAAGGAGGCCATAAAAGCGTCTTACAATAAATTGTATGAACGACTGACGATACGGCCCTTACATAAGGTATTTCTTGGCAAAGCCTTCTGGCATGTGCCCGTCCATCGTGCATTCCTGAATAAAACCGAGGAAATTGGAAAATTACACAACGCGGCTGCTATGAGGTTCCCAAACTTCGTTAATACGATTTTTAACTACCTAATTGTAGAATTGGGAAACCATCCTTTCGTAGATTGTTGAATCTCGACACACTAGGAACAAAGGAGCGGTCGTATCGGGCAGTTCTGATGCACGAAGTTCGACACGGTTAGGATGGGAGGCCGAAGTCGGGCGGGTTTGCCTGGCAGACACATCGCGCGGCGACATCATGGACGTGAGCTCAGTGGAGCAAAGGCCGCTGGTGTAGCGGTAGAAGAAAGCCAGATCGCCGACAACCTTCTGGTGCGAAAGGGCCCCAAGACTGTATGTTAGAGAAGAGTCATGACCAGTCGCACTACCTTCCTCTGAATAGCATCGCGAATGAATAATGTAGTCGGGGCGGCAGCACCTCAAAGGCATGAACAATACTCGAGGCTAAGTCTTATCTGGGCCTTGTATATATTGAGGAGGTCATGTGGAGAAACGTACTTCTTAGTCCTAAACAAATTGCCTAGCTTTTTCCCAGCATCTGCTACTATTGTTGAGATATGTTCGTGCCAGGTCAAGTTCTCTAGATATGGACTCATACCAGCCGAAATGAACGGCTCTTTGGCAGAACTTGGCCATCCATCGAAACCAGATGAACGTAAGGACGCTTTTTGCTCGTCAAGATACAGTACTTTGTTTTAGAAGCATTAAGCAGTAGGTACAAGATTGTTGCGTCCCCAAGCAGTGATAACCTCTCTTCAGAGAGAAAGTATTCTTTTTCCCACCTCACCGGCAGCTTGTCGCTCTGAATTGAAAGATGTGGATTGGATTGATCGTATGGGAACGATCGATATCTTGCGGCCAGGGAGGAAGTCAGCCACCCATCTGCAAAGCTTCTCTAAGAGGCCATAGGATAAAAGTTTGCATAAAAGGGGCGGTGCACCACAGCTGACGTTTACGTGATATCAAGAGCAGCGACATGAGCTTCACCATAAGACTGAACGAGTTTACTCCACAGTTGCGTTAGGAGGTCGCCTGTCGTTCGCTGGTGCCGGAAACCATAATGCTTGTCGCTAATCAAGAGACGATAGTGTTTCAATATTCATGGTAGACAGACAAGAATCTAAAGGCATCTCGAAGGAAGGAGTTACATGTGTAACTAAAAAAGAAACCTATTTTCCGACACTGCGCCATGTTGCTAAAGGTACGAAGCCTCAATAATGCTCGTCAGCCTCTGCGCTAGGTCTAGATCTACAGATCTTTCGCTCTTTGACCATGTGGTCAATTATATGGAGAATAGTGACCTGTATACCTTATCCTCCAGAAACATTAGCAGCTCTTCGAAACCAAGTACTGCTAGCTTGGGATGACCCACTTCAGGAAGACTTTAGTCATCTCCTCAGAAGCACGACTGGTTTAATGTATTCAGTATCGGTGCAGTCGTTCGAACACATTATTAGGAAAATCCAGCAATACAGTAAATGTTCTAAAATCAAAACACCACGAGTACTTACACTGTATGTAACATTTCACCCAAATCAGACCATCTCTATAGGGCATTTTATTTTGTTTGTCACTGAGTATATCTACTAAAACCGTGAACTACAAAAGAAGCAACCTCGCAAAACTTTGTAAGAGTTAATTTTCCTCGATCTACTTCAGTTAAGCTCTTTACAGTGGAATGTTAGCCAATCATTCAACTTTCCCTATTGAGAAGTCTCTTATTTATTCAGTTCGATTCGCAGGTAGCAATTTGCTCGGAAACACCTAAAGGCTTGTTCTACATTCTTCAGTTCAATATAAGTAGCTAGTTTCTGCAACTATGACACAAAATACTTTGCGGCTGCTAAGAAACGGGCAACATTAATTGGTACATCCTGTCTTTTAGAGCTTTGATGGAAGTAATATGTCTTTATTTCACCATTAACATTACAACATGAGTTTAGGAGTCTGTACATTGGCCAATCTACTCAATCGATATCGTAAAAAAGTTTTAATTAAGTATTTACTATACATTATATAACATTAAAATTGCACATTATTGTATACGTGGCAGAATATAAAAGTAAATTGTTGATAATAAGATTTTAGCGTTACTGCGTATATAAAATATATACAACAAAGATTAAGTGCTACCAAAATTTATGTGTTACTGTGTGTTGAAAATATATTGTTTTGATGAATCTGCCTTTCCTTCTTGCAAAAAAGTACATTTGATGCCTGAGGACTAGTTTCATGTATCTAATAGCTGACTAGTTATTAAAACTACTAGTAGTACGAGATCAATAATTATAATTTCAGCCTCAGCCATTTTAAAATCATCAGGAAGAAAGCTTAACAATAAATGAGTATCATCAGCATAACAAGTTGCAATTGAGTTTTTAATTTTGACGACTACGTCAATGTATAAATTAATAAGAGGTACCCTAGAACTGAACCTTGTGATGACCCTGAAGGAACATTGTGTAAATTTGAAATACTTCTGCCCAAAACCACCTGCTTCTGCCTGCCTTCAAGATATGAGGCTAGAAAACGTAAGGCCAGTTTACCAAATCCAAGATAAGTACCTACACTTGGCTAGAAGTATATTATGGCTTGTTATCCAAATTCATCATCAACTATACCAGAAACAGTGCTACGTCCGTTCCGAAACCAGAACTACTCCTCAGGCAATATATTGTTAGTGTTTGTGGATTATTTTCTCTAATATTTTGGAAGCAGCTAGTAAGGTCTCAAGTCAATAACTTGTTCTGGATTGTTGGTTTTAGGAAGTGGGGAAAATATCCTGTTTCTACGCAGCAATTTAGAACGTGAACCAAGCAACTAGAAATGGCTGGGAAACATAATTTTATCATTTAAACAGTTACGCCCTCCACTCCTCGAGCATTAGTGATCTAACATCTCATCATCGGCTTATGCCATTGCATTTATGTTTTAGATCTCACATCTGCTTGTATCACGTTATTGACTTATTTATTATTCCTTAATATACCAATAGTTCTTGTCGAAATTTGTCTCCAGACTCAAGGACTTACTAGCTTAAGCTTTTTATACTTACACCTATAAAGATGTCACTGACAGTGTCTTAGATTAACCTTGCAATGAATACCCTTTGTCACATAACAAAACTAAAAAAAATGCTTTGGCTGTAATTTATGCAATGATGAGGGGAGCCAAATCCTAAAATATTGCAGTAGCTGCTGTGAAGATAGAATGTCCTACCAGAAAACATTAATCCAGTCTCTTTGCAAACTGAATAGTGAAGGTAGACATTAAAGAAAAAAAATATCACCTTAAATTACTGTCCAAGTTGGTGGATGTATTCGTAACATTTAAACGTGTACTTTTGAAAACAGCCTTCTGTTTCTGTTGAAGTGAAAAATGAGCGCATCAATCATCCTAATTACCCAATTTGGCACACTACAAGAAAAAGTTTTTTTCAGGAGATATACATAAATTTTAATTGTAGTAACAGAACCAAGTGATGTGACGTAGGACGGATCAGGTACAGATGTTTCTAGAAGCATACTTGGGAAATAATGTTTACTTAAAAAACGAAATGTATTCATGTTTTTTTTTTCGAACTTAGTTCCCCGACCCAGATATATGGATGGGGTCAAGTAGATTGACTAACGAGTATATTCTTGGTGTGTGAAACAGTGGTATCGATTTCAGAACTAGCTATTGACTTACTTGAAGTACGGGTGAGAAATATCCGGGATTAGCTTCTCCAAGGCCAAGAAAATCAGGAGTTTATTGGCTCTGAAAATAATAAAAGTTGATCTCATCCATAAATTTTTTGCATCTAAATACCTAAGAGTGTATATAACTGTGTACAAACTGTTCTTTAAAAGCAGAAGATTCGTAACTTTGTCTCATTTTCGAAATTTAATTAATGTTTTTATATTAGTCAAGTTGGGAGTACCTCCCAGTTATGTATTTTACATACTGACAGTGTTATGCCACGGTGTTCACATTAAAATAAAAGTTGAACTCTCATTATAAGTGTGTTTATTTGTTTTAACTTCTTATTGTCTAAGCAATGAAGCAACACTATCATTTTTATACATGTTTCATATTTAAATATGTGCGTTTTATTATAGATTTGAAGTAGGGTGTGCTGGGACCAGCGCGCATATGAACATAGTAAGCTAAGCGTAATTTAGGTTTTTGGGGCTGTTGAGCCGTGGTCGGGTTGGATTTGGTCCGAAGCTTTCGGCTACATCTGCGGTAGCCATCTTCAGTGGCGCCGTCTGCGAGAGCGAAGTGCTCTGCTTGGAGGGTCGACTGAAACTGATCGATTAACACACACACACACACACACACACACACACACACACACACACACACACACACACACACACACACACACACACACACACACACACACACACACACACACACACACACACACACACACACACACCCTCCTACCCTGTGCGGTCCCTCCACCACCCCTGTTCCAGGCAACCTCAAACCCTTGACGAGTGGGGGGAAGAGCAATCTGCTACTCCCTCCTCTCCCGCCCGAAGGCCTGGCGTGGCGCTGCGTGGTTCAGGCCGCTGCGCATTCCCCGAGTGTGTGCTGCCGAGCGAGCTAACGCCTTCCCCAATTTTGCCCCTTTTTCCCGAAATTTGACTCGATCGCGCACGCGTCGCGGAAGCACGTGGTGGACGTTTCATCCAACTGTCGGTTCTCGACTTTTATGGATGGCCTTTTTCTTGGGGGTCCTGCGCTGGGGGATTTGACCTAAGCCCCGCATTAACGTTGATGAGCCTTCGTTCTTTCCTCGTCGACTCGAGTCAGTCAGTCAGTCGTCAGTCAGTCGTTTGCTGTTTGTCTTCGTCTCCTGAGGTTAGTCCCGAGTCCGTGCTTGACTCTGGCCACCTCAACCGACAGGCTTCTTTTTGTCCACCCGTTGTACACGGGCTGTTCTTTCCCCTCTTGGGTGTACAACTATTGTCGGTCTTCTCCCCTTTTCTTTGGCCTCATCAGCTGGTAGGGCCAAATTTCGTCTTGTTGCAGCTGGCTTTTCGGTCTTTCGTGACGCCTTATTGTTCTTGGGTCGTAATCCAAGGCGTCTTTAATCAGTACATTTCGATGTCTTTCGTTCTTTTCAAAGAACTTTCGGTCCCTCCATCTCATCTGGATTACGACCGGTACCTGTCGTAGTTCGTCATATAGCACTCTGTTAGGTTCATACCACGGTGCGTCCACCGCCTCACGGAGTGCTATGTTTTGTTGAGCTTAGAGCCTCTTCTTCATCGTTTTGGAAACGTAGCCCCAAGCTACTGCTGCGTAAGTCATGATTTGGAGCAGCACCATCTGAATCGTGATGGTCTTATCCTTTAAGGACACTTTGCTTCTTCTGCCTATTAAAGGTCTTAGTTTGGAGCGTGCCATCTTCACTTTCTGCACCTGGCCCTCGACATGGTTCTTCCAAGTGAGTTTTTGGTCCATCTTGACTCCAAGGTACGTGCTGGAGTCCTTCCAATCGACCTCAACTTCTTCGTCTCTTCTCCAGCCTCTCTCCATTCTGGTGGTCGTTATCTTTATTTTGGTTTGAGGTAATCTTCGATTTCTTCGGAACAGTACCGTTTTGGTCTTCTCGGGGTTGAGACGGATCTTCCACTTGATGCACCATTTCTCTAGATTGGTAGTCGCTCGGTGCAGATATTCCGTAACCATGCGGGGACTCGTACTTTCTGCCGCATATGCTGTATCGTCCGCATACACATACAGTTGCGTTTGTGGAGTCTTTGGGATGTCTGAACTGTAGATTGCATACAGCAGGGGTGATAGAACCGCTCCCTGCGGTACTCCTGCCTCCACAGTCGTCGTCGTCGAAGTTGCTTTACCAATCCTAATTCGGAATTTACGGTGCTTCACAAGTTGGATCATCCCCGTTGAGTATCCGAGGTCTACCATCTTGTAGATCAGTCCGTCATGCCAACCAGTGTCGAATGCCTTAGCGGCATCCATGAACACAACTCCCACGGCCCGCCGAGTTTGGAACGATTTCGTTCCCATCTCGACCAGCCTTAGGACCTGGTGCTCTGCTGAATGTTCCCTTCCGAATCCGAACTGTTCGTCTGGAACTACTCGGAGTTCTTCAGTTTCGTTCCTCAGTCTTCGTTCGATTACCCTTTCCGCAATCTTGCTCAGTGCCGTCAACAGGCTTATGGGTCTGTAGTTTTGGGGGAACCTTGGGTCATTCCCAGGTTTTGGTATGTTGATCACTTCGGCTACTTTCCAGTGTTCTGGAAAGTATCGGTGTCTCAGTATGGCGTTGACAATGTTGGTGATTGCCATTATCGCTTTCCTCGGGAGTCTCTCTTCAATTTCGTCTACACCCGGTGCCTTCTTCACCTTGAGTCTTCCGTTGATTTCCCTTACCTCGCCTGGAGAGGTCATGTCCTCAATGGCTCTTCCTCCTCTGTTCGCTGTGTATTGGGGGGATGGGCTGTCTTCTGTTTCTGAGTTCCACATTCCTGTCTTGTCAGTCTACTTGCCACCATGATGTCCGTGGGGCTTCTGGTCTCCTGGGCTACTCTTCGGGCTCTATTTCTTTCGGTGATCTTGCGCGATTTACCTCGTCAGGTAGGTCCCTGAACTTGTTCGGTTGCGTTATGTCTTCCACGGTGGTTGCGGCTTCTAACGCAGCCTTAATCTTCCTTTCTAGGTCCGTGACCGCTTCCTCTATGTCTTCAGGGCTGCCAATCTGAAGTAGTGGTCCTAGTGAATAGTGCAGTCTGATTATAAATCGCTGCCAATCTACTCTCTTCACTGTTCTTTGCTCCACAGGTGTTCTCCCATCTCCCAATTGAAGAAAGATGGGGTTGTGGTCTGAGCTTCCCTCTTGCAACGCGCCGAAGGTCATGCGCAGGTCGATTTCTTTCAGAACCGCCATATCTATGACGTCTGGTCTACCTCCGTTGCTGCGGTATATTGTGGGTTCGTCAGAACCTATCATGGTGTAACCAGGTTCATCCATTAGTCTTTCGAGAACAGTGCCATGACTGTTTCTATTTCTTGAGCCCCAAATGGTGGACTTCGCATTTAGATCAACTACGATCACGGTACTATTTCCCAGTGCAGTGATACAGGTGACATCTTCCAGATGAATCGTCGACGTAGGTGGTACGTAGATCAATACGATGTTCAGAGGGCCATGGTCGGTTGTGCGTACCGTCACTCCTACGGCCTCTGCAGATCTCAGTTCTGGCAGTCCCAGTTCCCAGTGGGTAATGCTGGTCTTGACAGCAAGCAGCACCCCACCACCGGTTCTGTTCCGGTCCTTTCTATATGTCGTGAATCCCTGTATCGTCCAGTGTGGGATTTCCCCAGAGAGCCACGTTTCTTGTAATGCCATTACATCATAGTTTCCTCTTGTTAGGACTTCGCCTATCTCATATTTCTTGTTGGAAACGCTGTGAACATTCCAACTCAATATCTTCAGGCCCCTATTAGCAATGGTTATTGGAGTGCCCATTTGGAGTTTCCGTCAGTGCTATCCTTTCAGGCGTATTTTCGCTCCAGATGAGCGAAATACGCTTTCTTGGCGGCCGGATTTTTGATCACCAGCGACATCATTTGAGATGCGTACTTGGTGACAAAGTCTGTCAGCTCCTCGACGTCACTTTTTTTGGGCACTGCTGGCCTCAGCGGCTTGGGCCCCTTTATGTGTCCCAGCTGTTGTCGTCGCATAACTACGGCCCTCCTGTACTGGACTAGGCCTAGTTATGGTTTTGGGTGCTGGCGCTGCTCGCGCTGTGCCCCTTGCTGCCGTCTTCTTATCTCTTGGCCCTGCACTCGGCCTCTTTGGGCATCCCCCGAAGTTTGCGGGATACTCTCCCCCGCAGTTGGTGCACTTCGCGGGCGTTTCATTACCGACCTTACAGTCCGCCGCTCTATGCTTTCCTGCGCATCTAACGCAGCGCGGCTCTCCCATGCAGTTCATTTGGCTGTAGCCAAACTGCTGGCATCGGTAGCACTGATCTGGTCCATTCCTGTTTTTAATGCCTCCACTTGAATCACCATGTGGCAAACAGCATTTATCTTGTAGATCCCCGTCTCTTCCTTCGGGTGATCTACTTTGATTAGCGGTATCACTTTGCCAGTCCTCCTGGTCATTCTGCTCACCTCTTTGGGTGGAAACATTGCCTTGCCAAGTCTTCTCCAATCTCTTGGTAGGTGGTGATTATTGGCATCCCCCTTAATACCACCCCCAGAGGCTTGTCTTCTGGAAGGGAGTATGTATGGTGCTCTGTCTTAGCATCTTCCAATGTCTTCCTAATCTTTCTGTAGTCCTCACTGTCCTTTGGTTGGACGTTGCTACCTGCTCCGGTTAACCGTGCAGGCTTCTCAATTGTGAGCATCTTCTTGCTCGCTACTTCCTTCCACTCTTCTTCCCTATGGCTATACAGCGGCGGTGGCCTCTTCTCCTTTTTCTTACTTGCCTCCGTCTGCGGAGGAGTGGGGGTGGAGGTGGAGGACTGGTCCATCTCTTGCAATTCTGCAGTTGTTTTGGTTGCAGATGTAGTGGCTGGGTTGTGACGAGGTGCCTGTTTCTTGGGGGCATCTTCCTTCTTTCCATCTTCTGAGGATGTGCTGAGCCTCCTCTTTTGGTTTTCTTCCAATTTCTTCTTATTTTTGGGGGCATAAACCTCGATGCCCTGTCTCGCTGCCATTTGCTCAATGAGCTTGGCAGTTCTTTCGCGCTCTTCGGCGCTTGACTTTCTCTCTTCAATTAGCTGACGCGTTAAGTCCGTCAGCTGACAAGATAGCTCAGCTATCTGTTCCTTCAGGTCCTTGTTCTCATTTCTCAATTTCCTGAGATACCCCGCAGATTGGGTAACCTCCTCGTCTTCGCTGGCTGAGGAATAGATGTCTTCCTCGTCGTCCAACATCTTTGCCACTAATTCGGATGTATCCTGTTCGATTACCACCATCGACTTCTCAAAGTTAGACTTTTATACAATTTCCAGTTGTGGCCGCCCACTGGAAATTGTGTGTTCCTTTTGCGCTGGTGCCCTTTTGGGCTCACTGCACTTCGCTTCACTTCTCTCCTCTTCACTTTGTTTCGTCCTTTTTCGCTAAGTCCCGGTTTTACACAATTTCCGACGAGTGGAAA
This sequence comes from Acanthoscelides obtectus, assembly GCA_963669975.1. Classification (NCBI taxonomy): domain Eukaryota; kingdom Metazoa; phylum Arthropoda; class Insecta; order Coleoptera; family Chrysomelidae; genus Acanthoscelides; species Acanthoscelides obtectus. The sequence goes on from CAVLJG010000005.1 coordinate 76,345,663, forward strand.
TTGTGTAAGAGTTTTTCGTCCGCCCGGTTTAGGCTTTGCCTATTGGGTGGACGTTACTCTCGCGTTCCGGCGTTCTCTCCGCGCGTCGCCTGTGTCACGTGCGGTCTCACTGTCTTCGGTTCGTGGTGACTCCTCGACGTGTGCACTGCGAATGCCAGAATTTTTATTTTTTTTTTGGTGAGGGGGGAATGCGTTTATGCACCATACCATAGCCCGAGCTACGGCGTGTGTGGGACTCCAGGTTGTCTTGAGGAGACCACCTAATACCCACTAAACCCTAACCTCCGCGTAGCCCGACTCATCAGCGTCTCGGTAGGCCATGTGTTGTGCATGACCTGTGGTCTGCTACAACGTCTCCTCATGTGTTTCAGTCTCTGGGAACGCCGGGTTGGTTCCCTTTACATCGCACATTCTATCGATGTCGTTAAGCGATCATCGATAGAGGGTCTGCTAGGTTCTCTTGAAACTCTTGTTTTCGAAAAATCAAGAGTTGCAAGTCCTCTTACCTATATATTGTTCCTGGTCCTTGTCCTGAAGGGTCCTGGTCCTGGTGGTACTGGTCGTGGCGAGTCCTGGTCCTGGTTGGTCCTGGTCCTGGTGTGTCCTGATCCCGGTGGGTCCTGGTCCCGGTGGGTCCCTCTTTTCGACTACTTTGCCCATCGAGGAAACCAGGCTGATGGGCTGGTAGTTCTGGGGCAACTTCCGGTCCTTGCCTGGCTTGGTGAGCATTATAACCTGGGCTTCCCGCCACCGCCGCGGGAAGTGGTTAAGTCTCAGAGTGGCATTGGCGATGTTGGTGAGCGCAGCAATGCCTTGGGAGGGAAGGTTCTTCAGCATCCTGTTGTTGATGCCGTCCCTTCCCGGCGCCTTTCTGACCTTCAACCTGCGGATGATCAGACGGATTTCCTCTGGACTGTAGGGGTGATCCGTCTCCTGGTCAGGTGGTCGTCTCCTCATGATTTCGGCTGCGACTTCCACGGCCTCCTCGTGGTTGTCGTCCTCGTCTTCATGGTAATTGAGTCTGCATTCGGATTCTAGTAAATCGGCGAATGCTTCGGCTTTTTCTTCACTGGAGTAGGCCAACCCACGTTGGTCGTGAAGAGTGGGGATCGTGGTGCGCTGACGACGAAATTTTGGCTGCATAGACCAGGCCGTCCCATCCTGGGTCTCTAGTTCTGCACAGGCTGCATTCCATCTGCTGTTTTGGAGTTCCGCGAGTGCGTTCTTCAGAGCTAGCGATGCTCTGTTTCGCGCAACTCTCGACTCCTCTGTCAACAGTTGGAGATGTTCTCGCTTGAGTTTTCTGTTCTCCCTGATCAGGTGCCTAATATGGTGCGGTGCTGGACCATTTAGGCGTCTAGGAACTGCCGTAGTCTCGGAATGGGTGCTGTCCTCGTGCGCTCGCAGGACAGCATTCTCCAGCTCCTCTTCTGCGTTGTCCAGTTCCTCCGCTGATCGGATGGTTGGAATTTGAGTGATGTTCCTTTGGACGTTGGATTTGTAGTGGTTCCAGTTAGTCCGTTTGGTGCTCAAGCTATCTCGAGTTGTAGACTCTGTGCCAAGTGTTAGTAGGATCGGATTGTGGTCCGACGAACCTTCCACCAGGATATCTATCTCGAACTCCTCTCTGATGTTGCGGAGGATGGCTATGTCCAGTACCACAGGTGGCCCAAGGCCGAATGGAATGTATGTTGGTTGCTCCGGACCGACGATGACCCCCGCCAGGGCATCGACGTGTTCTTGGAGCTGCCTTGCATTCCTGTCTTCGGCGTTGTTGTTCCATGCCGGAGACTTGCAGTTTAGATCTCCGATGACTATGCATGCTCCTGGGCCTCTCAGGAGGTCAGCGATGTCATCTTCGTCTAGGGCCTCCCCTGGTGGCACATATAGGGAGGTGATTCTGTAGGGACGGTGGTTGTGATGGACCTGGACCGTGATTCCGTCCCCATTGATGTCTGCGGCGTCGTCGAGGACTTGACTCGTCAAGGTACGTTTGACGAGTAATGCGACTCCTCCACCTCTGCCTCTTCTGTCGTAGCTGTACCGTACCGCGGGAACGTCAGGCTATGGGCAGCATCCAATTTCGTTTCTTGGATGGCCATCACATCTGGTTGGTACTGGTCTAGTATCTCCTGGATTTCTGGTTTCCGTGCCCTGAATCCGTTGATGTTCCAGGAGATAATGCGTAGAGATTCCACGTTTTGCCCTGTAGTCATTACGGGTCTAATGCTTGTCTTGCATCTTGGCCTCGAGTGCATCCAGGCGGGTTATGATAGCTTGCATCATTGCTAGCAGTCTGTCATCGCCGTGTTGCTTCTGCGCAGTAGTTCCAGTAGCAGTGGCGGCTGCTGGGGCAAAAGTGGACGCTTTTTGAGCGTAAGAGGTCCTATTTGAGGTGGAGACTGCTTTGGGGGCAGCAGCAGGTTTCCTCGGGGCCTTACTACATCCTTTGTAGTTTGCTGGGTGTCCTTCTCCGCAAAGGCAGCATTTGGCATTTCGTTGCCCTGTTGGCGGTGTCGGCAGACTGCAGTTGGTGCTGCTGTGGTCCTCACCACACTTTACGCACCGCAGCAGTGCGACTAGCTGACGGTAGTCAGCTGGTGTGTTTGTGAACACCTTCACACTGTTACCCGCCGTCCTCGCCTTGGAGAATTGGATCCCCTTATTGTTTATCATCCTGCTTAAGGATGATCAGTCAGCGGTGCCGTCGATGCTGATGGGAGGAACTCCTGTTCCCGACATGGGGGGCACGATGGTCCTGGCTGCTCTAGTACTCTTCTTGGTGGCGGCAGCTGGCATCTTTGGCTGCCTTGGAGACTCGTCTTCGGAGGAGGAAACTCGCACCCGCTTCCTCCGTCTGGTGGCGACACTGAAATCGGTGTCGTCGTTGTTTGCAGTCCCTGTCCTGGTCCTTCCTATCCTCTTCGATTCGTTGGGTGTCCTCTTCTTGCGCGTCCATCTCGTCCGACGTAGCCTGGTGGTCCTCTTCCTCGTCTTCTTCGGTCTTCTTTGCGGCCTTCTTCTTGGCCCTGCGGAGCTTCCCGTTCAGGTCCTCGATCTCCTGTTGTGCCTGCAAGAAGGCTTCTTGCAGGTTTCGCATTTGCCCTGCCAGCATGGTGAAAGCATCTTTCTTCTCCTTCAGCTGGTTAGCCAGCTTCTCAATTTTCGCCATCGTAGATGGCAAACAACCAATCTATCGCAATGAAAATCGCAATAAGATTGCTCAATATGTTCGGGTGGGTCGCAGTCGTGCAAGTGTACACTCGCAACGGCTGCTAGCTCGGAACGATGCCAGAATGCGCAATCGATTAACTAGATGAGCGTGCGGTTTTATAGGCGATCGGCGGACTGAGGATTGAGTTGTCTGGTGGGGGTACTCTGGGCCTCTTGAGTGACGTGGCTTTTGCGCTGTGTTTGCGAGTACTACTAAATCTAACCCGGCCATGGCTCAACAGCCCGAAAAACCTAAATTACATTAGAATTAGCCGTGAAAGCCTTCATTCTGCAGTAAGTTAAGTATCTCAAAATTGCTAAATTTTGAACCGACATGCTAAACTTGTGAAATTTGAGCTTTTAAGACATCGATGAACGTTTAAAATACATACGTTCTATTGAGACTGCTCCTATTTGAAACTATTTGCAAGAGGTTGGGCGTTTTAAACACTATTTAAGCTTGAGCTCAAGAGCTTTTGGGAATTGTAGTTCTGAATTCTCCGACGCTACCTGTTTCTTTTTTATGATTGTGTAGGTGAAATGTTGCGCAAGTATTTATGAAATTGGTGTCACTATCGCTTTATTCGACTATCGCGTTGCTTACGTTTTACCTTCCAATGTATCGGAAGATGAGATCTGTTTATTGAACCTACTAAGCGATTATAATAAATTTAAGTTATATGCAAAAAGATTAGTAAACTCATTTGTTCTGATCGAAATCGATGCTCATTAAGTTTCTAACACGATTATGTCGCTGAAAAAAGAAAAACCCAGGATCTTATGGAATAAGAGCTCATGAAGTTTTTAACACGATTATGTCCCTGAAAAAAAAAACCCAGGATCTTATGGAATAAGAGCTGAACATCTGAAGATGATGACCAAGCAAATATCGTAACCATTTGCTTATGTTGTAAGTAAATGTTTATGATTAGGAATATTTCCCTCTGCTTTTAAATCAGCTGTTATCAATCCTATCTATAAAACATCAGATAATATGGATGTTACCAATTATCGACTAATATCACTCTTATCGACTTTGGCTAAGGTGTCAAAAAAATTTACTGTGTAGTAAGATGATAAATTTCCTTGATTAATTCAACATTCTAAGTCCAAATCAATACGATTTTGTAGCAGGATGGTGTACTAAGTCTAGTGAATCAAATCGCCCAAAACCTTAATGAGAAAATTCCATCTATTTGTGTATTTGTCGATCTGTAAAAGGCATTCGATATAGTTAATCACAGTTTATTGATAAATCTCTTAGACAAATTAGGTTTCCGTGGGAAAATATGTTCTTTAATGCAAAGTTGTTTATCAGAAAGACCCCAAGTAGTGAAACTATCAAAATCATACAGCAAGGAAACGTTTGTCAAATGTGGTGTACCTCAGAGTACAGTGGTAGGCTCTCTTTTATTTAATACCTATTTGAATTATATATTCAAAATTAACTGCGTGGGATAAAATAGTTTTGCTTATTATACGGCAATACTATATAAAGGGCAAGACTGGTATGATGTAAAGAGATTAATTGAGAATCACTTTTATAAAATCATTCATTTTCTTAACACTAGAAAATTAACCGTGATCTTTGGAAAAACGCATTTTCTACCCTTCACATCATACGCCAGACATCTACGCGATTATTCAAATATTTCCTTCAAAATAAATAATACAAAATTTAAAAATTGACAGAGTGGGCAATATAAAATATTTAGGAATTTTTTTTAGACCAACATTCTAAGGTGGGGCATTCATGCAGCCTACATTTTGGAGAAAATAAGATTTGTTACATACAAAGTTAAATTCGCCATAGGCATATTGACAGAAAATTATATGCGTGCTATATATCATGCCTTAATTGAGCCGCACCTAATGTATATTAGCATGGCGTCCAGCATGTCCAGTGTACTTAAACGACATAGAAGTTTTACAGATTACTGTTTTCAAAAATGTGTTCGTAAAACGAAAATTATGTTAAACAAAGGTACATCGCCATGATACGCTATATGAATCACGAGCAAAAATTATCTCTATACCTCATAAAATCGTAATGAAGCGATCTTTTCTCTAGTTGGCTTCAAAATGAAGACGTATCCAAGAATTGCAGATATTCCTATTGACACACATACATAATTTTAAAAAGGATTTATCAAAATGGATACGCTCAGAACTGAGACAACATTAATTGAATTCCTATCAAATATTGCTTAAAAATTATCATATACACCTCTCTGACATAAGCTTTTGTTTGAGTTTCTTTCAACTTTTTCGTTTTAATTTTGGAGCACATTCTATCGTACAACTGATCCATGTACAAGCATCGTCCTTCTCTGGATTGAAACGTTTATTTACCCATTCTATGTTGTTATTGATCTTAGATAATGGAGTAAGTAAATGTCTACTACTGCTACTACGAGTATTTCCGAGCATATTTCCTTAACCATCAGTCATCGTATCGTATTGTGCTAAGGTGCAAGAGTCTTGTTGCTTCTAAAATCTGTCAATTTGAACAGTAAGCAGATATACCTAGCGTCAACTTGAGCTCCCACGTAGTGATAGTTTTCAATAAGCTTTTCTATACTAAGAACTTTCTAAAAGTTTGGATGAGAACGCGTGGGTAAATATGAGAAAATGAAGGGTGCATTGAGCTTCAGCCTTGTAACTTTAAATATAATTTAGATAAGTCCTGTTTCATGTATTACTTCTTGCATTCACCAAAAAGAAACTTTTAATAAGCATAACTTGTTGGTTTAATTCAGAACTAGACCAAGTCCATTTTTAACGATTTCGCATTTCTTACGTTTTTTACAGCAAATGATAGATTGTGTCACCCCCCACTCATACCAGAAGTAATATAAGCCTGGAGAGCTATCGTGGTGACGTTTTCGCATTAGCTTGTTTTCGAATCTTCATGAACAGAACCTATGAATCGAGTGAAGCTTGATACAACTTCATGATCTTCTGGATAAATGAAGCCACATATGGATTAAATACGTCTGCCGACATTACCGTCACCACGGTTGCCTTTTTCAAAGTACAAATTGTCAATAAGTTCTTCTAAAATGAGAAACTCGAGTTCAAAAAACACATTGAAAAGCCAAAATTTTGCTTCACAGTATTTGGTCGTTTCCCCAGATACCTCTGAATTAAAAGCAAAGGATCAAGGTCCATAAGGTGATTTTTCGGCCCTAAAAATAACTGATACCTTCAGTCGACGCATTAATGGAATGCTGTTTTTATATTTCAGAACATATGTATTTTAAACTTTTATGGACATTTTTATTTAACTTGACTACCATCACGACTTCCTACTTCAAACCTATAATCAACCTCACCAAGACGCAAAACAAACATAAAGTTATACGTGTTGCGGTAATACGCTCACAATAAACACAAAAGTTGAAACAAATGAATACACTGCTGTAATAAGAATTCAACTTCCGTTTTCATTGTGAGCATAGTGCCTGAACGCTTTTTATAAATCTTTTGTGACTGTTATAGATTTGAAATGGGAAGTGTTGAGAATTTTGGACAAAAATGCTAGAATTGTGAACCTTGGACCTTTAAGGGACCATCAGAAACTAAAATAAAATGAAAATGATGATGGGTGCTTAAAATGCATAGGCTCTGGAATAATTAAATGCAAAAATTTCTTATATGCGATCAACAGGCAGCTTGACCTATTGTACAGGCCGAAAACGATCTGAAACCTTGTTCCTAGTTACGAGACTAGTCACTAATGAACAGTTTTGTTTTGTTTCAGACAGTGTAGATAATTTAGAGAAGACTAAGCACTGGTCGCCGTACGGCTGCCATTATTATCCAGATCCTGAAGCTTTCCCACAACCACGACTAGACTCGTTACCACAGGAACCACTCAAGAAGGGCGAACAGTATTATTTGGACCTTGCAGGTAAAATATTAGTATTTATATTCAGTTTCGATTGCGTTGCTTATTCAAGCAGAGAACTTTGCTTATGAGCGTAAATCAATATTGGCGCTCCTTGACCTAATGGGCCAAGATAATGGGTGCGAAACGCGGGGAAGATTATGATTGGAAAATTCCAAGGATTTGTGGGATGCGGAAATGATATTTGTTTCAAAAGTAATTCATTTGTGACTGGAGGAGGCTTTCTAACGGTTTCCTGAACATGGTAGGGAGAAGAAAAATGGGGAAAGCACAATATGATGTCGCTTGCAACTAAGTTAGTTTAACTTTCATTCTTCTTGATAACCCTTTAACAAGCGTAAGAAAAAAATGAGAGGTGCACTGATCAAATACTGATCATCATCAATATTTCATTGGTCTTCTTATCATCGTCCTTTTTTGAACTCTCCAATTCGACTCTCAACTCCTCTACGGTCTGCTCCTTCGACTCCGTCTCGATTGCCATGGTGGAAGCACCATTTCCTGACGGCCTGTGGGTCAGTTTCCATAGTAAATACCTTAGTTACCTCGCTTTTTGTCTCAAAAATTTTCCGGATCGAAATTACGCGACAGCGCCCTATGACTGCTACGAGGGATGTCTTTTAAGTTTTGCGTATGGAAATAAAACAACACGGTAGGTAGTTTTAAATGACTCAGATTAATACACATCTGCATGCGCTCGAACCAATTTTCGAAGCACCCATCCCACTCGTTTGCTGGCAGATTCAAAATGGCATTTTTGAATGCGTCAACTGCTTCTTCTGGTGACTGGAACCTTTGACCACGCAGTCTGTTTTTAATTTTCGGGAAAGTACAGAAATCGTTAGGACTTGGATCGGGACTATATGGAGGATGGTCCAATAATTCCACGTTTTCTTCCGTTAAATACTGCCTTGTTTTTTGGGCTGTATGCGAGCTTGCATTGTCTTGGTGGAGGATGATTCTTCTTTCGGGGTTGATTTTTCGAAGCTCTGTGATGACTTTTGGCAAACAAATGGTGGTATACCAATCCGCAGTAACAGTTCTTTGCTCATTAAGAGTAATCGTTGCAATATGACCCGCTTTGACGCAAATGTCGCGACCATCTTTTTCGAAACACTTCGAGAACGGATGCTTTTTGTTGGATTTTCTTCACCTTGGAACACCCAAACAGCCGACTGTCGTTTACTTTTTGATTCATAACAGTAAATCCACGATTCATCACCACTAACAATGCTGTACACATTTTTGAGTTTCCGGAATTGAAACGGTCAACCGTTTTTTGACACTAATTAACCCTGGCTGCCTTCTGCTCTTCGGTCAACAGGTGGGGTATCCAAGGAGAAACTAATTTTCTTACTCCTAATTCTTCATGTATTTTTTTTTGAATTGAGGTCTTTGAGATCTTCAAGGACGCCTCAATCTCGCGATATGTCACATGTCTATCTTCAATGATGAGTTTGCGCACAGCATCGACGTTTTCCTGGGTGACTGCCGTTTTTGGTGCACCCACCCTGAGTTCGTCGCTAAGACTCACTCGTCCACGTTTGAATTCTCCATACCAACGAGAAATTGTCGACTGATGTGGCGCTTTATTGCCGAAAACAGACAGTAACTCAGCAAGGCATTCTTGTTGCGATAATTGTATTTGAAAGTTGTAATAAATTATGGCGCGAAAATGTTCTCGGTTGAGTTCCATTTTTCCAATGACTTAAAAATTCACTGTAGTGAGAACACTGCACGTATTGTTGTGAAACTTCGAATTTAACTTTACTAAAGAGTGAGGTTAAGATTCAGTACTGACTTTCGATCCGCGCCGCCTACTATGTTTCTATATGCAAAACTCAAAAGACAACACTCGTATTATATCATTGTCACTATACTTATCCAATTAAACGGTTTGGAATTGATTTAACTAATTTAATATTCATAGCTTTCTTGGCGCGTACGAGCTTCTTCAATAGAATCTCGTGGCACTCTAATGAGAATGTAGAATAACTATTTATAACGCGAAAGCAAGCGTAAGGAAAAAAAGAGAAAAGTGCGGTAATATATTCATAAATTTTCACTCGATACTCTGGCCCATTTAGTAGACATCGATACGGAAACTGGAAAATAGTCACCACGATTTGATTTAGACTATCCATCATATTGTCTGTACAGGGTGGCCAAGGCCAACTAGTGACGTCTCTATGGATTCCTCTATTATAAACTAACAACAAATGCCTGATCTTTAAACTCGAAGGAACTCTGAACCTTTTTGGTTAGACAATTTTTCCTGTATCTCAAAAAATAAAGTGATGGGGGGCATTGAAGGGTTTTCGTAGAGAACACCCTGTATCTTCGGAAGGGCTGAGCCGCCCTTCCCAAACTTAGGCCAGTTCAAAAGAAGCATTCCTGGGCTACAAATGTTATACTAGTTGAGGTTTTGTTAGTTTCACATGTGGCCGCTAGAAGGATTTTTTCGACATTTCGAGAGAAATGGTTAACTTTGAAAAAAAAATGAATGCATTGGTATGATTTTTTTATGAAAGATTAACTAAATGATGTATAAATAAGCTCGCGAAGACCGCATCTCGATATATTGTTCCTAATCTAAAGTTTAGGCCAACGAAAATTTTATACGGAAATGCCTTAATTTTTTATTTTTTTAAACTAATTTTTCTGGAATCTTGTTTTATTCCTCAGCATAAAATCACCCTTTTTGAAAAATTTATAAAATATCGCTAAAAGGTAAGTAAGTAATGCTAATAACAAAAGGAATATTTTTTGCTTAATTGCATATCACCTATGGCTATATACGAAAAAGACAATTAATATATGCAGGCAATGGAATACACTAAAACAGATACCTAATCAAAACATAAACAATCCTCGAATTGTCAATAGCTGCCAATAGTTTCGCGTTATTGAGAATTATAGTTTATGTTTTGATTAGGTATTTGTTTTGCTGTATTCCATGGCCTGCTTCTATTAATTGTCTTTTTCGTATATGGTATACCCATAGTATACATTTAAACAAAAAATATGCCTTTTGTTATTTTAGCTGCCTTTTTTAGAAAAAAGATCATATTAATGTATTTAGTTTTTTGAGTAAATTAACAAAACGGAATGTCGAAAAAAGCCCTCTAGCGGTCACATGTGAAACTAACAAAACCTCAAATATTATAACATTTGTAGCCCAAGAATAGGTCTTTTGAACGAGTCCAAGTTTGTTAAAATTGCCTCAGCCGTTTCGAAGGAACAGGGTGTTCTCTACGGAAACCTTTGAATACCCCTCCCCACTACTTAACATTTTCCAGGTTTTTCTCTTGGCGGTTTTAGTAACAACTGTTTTTGCCGCAAGCCGCTAAGATGGACAGGTTCCCAGATACAGAACCTCGCATTCGTAGTTGGCCACCCTGTACATCTCATACATTAAAAGATTAAAATGCCGTATGAGGCTTCCCTATTGAGGCACAGGGTCTTGAAGGGCCCCACTTGATATCGATCATTCTTAGATAACTTCTGAATGGCTCTGTCGCATTCATCGTTTTTTTGACATCTTATTGAGTAGTAATAGCCTCACAAAATGTCGTTCAAAGTCAATTAAATCATTTGGATTATCAAGAATTGATCAAACCTCATGCAATATTACTAACTCCCCAAAGTTAATTTTTCTCGTGAGGAGGAAGAAACTATATTGCCTTATATGAGTTAAGGTTTGTTCTTGGCCCTTTTTCACGTATACAATAGCTGAAGTTTCAATAAGATTTTATCTCAGGTTTTAAAGTGCTGAGTGGTCATGCTACTGAGGGCATCTACCATTTCTGACATTCTAACATGTGACTTTCACGAGGCGACAAGGATGTCGAAAAGGAAGCGAGCAAGCCTATATGTTTACATGTTTAAATTGCGTTGTTTGTCGTCGAGATTGTGTAGCTTTAATGCATGCTTTCGGATAATTTGGTTACCATTGGATACCAAAGTGACAAGTCAATACATCGGCGTACATTGTTTTCTATGGAGAGGATTTTCAGGTAGCCAATCATACTGGGCATACTTACGTACAGCAGGGCAGAACTACTATGTTTTGCAATATGACTCGCACAGTTTGTGGTAATAAACAGGGATAAGTTAAATAAGACAAATAAACGAAGGCACATATTTACTAACGGTACAGTATATGAACAATTCTGATTAATTCGTAATTTGATAGGTGCAAGGTATGAATGTACACTAATCAATTTTATATCTTCATTAATTTCATATTCAGCAGCTTGAGAGTTGCTACTATGGAAGAGATTATAAATTTGAGAGTCATCAGCAAAAAATTGAGTACTTCAATGTTTCACAAATCTGTGCATGTCGGCGATATACGAGTATAAATTAAATAATAATGGCCCGAGTACAGAACCTCGGGGTATTCCAGATGAAATGGCACATTTAGGCGACACATTCATATAGATAGTAACTCCTTGGAAGCGATTAGCTAAAAAACTACCCATCATACGTATGTAACAAACATTAGATTGGGTCTACGCGCTTAAACAGATAGAAGTGGAATGGAATAAATCAAAATTACCTCACAACTGACCAGGTAAAAGCCCAAAATTGATGTAGATGCTGATGAATAGAATATGCTAAGTCTTATCGGTACAAATATTTTCTCTTATTCAATTTAAACTGCTTTTTGCATCCCACACAAACATGCACCGTTTTCAAAAGTTACCTGGTTCACTGGGATTGTATGGAATCCACGCATCTTTACATGTTTTCGTGGAAAAATACAAATTTAACGTGAGGCATCAGCAGGTGTCAAACAGCTTGATCTACTCGTGTGTGGACCGCCATCCTTACTACTGACTATACGTAATGTTGGTTCAAAACAAATCATTTGCTTGCTCCTTCTACCTAATCCGAATTCGTTGGTTACAGCTGACCAATCCACTAATGGTTGTAAATGTGACTAGATACAAGAAATGTCAACAATGGACAATTATGACGGAGGCAAACAATAAACCGCAAAACGAAAAAGACACGGTTCGGTCAAACAACAAACACGTACCCGTCTACAGGTTTACAATGCTAATGCGTTTCTGTCACCGGAAGCATTTCACCGTGAATTGGAAAACAGGTAGGCCATGGAATAACATAGGCAATTTACATACGGCCCACTTTATCAGCATTGTTTACAGGAAATCCAGTGAATTTTCACAGAACTATATAGAAGTGTAAGTGCCGATTCTGTGACAATTATTTGCCGTTGAACTTTCTATAGTGATAATAAAGTAGCTACGATGGCTATTTGTCTCTGTATCTATCCCCACTGTCCCCTACCGGTGGCCTTTCTCAAACACAATCCGATGAAACTGACAACTACAGGAAATAATTATATTTGGTGAAGGTGAACAGAATATGTCGAGTGAGCGGTTAATAAAGAGCTACATGGTGGTATTGAAGACTGAATCTTGTCACCCTAGTTTCTTAGCAGTTATATGGTGCTCACTTACGGTTTTTGCTACCTACTCCACATATTGGAGAAGTATTACGATCATGGGTTTTCTGGAATGACACTATAAGCTTGCATGATTTGTCACTTGTCCCCAGATTTCATGTACCCACGTGATCCTAGGAACTACCTCATCAATTTTGATGAAACTTAAGGTATCATGTACTGCCTTGACAGGTTAGGTGTATTAATGGCCTTATTCAGTGTAAAAGAGAGATCATACACCCAAACTTCTTTTTGTTCGTCCTGTAAGTTTTGAGACTTCAATAAGTTAAATCGAGCAATTTTAAAATGTCCATGAATTATCTTGTATTGATGATCTGTGAGTTTCAGGTTTCCCTAACTATTACATCCTTTATTGTTTCATACATAGCACCAAAATTTAAAATTTTGCACAACCGATAGAAGATGTAGTTCTTCTTGCCTGTAGCAACAAGCATATGTTATCCCGGTATATATTGTGCTTTTAGGATGTCTGTTGAAGAGGTCCTCCCGGCTTGTACGTTTTTTGTACGATTGATTGATTTGCGAAGCTAATAAAAAATCTTGTATCATCATCAAGGCACCAAAAATACTATTTTGTGAAAACTACTTCTATGGCATAAAAAAAGTTCTAATAAATTGTTTGCCATTCTATGCTGGTAGCTGGAATGCAAAATAGCTGTACAAATAACACCCATATATAATTTTCCAGCGAGAGCACGTGCATTTTTTTCAGCTTTCGCCACCGTTCCGTGAGTCTACATTTCCATGGTTACAGTTACGTAAATGTTATGATTACTCCACTGATATTATATAATTTCTGGGGACACTCACAAGTATGAATTATTCAGATTTGCAAATCGGACCACACTAAACAGTTATGATGCCTTGGCCAGGAAGTTGCTCTGGTTTCAAATTGCAAAATAAAATAAAGTACTTTTCCACAAAAGTTAATAAAAATGCCTAGAGAGAGGCCAGGCCGATCGATACTTTGATTCAGTTCATATTAGATGTGCACAATTCTCTAAAAATAATTTAATTTGTAGCGGCAGAAGTTACTTTTAGTCTGGAGTGCTAGAGGGGATTTTCCCTGCTGGTAGAATAACATGATTCTCTAAGTCAGGAAAATTTCGTTTCCGGGCAATCTGGCATCAAGTCCTATTCAAATGTTATATACACCTTGTTAAATCTGATGGCTCGGCCATCAACTTCCTATGGTGCAATCGGACAATTGACTGAGCAAGTTACTGCGATTAGGAGTTGAAGTCGATACTCTGAGGTTAGAGGGTATCGCTTTATCGCTGCATCATCGATGCCGACAGCTGCTAGTTTTCAGACCCAATAATTATGCTTCGGGGTGCATTATCAATGGCACCGTTTTTGACACCAAACCGCAAGCTTTTTCAGGTTTTGCAGGTTTGTTTTTTCCTACAATATACATACAATATAAACAGGCGTTATCTTGTCAGATTATTAACAAGTTGAACAAAGTTTTATGGTTTTGTACTTTTTTACCAAATATAAATCTTTAAATAATTCGAGATGTACAACAAACTATTCAGTACCTTCACTAATGTATATTTTCAACTCCTTATGCTCTTATTATTGGTGTTCAAGTTAATCTTAAATAATTCCCAGAAAAACAATTTTTTGTGGCATATTTTCTTTTCTGATTAGAGTGTCTTTTTGCCCCAATATATAATTTTTATACAACAAAACGGAAGTAAAAATACTTGGGATTTAACTTACGTGGTTTGTCAGAAGATGTCCTAAAACAGCACTTCAGATCAAAAAATAGATTGCTCACATTGAAATAGGTTTTTTCATAACATGATCTTATTGAAGCAATTTTAATACAATAACGTTGAAGTTCAGATTTTTCTCTACACCTGTGCAATTTTCACTAACTGCCCTCTTAAGCAAACTTCCATCCTATGGCCTCCCAGGAAAGCTTTGCAGATGGGTGGCTGACTTTATCTCTGGCCGCAAGATATCCGTCGTAATTGAAGAGTTCTCCTCTTCATCCCACAACGTCAGCGCGGGTGTTCGCCAGGGATCGGTCTTGGTTCCAACACTGTTCCTTTTACATATTAACGACCTCCTTTCCTGCACAATCAATCCAATTCACAGCTTCGTTGATGACAGCACTCTATATGCAGGAATTCAGAGTGACAGGCTGATCTCTGTCGCTGAGCTGGAAAAAAGAACAGTAGCGACGACTTCTTCTTTGACAAGAGACCTAGAGGCTATTACTGCTTGGGGACGCAACAATCTTGTACAGTTCAATGCTTCCAAAACACAGTACTGTACTTTGACGAACCAAAAGCGTCCTAGCGCTCATCCAGTTTCGATAGACGGTCGAGTTCTGCCAAAGAGCCATTCAGTTCGGCTGGTCGGAGTCCAGATCACCGAGGACCTGATTTGGCACGAACACATCTCGTCAATAGCTGCAGCTGCTGGAAAAAAAGCTAGGCTATTTGTTTAGGGCTAAGAAGTACTTTCTCCGCACGACCTTCTCACTCTATAAAAGGTCCAGATAAGGCCTAGCCTCGAGTATTGCTCACACGTTTGGGGTGCTGCCGCCCCGACTACATTATCCATGCTCGATGTTGTCCAGAGGAGGACAGTCCAACTGAACGATGACACTTCTCTAACAGACAGTCTCGGGACTCTTTCGCACCGGAGGGCTGTCGGCGATCTAGCTCTTTTCTAACGCTACACCAACGGGCTTTGCTCCTCAGAGCTCTCTTCCATGATGCCGCCGCGCGATGTGCCTGCCGGACAGACTCGCCTGACTTTGGCGTTCCACCCTAACCGTGTCGAACTTTGTGCATTCAGAACTGGCCGATACGACCGGTCCTTTGTACCGAGGGTGTCGAGATTGTGGAACAATCTAGAAGAGGAAGCTTTTCCCAGTTCTACTAACCTTAGGCAGTTCAAAAATCATATTAACAAAATTTCTTTCGGATCATCATAACAGCCGCGGTGTTCCGGCATAAGAGAAATAACAAAAAGGTTTTCAAACATTTTTTTTTAGACGATGACAACCGCGGGATCACAAACCTTTCATTAGAATAATATTTCAATATTCGCACTCCAAATCTGCATAGTAGAATATTTGTTAGGTCTGAAGTGTTTATTTACTGGGCTATATACCGCTCTTAATCCTTCAATACGTTGTAAATATTTGCCCTCTCATTGATTATTTATTACGAACTTTATTTACATCTACATCGTCTGCAAAATATATTTTTTTTGTGAAGGTCTTCATCGGATTATCGCAAAGTGATCGCTCGAGGCTATGTCTAGTATATAGTGGTGGGTAATTTTTGTAGAGACTGTTGCCCTTAGAACACGACATACAAGGGTCACGAACGGAATACAGATTCACTAGAGGACAAGTAATAGAAGTAGAAGCAAATCAAAATTTCGATATTAGTAAATAAGAAACTTAGGGTGACAATAGCGTTCAAGGGTGTTAAACACGTGTCAGAGCGGATTCATTTGGTGAAGCTGTAGCTGAGCGATTGCGGCTGAGGCTGGGTATAGGTGGCGTAGACTGTCGGTAACGAGGATATGTCAATAAGGACATGCATTTTAACAACACGAGACAAAAGGCTGTAACACGCTTTTACTTGAATACTTGGAACGCAGGAGTTTCATTATAGTTTAAAGGTTAAACAGTGTAAAACTATAGGTATATTTCTAATAAAAAAAATGTTTTACAATTCATAGTTCATTCACTAACATCTTGATAAAAGCCTTTTTCTAAAACCGCTTTGATTCTGTTATTATAAACAACATCGATGGTAGCTGCCTTGTACCAGAGTAGAGACTACCTACCCATAAAGGGGAAAATGAACAATTGTTATGCATTTTTCTTGAGACACTTGGGATACGTTACCTAATTGGGGACTGTATAGTAAAACTGGATTACATAAAGCAACAAGTTTCACAAAATAGAATATTAAGAACTTTAGTTCAACCATGACTGCCTTGCCAATACGGACAAGATGTATGCGGAATCAAACGATATTAGGCTAGGTAAGTTGTTGAAATTAGAAAAATTTAAATTGATCTGCAAACTTTTAAATAACCAACAAAGTGTAATATAAAAGCTGATCACACATGGCTATGAAACAAGATCACACTATAATTTGTACCAGATTCCCACTAGAACTAATATAGGATTGAATAAACCTGTAACTGATTCAACGTAAACCTATAATAAATATACGAGGTTTGTTTAGAAAGTATGCGAATTTCATGTTTTTTCAAGAATTATTTATTTATTCATGAATATCTATTTTGTTCCCTTCAAAGTAATCCCCATCAGACATTATACACTACTGATTACGTTTTTTCCAATCGTCGAAGCATGTTGATAAATCATTTTTGTGATCTTGTCGATGCCGTCTTTATCTCCTCAATCGTGGTGTAGTGTCGTCCTTTCATGCGCCTCTTCAGTTCCGGGAACAAGAAAAAGTCACAGGGGGCCTGGTCTAGGGAATAAGGTGGGTGAGGCATTATTGGAGTGTTATTTCTGGCTAAAAATTCGCGCACAAGTAACGATGCATGAGCAGGGGCGTTGACATGGTGCAAAAGCCAATTTTTGTTCGCCTTTCGTCGCTCACATCTTCTCGGCCCTCTGAGAATATTTTGTACCACCAATAAACGTTGCTTTTGTCCAAAGTAGCTTCGCCATATGCAACAGTCAACATTTGGCAAATGTCCGCGCACTTCAAGTTGTTTTTCAGACAAAGTTTAATACAAATTCTTTTATCCATGTTTTGGAATAGACAAAAAACGGAGACAAGCTAAAACACGTCCACGCACAATAGCTGTCAAAAACTGACTGAACATTAAAAATGGCCGATATTGTCAACATTTAAGAGGGTCATAAGTACCAACATAATGCCACAAAAAGATCGAAAATCGAACATACGTAGCTCGCGAAAATTCAAAATTTGCGATACTTTTTGAACAAACTTCGTATAGTATAAAAATGTACATTTATTCAGAAATTTTGTAAAAATACTCAATAGTCAGTTGAAATGTTGAATTCATTATTGTTAATATTGGCACTTGTAATATTATGTTAGCTGATCTAGCGACCAGTGTATCTAGTCACAGATATACTAGGGCGACGCTATATGTTTAGAGATACACGAAAACTAAGATTTATTTTTTAAAAAATAGCTCATTTATGTTCAAAGTATTCTCCTCTAGCATCAATGCACTTGTGTAGCCTGACCTTCCACAAATGAAATGCTTCTAACCAGTCAGTTTTAGGAATGACTTCAACAAACTGTTGCACATCCTACCCCAAGAGTTGCATCTATAGTCGCATTTGTGCAGCGAAAATCTTCTTCAATTAGCCGCTGGACTTAGGAATGCTTTCTGGAGCCGCACTGGAACGTGGCTGACCACTTCGTTCTCCGTCAGCCAATGAAACACCCTCTCTTTTAAATTCGGTATACCAGCGGAACACACATGCCCGGGACTGAGCTTCATTACCAAATGCCTGTTGTAACCGTTTGATACATTGATGTTCAGTTGAGCCGAATTTAAAGTCATAGTAAATCATAGTGGGATAACTCGCTCGTGACAACTACATATTTCGTCTTAAATTTGTTTACACCCCATGCACTGTAAGATGCTTGCAAATGAACTAAATGCGGCGACTTACTAATAAAGGACTGCTCTTCCTAATAGTGTACTGTTGCCGGCTTTAACTAGTATAGTTAATGCACATTTCGAAATATACAGCGCGCCCTCGTATACCTGAAGTATTATTTCAAAACGATGGTGACGTGAGAAATACAAAGTCAATCGATTATTCCCATTCTTTTTTCATATATGCATATGCATTCAGAATCCTGTACGCCCTGACAGATATTAACAATGTTGTATCTCAGAACATACTCATACATACTTTAGAGGCCTTTTTGGAATAGCGCTGACCCGTAACTCTGCTAGCATGGAAAAATGTGAAACAGACAGTGAAATTTTTTTATGTTAGGCGAGTATCCGCAATGCAGTGACGGGTTCAGGAGGGTGTGGTATAGGGGTAACAAACAATGAATATAAGAACAATTTCCATATATGTTGGTTATTATGGGGTTAAACTATAGGATAAACAAATACTGAGAAATCCAAGTTGGAAAATGTCTAGACGGTAAAGTACATTAGTGGCAAAATGTTCGATTCCGATTGTCGCCGGCACACGTGAACCTTAGATGCAGGACAGCGAGCGATAACGCATACTTTTTCAGACAGTTATAGAAAAAATACATTAACACACCACCAAAAAGTGATCGAAAATGAGGCTATATTTAAGTCTGACCAAAGAATGAAAATTACCATCCGCACCTTCTAGAAAAATAACGGCAGAAGCCTCACAATTATATAGATTATTTGCTTATTTATGTACTAAAAGTTACGGCTTTCTAAATTAAGCATCCATCCCTGTATCTACAACTTTCGTTATTACTAGTCCTTAAAGCCAGCCACCCACGCTATCGCCAGCTCGTCCAGCGAATTGAGATCCTATAGAAGATTTCTTTATTTTGAACCCTTTGGAAGCCGTAAGATGAACACTTGTTCAGATATTGAGAGATTAGAGCTAACTGGCAACATATTTCTACATGCATAGAGCTATCGTGAAATTAAGTATTCTAATTTTTTCGTATTTGTGTTTGCGGAAGGTTGAGTACAATGTTTAGAATAGCTCATTACTTGACCCATATAAAAGGAGGATAATGGGGTCATATCTGCCACTTGCCGATGTACAGAGCTCGTCGTGGCTGCTTTACCTGGTAACCCTTCGAACGTAGGGTAAAAATTGATAATATAGGGCCTTCCAAGGATAGACATTTTTCTAATTCGAGTAATTCTTTTTTCAGGCTATCGTGGTAGTTGAACTTGTTAAAGGACATGGTTGAGGTTAAAGATACACTGAATTTCCGACGATTATTTCAACACTAAGATAAATCTACAGGGTAAGGCCCTAAAAGCTAATTACCTATGTGACAACTTACAGGGTCTGAGAACTTCTTTTTTCTTTAATTTATTTTTTGTAGATGCTCGCCGCTGTATCAATTCCCAAGATGCCTTAACTAGCTGATTCTTGAGGTAGATACTATGCAATTATATTGGTAAAAATAGGCACTCGGGTTAAGTTCTAGGGTGTTACATACTCAGGTATATTTATAGAGATGTATTAAAAAAATATCTCTATTGAGAAAATAGGATATATCTCGATATCCAGTTCAATCCACAGCTTATCACTACAGCCATCATTTTGAAAATAATTTGAAAATCTGATATATACTCTTCTTACAATCGTAGGTTGTTATTATACTGCATAGTGTATACAGTGTTGCCAGAGCGAAGTTTAAAATATCCGTCACACGTATCGCAAAATTCCGCTACATGCCGCTACGGTCTAAAAATTTAAGGGGGGGACGCTTAAAATAAACAACAAATATATTTTTTAAATATTTACTTTTTTTTAAACACTGTCTAAAAACCCTACTAAAAATACAAACAGTAACATAATATAATTGCAATTTTTTGTAAAAACATAAAAAGTATACCTCTAAAAAAACAAAACTGTCTTTGGTTTAGAATTAGGAACTAATAAAAAAATAGAAATTATCACCAATATCTTAATCTTAATGGAAAAAAAAACAAAAAATAAGGACAAAGAAGAAGCGGAAACGTGGAAATGCCTACGTTTGCTTATTTTATTCACAGTCAGAATCAGAAATTACTTCTTCTTCAGCTTGTTCTTCCTTATTTACATTATATAAATTCTTTTTATATTTGTTTAAATGATTCTCATTAAAACTATAGGATAAACAGCACTGTTTTTATGATTCCAAGTCTAATTTAATTGCAAGTAGTGCAGACAAAGTTGATTGTATTATTTTATTCCTTTTTTTTTGTTTTGTAATCAAGCATATAAGAAAAAGTTCGCTCAACATCAGCGTTTCCATGAGGCAATGTTATAATGATTAGAGCCAGTTTACCTGTATTGCGAAATAAATATTCGTCATTAAAATTTTTGAGGTTGTTTACAAACGACCAAAATTCAATGACATTACTTTTTGTTTTTAAAATATCCTCTTTCTCACTATCACTAAAATAAATACATATTTTCTTTAGTTCCAAAATTGCCTTTTCGGTTTCAATATGAAGGGCAAATTTTTTTAAAACGGCGTCATAAAGGGTATCACTTATAATAAGACGATTGTTCATCACATCAACCGGTGCGAGAAACTTTAGCTCTGAAAAGAAGTTGTCTTTGATAGGAAATCTTTTAAGGGACTCGTCTACCGATTTTTGGTAAAATGTGACACATTTTAATTTAAATTGTTCGATTGCCGTGCTATTGCAGTGTTTTATTGCATCCATTGTATGCGGACCAACATTCACTTTTTCAATTGGTAATAAGCAGTGGGGATCATTAGGATTTAGATTATATAATTTCTCATTTTTAAAATATTCTGGTCGCATAAAGTTTGTACATAGATGACGTACAAATCGCTCACTCTCTATTGATATGATATTGAGCATAACTTTCTCTGATTGAAAGAGAGCATTAAATTGG
The DNA here is from genome assembly GCA_963669975.1 of Acanthoscelides obtectus. Taxonomy (NCBI): domain Eukaryota; kingdom Metazoa; phylum Arthropoda; class Insecta; order Coleoptera; family Chrysomelidae; genus Acanthoscelides; species Acanthoscelides obtectus. Next base: position 76,366,870 of record CAVLJG010000005.1, read on the forward strand.
TTAAAAATGGGCAACACGAATTCAAAAAACATTAAATAAGCCTTAACAAATGGATTCTGTAACTCATTAAGTATTACATTTGCTACAGGATTTTTGTTTTCAATGGAAGCTAATCTAAATAGGCTAAGCAAGATGTCCCACTGATCCAAAACTCTATCAACACATTTGGATAAAGCAAGCCACCTTGTTTTACTAGGGCTTAAAATTTTTAATTTTGACTTTTTGAAATATTCCTGTAATTCTTCAAGAACACACTGCCTTTTTGGGCTTCTTGAGAAGTAAGAATATAAGTTTTGTAAAAGAGCTTCGACGTTGCTTGGAATCTTTTCAGCTGCCGCCACCGCCACTAAATGAGCAGAGTGGCAAATGCAGCCATTGACAATTATATTAGGATTATCTTTTAAAAGATAAGTTTTGAATGATTCGTTATTGCCAATCATAACACTAGCGTTGTCGGAACAGTATCCAACAATATTGGTAATTTTTACTTGATTGGATATAACGCATTTTTTAAAAAGAGAATGTAAACCTTTGGCGGTACCTTCATCTGCGTTTATTTTAATTATATCTAATAAATGGGTTTTAATTGAATTTTTATGAATATACCTTACAAGAATGCATAGTAGTCTTGTATTGCTCAGGTCTGTACTCTCATCCAATAAAATAGAAAATGGTTTATTTTCCAATTCTGAAATTATTTTGTCTTTAATAACAGGAGCCAGCACATTTTTAATTATACTTATGCATTTGGATCTTTTTAATTTAAGTGAGCTAGAGAGATCTGGGTCTTTAAAACATAATTGACTAACTCCTGTTATATGATCAACAGTTCTAAAACTTATATAATGACTTACAACTAAAAGACTATATCTTAAGCAAGCAAATATTTGCCGCTTTTCCAACTCACGTGCTTCCCGAGACTGAAAAGTGCTATCTAACGTTCTTACATTCGAAATTGCTTGTACATTAGTGGTATGCCTTTTTGATTTCGAATGATTCACTAAATCTGATTTTTTAGCACCCATTATTTGATTACAAGCTTTACATTTTGCTTTCAACTTGTCATTTTCAATAGGTCCCAACCAGCCTTTAAATAACGGATCTTCTAGCCATGATGAAGTAAATATTTGTTTTCGTGTCTTTTTCTTAACAGGTTGCTCGGGCTCTTGGTTATCCTGAGATTCGCAAGTCGAATTATCAGGCTCAGACCTGATTCCACTAGATTCCGCTCTTCTATTTTGTCTGTATTCAGGTTCGGGATGCTCCGAGTCCGACACAGATCCAGTCGAAGTGGATGGTACGGCCACGTTTGATTTCACCGTTTGTTTTTTAGAAGGATTTTTATCAAAAAAATCGTTAATGGTCTGCTGTCGCCTGTCCATTATTCCTATTTTCCAGAAGAAAAAGCGTTAAAAACAAATTTCGCGACTAAGATTTATTTCTGGATCAAACTGTAATATGTTAGATATTTAAGCAGTTTTGTTACTTACCAGTAGATTTAATATTAAAATCTGCAGCAAATGATATATCAATAAAATGATCAACACAAAAATAAGAACACTAATATAAACGAAACTAAACAGTATATACCCAGAGCTGAAAAATACAATACAAAGCGAGAAACCTAATATTATGTCTGCCTGCTGAGACCTGTTAGAAACGATTAGTATTAACCCTTAACCGGAAAGGTGCCGTCTGTGAGACTGCGGCGTTTCTATACCTGAGCGTATCTTTTTTTATTGCACCTCTAACAGACGTAAAAACCCATCTAATCCATAAGCTATTAGTGACCATCGCCCACCCCCATTCACACGAGTCTAGCCAAAACGTGCCTTAAAATATGGACCAATTTTAGTTTGTTGCAGTCTGTCAGACGGCACGTTTCCGTTCCCGTTTGCTATTTGTGTTGCATAGGTGCGTTTGCGAGTATGGCGGGACCATCTAAACGTGTACGACACGATGATCCGGAGTTCGAAGAAACCGTTCTAAAATGGTTTGAGGATGAAGGAAGTGACTTTAGTGATATAGACAGTGCCTCAGAAGACGAATACATGGAATCAGATCATACAAGTGATAGTGAGTTATCAGAAGACGGAGCCGAAGGAAATGTAGAGGATTTACCAGCTCAGAATTATTTCTATGGAAAAAATCGTCATAGGTGGAATATTTCGGAAGTTGTACCATCATCACGTACAAGGAAGCACAATATAGTCATTAAAGCACCAACTCTAAGAGGAAAAGCTCATGAATATGGAGAAGAAGCAGCTCCGTTGACGGTTTGGCAGCTTTTGTTCACTGACGACATGTTGGTACATATCGTTAAGTGGACCAATCACAAGCTCAAAGAAATGCGAAAGAGATACAAAAATCAAACCAGCAACCTAAACGACACTGATTTAGTCGAAATAAAGGCACTATTGGGTCTCTTAGTATATACATCGGTGTTCAACAGCAACCACGAGAACATTGAAACACTTTTTGCCACCGATGGCTCTGGAAGAGATATATTCAGAGCTGTCATGAACATAAAACGATTTGGTATTCTCCTGTCAGCCTTAAGGTTTGATAACCCAGATGACAGGAATGAAAGAAAGAAGCTAGATCCAGTAGCACCAATATCTTTCATTTTTAATAGTTTTATAAAGAACTGTCAAGATGTGTACGGAGTTGGCCAGTCTGTCACTGTCGATGAAATGCTCGTGAGTTTCAGAGGAAGATGTCGATTTAAAATGTATATGCCTGCGAAACCTTGCAAATATGGCATAAAAATTATGGCATTGACGGATGCAAGGAATAGCTACCTCTATAACGCATATATATATATACTGCGGTAAAGATTCCGATAGTTTCGAACTTCCTGAGGAACACAAGCGGTATTCCAAACCCACACAATCAGTTCTACGTCTCGCGAAGCTTCTGTTTGGAACTAATCGCAACATTACAGCGGACAACTGGTTTACGTCAATAGAATTAATGGATGTCCTATTGAAGAACAAACTGACCTATGTGGGTACAATGAAGAAAAATAAAAGAGAAATTCCTCCGGCATTTTTACCCAACAAATCAAGAGAAGTTGGATCAACAATGTACGGATTTCGAGAAGATTCCACTATTGTGTCTCATGTAAGCAAAAAAAAATAAAGCCACAATACTCATATCTTCTATGCACCACAGAAAATATTGTGATCCGGAAACACAGAAACCGGAAATAATAGCCTATTACAATGCTAATAAAGGTGGAGTTGATTCTCTTGATGAAAAATGTTCGAAGAGTACCTCAAGTCGCCGTTCGCGTAGGTGGCCACTGGTTATTTTCTACCGACTATTGGATATATCGGTAGTGAACTCGTATATTTTACACCAGTGCTATAAGAAAACTGAATTGCAGAAGGAAAAATCGGTATTTGCTAAGATGTTGGCCGCTAACCTGGTCCGTGAGCATATGGAAAAGCGACTAGAGAGTCCCCGTTTACCTCGGGATTTGCGACTTACGATAAATCGCATCCTTGGCAAATGTGAACATCCAGCAACAGAAGCTGAAAATTTGGTTTTGGAAAAAAGGAAAGCCTGCTTTTTATGTCACCGAACGACCCATCGGATGACCAAATTTTTGTGTGTACAATGTAGGAAGCCTGTATGTCTTCAATGCTCCAAACCCAAATGTATTAGCTGCATAAATATAGGCAATGTTTGAGACTTGCAGTGAATTTTGATTGTGTTCTTTTTGTATTTATTGACTATAATATACTTTCCTTGTTCATTACTTAACTAGAAAATAGAAAAATATTGAGACTTTTCCATAGTTTTAATTTAGTTTCTGAATGTTGCAACAACAGCGTTATTTTTGTATGGTTTTAGCATAGTTAATAAAAATGTTTCTTTTATGTTCTTGTATCATTTTGAAATGAGCATTTTACGTATTAAACACATAAAATAAACATCCAGTATCAGTTTCAGCGAAGTTATTGCTTGCTTTTCGCCTTACTCTAATTTTTTGAACATCTTGAAGTTCGCAGTCTGAGAGACGGCATGTTTCCTTTTGTGTTCCAAAAATTCACGTTTCCTGTTAAGGGTTAAAAGCAGTACGTACGCCATCTGTTATTGAAAAAAAAGGCAAGTGGAATAATTCTCTTCTCTGTTCCTAGATGGCTCAAGCGGCACCAAATGCACCAATTTTATTATTAATGTGATAATAAATCAGACTCTAGCCACTGCCTATTTAGGATTTAGAACGTTATTAACGTTAAAACAGTGAAATAAATATGATAGTTTTGTATGTAATAAATTCCGCTACATTTTGGGCTAATTTGCTCTACCGCCGCTACGCCGCTCTTCTCAAAATAATCCGCTACAAATAGCAGAATTCCGCTACGTATGGCAACACTGAGTGTATAACAAAAATAATGGCTTGCTGAAATCAGTGGAATTGGTTGAGGAATTACGAAAGTGGTACTTGTCGTGCCAGCTACCGGTTGATAGCGCAAGTGGCGTCAATGTATCGGCTATGACAAAATCCAAATACCATGTGGATCGTTCATGGTTCTGACATTCTTGCCAGATTTATTAATTTTGTGTATATTTATACACAAAATTGTTGTAGCTAATGATTCATCCACTATGAAACAGAATAGAATATCATATCAAATTTAGAAATCTGATCTTGACATGTGTATGTAGTAAATATGGGTACTGATAATCTCTAAAGTTGAAGGACGTGTATCATTTGAGTATTTTAAGAAGTTATGTGATTATACAGTGCTTTCCTTTAATGTCCCCCTCCACTTTGATTTTTTGAACGGATCAATTCAAAAAATTAAAACTTAATGTAATGAGATTGATGCGTGGGTACAATATTGTAGAGTAAAATTGACAGATGGAAATGTCAAGATGGCCGCTGGGCGCCATCTTGGAAAAAAGATTATATGAAAACGGGGGTCTTGTAGCACATCATTTTGAAGCTCCTAACGAGTACTTTATAACCCTAGAATATAAAGTCAATACCTTTACCTACTACAAAATGGTGGTACAATTAATAATTACTTGAACACAAACCCACTAATATGCATATCTCTACCATTAATTGTAAATCCCTGCCGTATCCACAGCAACAGCGATAAAAGCTTGTTTTGTCATTTTTTGTTGACAGTGACAAGAATATCAGTACGAAAACAAACATCATTGTACAGTTAAAATATTCTCATTTAGTTTACGGTCTTAGTGATAGATACAGTGCAATATCGTACAAGCACTATCTCTTGTTAATTGATGATGTATATTTATTGCGGAAACATAAATACTAAAATAACAAAAAATACATCTGTAGTTAGAGGACTGAATGGAATACAAATATAACCTCTCTGATAGATGCACACACTGTTAATGGGTGAAAGCGAAAAAAATTGTCCTCAACAAAAAACACGTAAAAAAAATTGTTTCTTTAAACTAGAAAACAAACTCCTGATGTCACTGACAATTGATTTGGTATCCATAAAATAAATGATGATCTTCAATCCAACTGTCTCCTCCAAGGATATTGACACTGTGAAACAAAAAAAAATTATTGGCACAATATCACTGTCATATTTGGTCAGCTAGCAGTAAACAGAAACATAGTCATCTCACCACGCCCCTTCAGATGATACTGCTCTGTACATATGTATACATAAGATTGCCAAAATTTTCAGTCAGAGAAAGCATGTATGTGTAAACAAATTTTCATTGGTGATACCAAACACCAGTCCTTAATTTGATCCTGGGCTTTGCCAGATTTGTTATTACCAACAGTACAGATGTCACAAAAAGAAGTTACATGCTCCTCATCTGTTTACCTCAATAAACATCAAAAGAGATTACATATTTGGTGGGCTGCGAAAAAACAGCATTGGCCGGGTGTACACGTGGTTTCTAGTTAATAACAAAGTACCTTCACACTGTTCTGAGAGGTTTTTGAAAAACATTTCATGGGGGGCATGGTATAGATTTAAATTCTCTTTTTTCTTCTGCAGAGGCTATAATTTCCCAATGTCACCACTGGTACAGTCTCGAGACATTTTTTTTCGTTTTCTGGAGTATAATTTCAACATCCTCTATCTTGGTAAGGGGGCAATTTAGGACCCATGTTATGGGATGAAGTAAACATGACCACTGAATTTATTTATTATAATTTTTAACATTTTTTTCTTACAAGTACAACTATCACCGAACCATCTGCCCATACAGCGATATAAAATCGATCGAACATCACGATATCAATATCGACTATCGTCATTTGTACAGTATCGATGGCTCGTACCAATCTTCTAATTCCAGCTGTAGCGATCAGTTGACCAACTCTACTGATGCGATTGGTTGGTTCTTAAGTTAAAGTTGAATATATTGAACTTTACTTTAAGAAGTGAACTTGAATTAAGAAAATGATCATAACCTCATATATTTAGTCATTTATGCAAAAATGTACTGATTTGGATACTTGTCTGCAACGTCGTCATTAGGCGCTCCTCTGGCGATGTCCGATTCCGTTCAAGTGCCTTCTGCAGGTACCTCTTCACTAAAGCCAGGTGTTAATGACACCATATGGAAAAAGCTATCTAAGGGTAAGACAAGTTCCGAAAGTACCCGAATCATGTAAAAAAATGGTGTGACGTCACCGTAACGTTTGATCGCCGCTGGAAATCCCTAGCTAGTTACCCTCTGGCGGCGTAACATGTGGAGGACACTGGTGTAGAAAAATCTGATCCTTAAATTAGGTTACGTTAAGTCATGCATGAACCCGACATAAACTATCGGCCGATAGAGAGTCTTCAGTCTGTGGGGGCCCTAACTTAACGTCCACAATGCACGCCAGAAGGCACACTAGGTCATCCGATTGTCAGTAAGCCCATGTATCCGTTTACTTGAGGCAATCATGGATAAGATCGAAGAAAAATATTAGATTGACTGTCACCAGAGCGTTATAATGGGTGATTTTTTTGCTAGTATCTTTTTGGCAACACTGTTTTTGACAGATGACGCGTGAATCGTGTCTTGTGTCATTGTCAAATTTGTTCAGTTTGGTCTATAATTTAACCATGAATCGACTTACGAACGAACAACGCTTGCAAATTATTGAATTTTATTATCAAAATTCATGCTCGGTTAAGAGAGTGTGTCGAGCACTGCTTCCAATTTATGGGCAATTTGGTCGGCCTACTGAGGGAGCTATTCGGAAGCTTGTGACTAAATTTCGAGCCCAGTTTACATTATTGGACATTAAACCACCAACACGCAGACGTAGAGTGAGGACTGAAGAAAATATTGCGGCTGTATCCGCCAGTGTTAGTGATGACCGTGAAATGTCGATTCGCCGCCGTTCGCAGCAATTGGGCCTCTGTTACTCCACTACGTGAAAAATTTTGCGACAGGATTTGGGTGTAAAATCTTATAAGATACAGCTGGTGCAAGAATTGAAGCCACACGACCTCCCACAACGTTTCAAATTTGGAGAATGGGCGCTGGCAAAGTTGGAGGAAGGTCCAAATTTTTATCGAAAGACTGTGTTCAGCAACGAAGCTCATTTCTGGTTGAATGGGTACGTTAACAAGCAAAATTGCCGCATCTGGAGTGAAGACCAGCCAGAAACATTGCAAGAGCTACCAATGCATCCCGAAAAAATCACTGTTTGGTGTGGATTATGGGCCGGTGTCATCATCGGGCGGTACTTCTTCAAATACGACAATGGCCGGAACGTAACTGTGAATGGCGAGCGGTACCGTGCGATGATAACAAACTTTTTTTTGCTCAAAATGGAAGAGCTGGACTTGGCTGACATGTGGTTTCAACAAGACCACATGTCACACCGCACACGAAGCATTGGCCCTATTGAGAGGCGAGTTCGGTGAACACTTTATCTCACGTTTGGGGCCCGTCAATTGGCCGATTAGATCGTGTGATTTAACGCCGTTGGACTATTGCTTGTGGGGCCATGTTAAGGCTAATATCTACAGGGATAAACCAGCAACGATTGACGCACTGGAAGCCAATATTGAAGCATTTATTCGTGAGATACCGGCCGATATGTTGGAGAGAGTGTGCCAAAATTGGACCTTGCGCATGGGCCATCTAAAGCGGAGCCGCGGCCAACATTTACATGAAATAATCTTTAAACATTAAATTATATCGACCGTTCTATCAACTCAAATAAAGATTTAATCATTTTCCCAAATTTTTTGTGTTTTTTTGAAAATCAAATCCTATACCTCTTAAAAAAATCACCCGTTGTATACGTGATAATTCATGACAGCTGATTTCAAAGGGAACTCACCGTGGAAATACGGCAGTCCAGCCTCAAGGCACCCACTAGCATTCTTGATTTGATCCAACATGAGTAAAAAAAGATACATTGTAAGAGCACCAGCTGGAAATGTTTTTAACAACTCAATTAACAGGATGTCATTGAAAGTTACGCTACATTTACAGTTGTTTTTCTCACCACTTAGGATCCTGTGTGGCCTTAAGGTCCGTATCGTCAGTCGTTCCTACAATTTTAGGACGCCTTTATGGCCTTCGTGATTTTGATAGTCTTTTCTATACTTCAGAAAAGCTGGAGTGTTTCTAGATCTCTACCGTTCTTTGTCAGCGTCAGCGTTCTTATATTGTAAGACTATGTTTTTTTAATTGTAGGAAATTTCAGACAGATATAACAGTTGGTATAAGTTAAAAGCACAAACAATTTGATGCAAATAGATATTTGTAACATAACCTCAGAATAGAGCGCTCACACCGAACAGGACAAAACTATGAAAATCAAGGAGGTCATAAAGGCTCCCTACAATTATTGTAGGAATGACTGACGATACGGCTCCTATATATTCTGACATCCTACCTCATAAACTAGAAGAAGTAGTGGTGGGAAGCGAGGCCTGGCAACTAATCCGCCTTTGACCCGTTTTGCTAACCCCATAGTATCATCATTGCACTACTTTACAAGCCATCTACTGGTAACTGATTATTGACTAGACCAACTTCAGCGATGCGATGCACGTATTAACTAACGTGTTATCCTGTCACTAAGCTTATCACATCTGGTGTTATTCATGCCATTTTTCGTGCCATGAAAGCTTGTTGTTCCGTCACGAGACGATTGAACTACAATTTTTCCGTGAGAATCATTGACTTCTCAACCGACACACTCATAGAGAAGTACCAGAAGTTCCTTTCTATTAACTGCTCGACAGGAAACATTGACGGCTTTATTTTCCATTCAGTCTTGTGACAAGAATTAATGGCATTAAAGAATTGCAGCAAAAAGGTGTGTAGTAAATATGATGATATCACCTTGGGTTCAGGAACTATATATTTTGAGTGCACCCAGTACCATTCTAGCACACAGGTCATCCTTGTACAGAGTAATCGGCGGTTAGGCTTGTGGAGCTAGTGACAAGGGGCTTCACCCTCGACAAAAGTATTGGCATCTTGCTTCTAGATGTCTCGAAGACATTTGACAAGGTGTGGCAGAAGGGCCTTCTCTATAAGCTAATCCAAAAAGGCTTTTTATTTTGGCTTCTAAAGCTTCTTTTGAGGTAGGAAGTTTCGTATCAAAATTAATAATGCCTTGTCGACAAAGCGGCACATCAGAGTCGGTGTCCCACATGGTTTCGGTTCTCAGACCAATGCTGTATTCACTTTTCACTCATAACGTCCCTTGCGAGGTTTGGCGCGATGAGTTTGGACTTAGCCTTGCGGTTGCTCCTATCGACTTTTGGAACTAAAAAAAAAAACTCGTTATATCTTCTACTTACTTTTCTTCCAGGCAACATATGCAAGGGCCCCGTCGGTGTCGGCTACACGTGCTACTGCGCACCCCTGTTCCGACATCTGGAAGCCCGCTTGGAAAGGGATAAGCGCGAACTACAACGTGCCCAACTTCACCTTGGCCAACGGGTCGCAGGACTAGAGCAAAGGTTGGACAGAGGAAGAGCCGGGAGAAGGTCTGAGAGGCCGGCTGGTAGGAGGGAACGTGGCGAAATGGAGACGGGAGGTGGGATAATCAGAAGCAGGAGCCTGGAGATGCTGGACCAGGAGGGACATGATGCTGAGGTTGCGGCTGCCGCGGCCGGAAGGTCCATGATGCAAGCCACGAGGTGAGTGAATGATACAAAAATGTGTTCACTGCCAGAAATGGAGGAAATACGATTCGAATATATATTCCATACCTCAAGTAAACAGTATACATAGCTGAGCTTCCGCTTTTCTGTGGACAAAAAGTGTTATTTCCGTTATTAGAGTTGTTAAAAATACTTTCCCTTCCATTTTTACTAATATCAAGGCATTATCCAGTGAGTCTTTGTTGGAAATCTTTTCCACTAAGATTTCGTTGAACTGCCTCAGGTTATCAGAACTGGAAAGAGCCTTCTCAGGCTGACTATTTCATTATCTCTTGACTCTAGCAATAAACACCGGTCGTACCAGCCACTTATGTATGTACCAAGTTGGCAGTCTTAGAATCCGAGGCTGAAGCTTGGCGGGCCTGTGTGGTAGATTCAATGTCCGGCGGCATCATGGACGAGAGCTTTGAGGAGCAAGGCCCGTTGAAATACGAACATTGTTGTCAGGGCGGCAGCACCCCAAAGATGTGAGCAGTGCTCGTGGCTAGATCTTATCTGAGCATTTTGCAGAGTGAGGAGGTTTTATGGAGAAAAGTACTTCTTAGCCCTAAACGAATAACCTAGCCAGTTACCACCAGCTGATGCGATTGTTGAGATATGTCCGTGCTAAACAAAGTCCTCGGTAATCGGGACTCCAACTAGCCAAAATGAAGGGCTCTATGGTAGAACTCCGCCGTTAACCAAAACCAAATGTGCGATAGGGCGCTTCTTGGCAGTCATGGTACGGTATCCTTTTTTGGAAGCATCAAACCAGATTGCTGGCTCCCCAAGCAGCACCGTTTGATCTTCTTGACTTGCAACAGATCTCTTCAGATAGCTTTGGATGTCCTTACACTGAGATACAAAATCTCCTTGACTACGCCCTCACATGGTTTGTTCGATTGAACTTTCTCAAAAGAAAAATAAACGACTTTGAAGAACATTTACTAGGTTAGGTACTTGTTCGTGTCAATGTCAATGATCACTATTCGTCATTGTCTGTCAGAGTGGTCCATAGGACCTTTGCTCTTGGTTGAAGTCTTGTAAGTCAGTAGGTCTGTCAGGTCTGGTTGCCCAAACAAAGTCAGGGAGACAGAAGGGAAGAAGAAAGGAAGGAAGGAAGGAGAGAAAGCAAAGAAAAAAGAAGTGCATAAATTTGAGGGGTGCCTTGACATTGCTAGTTAGTATTCGGCAATTTTAAATTTATCCTAAAATTAATTTTGGGATTGGTTGTTGAAGAAAAATTATAATTTTGGTTGGACCTAAAGTCACACGATTTAATTTTGTTCACAGTGCGAGTCGCGGCCTTGTGTGCTTGCGAACTTGCGCGACTGTGTAGTCTACTGACTCGCGCAACAAAGGGTTGTTATGCGATTCTGCTTGACTGTAACGTAGCTGCACTTGTTGTTTGATGTAGTCCCTTAGGTAAGGGATGTCAAGGTCTCTGTGAAGGGTCTCGTTGGAAACATACCATGGGGCGTTAGTGATTGTACGCACGGTTCTGTTCTGCAAAACCTGCAGGCTACGCAAATGCGTTTTGGCGAGAAAACACCAAGCCGCACTTGCGTAAGTGATCGCTGGTCTAATAACCATTTTGCATAGCCGGACTTTGTTGATCAAACTTAATTTTGATGTTCTACATAGCATAGGGTAGAGTTGCCGAAACGAGATTTGGAATTTAGTTTTTAACGCTTCAGTGTTCTTCTGCCAGGTCATCCCCTTGTCAAGAGTGACACCGAGATACTTAGCAGAGCTTTCCCATGGTACCCGAGCTCCATTCACTGAAACCTCAGACGGGGCGCCGCTACGTTTTTTAGTACAATAGATTGTGTGCGTTTTCGAATGATTAATTTTGATCGGCCACCGATTCGCCCATTCCAATACCTCGTCCACTGCACTTTGGAGCCTGTCGTGAACCAGATTCCCAGAGCACGACTGGGCCATCAGGGCAGTGTCATCAGCATAGAGATAGGTTTCACAGCTGCTGGGGCAAGGGACGTCATGGATAAAAAGTGAATAAAGGACTGGTCCAAGAACCGAACCCTGAGGGATACCGGCTTTGATGGGCCGTGTTGTCGACAGAACGTTATTAATTTTGATCCGAAATTTCCTACCCTCGAAAAAGAATTTCAAAAGTTTTAGAAGCCCTTATGGATCATTTTGTAGAGATGGCCCTTGTGCCACACCTTGTCAAATGCCTTTGAGACATCCAGTAGCAAGATGCCAGTACTTTCGTTACGGGTGAACCCCCTGGTTACTCGTTCAACAAGCCTTATGGCCTGTAGCTCCGTACTATGCTCAGACCGAAAGCCAAATTGCACGTCAGGAATCACAATGTGGTCTGCTGAGAAATTTTCAAGGTGACGTAGAATCACCTTTTCAGCGAGTTTAGAAGGAGCTGACAGTAGACTAATGGGGCGGTAATCCTGGGGGAATATCGAACCCACCTTCTTTGGAATCATTATGACATCAGCGGTCTTCCACGCCGTTGGGAAGTGCTGGGTCCTTAGCATGGCATTGATTATTGCCACGAGATAAGTTAAGGACTTCCGCGAGAGTAGCTTCAGCGCCTTATTAGTGATTCGATCCTCTCCAGGTGCTTTACGCACCTTGAGGTCTTTAATATGACCTTGGAGCTCGGCTGGTGTGCAATGCGGAGCCTCAGAAGATTCCGCTGCTGTGCCGTGCAGCTCTTCAATTGAGGAATCTTCTGAAGATTACTCTGAGGATGTCAATGATTTTTCTTAAAATACCCTACATCCTCAGAAAAAGTGAACGTAGCGAAGAACATACGTGGAGAATAAGCACCTTTCTTGATAATAAATTTTTTAGTGAAATTTCTTTGTCAAAATAACTTTCTCATATATGCACACTAAAACGATGTTACAAACATTGCTTTCTTAAAATTTATGTCACGTATTTTTATGACATTTCCCAGAAGTCGGTGAAAAATGTCGTTACATCGATTCGACAAAGCTATTTATAATTTTAATATGCACCATCTGTTCGAGATGAAATCGCAGACAAGATTTACATATATTAGTAACGAGTTGCTTTTCACTTAATGAGATTTAGGTTTTATCAACATATGCTCGATCAAATTGACATTTGCCACGCATCTCGTTAGAGAAAGGTCCCTACAAAATGGTCCAATTAAAAATAAACGAGTGTTAAATATAATCGGCTGTAGAACTATAATTTTAAATATTGAAATTGGTAAATATATGGTTTAAAACCTGAGGACCAATAAATATCGTGCAGTTCAGTGTGTCTAAGAGTTAGGACAGTACTGTATCAAATCAAAGGAATACATATGCGTTCTTGGCTGTAACTGATGACCGAGCTATAACAAGAAATTCTTTAATCAAAGCGCTCATTGCTGTCATAATTACTAGATACATGATCTTAGAGAAAAGCCGCCCCTTCTGATTTTAGGCCTCCTTATTACCTTGCATAGTTATTACGTGAAGACCTCCTTATTTTACTGCTTTGCTCAAGAAATACTCGGACACTTGTGCTTTGTTTAAATAATTAAAAAAACATTTTTAAAAACAAGCTATTATTTAGGTTTCAGATGAAAGGAACTAAACATTTATAAATGATTTTTTTCCGAATCGAACTATCTCGTTTTATTTTTAACCATATGATAATGAAGCAAGCTCCTTCACCTCAAGTCTCAAAAAGAGCGGGTAACAATGAGGGAAGTATATTTCCAATCGAAAAAAAAACACTGTTTTTTTCTGGAAAATCGCTTAACATTGCTGACATACAGACAGCGTCGTCTTTTATCGACATGATCATCTTAATGAGCTGTGAACATACTTTGAGCTTTTGTATCTGTCCTACAGATGCAGCTGTTTACAAAAATCGATTAAAATTGGTAATTTATATTAGCTAAATTACTCAAAATTCAGTTTCACGATTTGGCTAATAGTAATATACATACATACTTATATACTAAAAGGTCAATATAAACAAAAGCTTGTAAAAGCATTCCACTTAAAGCGTCAAATAAACTGATACCATTGCTTTTTCAAATCAGAATTTGTCTAGAAGATTCGATTACTCTTGAAATGTCAAATTTAAATAAATCAGGCTTTTGGACCACTTAACTAACATTTTTTTTTGCAGCAACTTAACGGAAGATTTGTTCATTCTTTAACAAAGGCATTGAATTAAGGCAGCCTTGAGCTTCTAAGGACTATGCAGTGTAATGTAAGAAGGCCTCAGATTTGAAAAATGCCGCCACCTTCTTTCAAAGCAATTAAGTCCTTACTTTAACGAGTTCTGAAGAAGAAAGAAAAACGATATACCTATACATGGTGTTACTTAATGATAAACCATAACTGAATAGGCACCTTCCTGAACCAAAAATTAGAAAAGATCATATAAACATGTGTTCTTAAAAGTTTGGTTTTCAAGAAAAGAATCCTCTGTCAGTCTACCTTTTGACAGAGGAACACAAATAACAAACCGCCACGGAAGGTTAGAACCATATCCATAACAATAAAACAACATTCCCTAGCACCGACGGAAGTTGATTCGAAATTTTTTTAGAAATTTAAATAAGCTGTTTTAATTTTTTCCCCGTAAACTAGGTAAATCGCGAAGGGACCAAAAAGTGATATCGTTATCTGTTATTCAGAAAAGTACATTTTTGAGACCGCCCCCCGAGAAGCCACTGGAATTCCCAATTATCTTCTAGTTAGTGCTAACTTAGCGTCTTATTGCAATTTACAGCACTGCCGAAGTTCAACAAAATCAGATAATCGATATTTAAGATATTAATAAAAACAATCTTTTAAACTTTGATAGATACAGAGATCTTCAAAACCAGACATTTATTGGACACATATTTACATTAACTATAATCGAGTTTAGTTCAGGAATGTGTCCAAGTAATTGCGGCTTATCATTAAGTAAAGCCTTATGATATCTCGATCTAGTTTATAAATATCATGTTAGGCTGCACCGGACACTAAAAAAACTTAACAGCCGCCTAGCTGACATTGTCAGACAATAGCAACAATGTGTTTTGATTTGCTTGCAGTAAAGATTTCTTAATGTCTTAATAAATTTGCTGCGGCAATTCAAGGAGCTTTGAAATGGCACGTGGGCCTCAACTTGGAATATGTTTCTTATAGATATATACTAAGTGACATATAAATCCGAACACCCAGTTTAAATGGTTTTATTTTAATACAATTTTGTATAAGTACTTAATGAAGCATAATAAGTAAATAATAAAAATTTCAAAATGATTGCACTGCTTTAAAGCCCTTTGACCTTTAATAATGTGTGGATGCACCCTGATGTGCTACGCATTCTCCAACGCGCCTAGGCATGCTTCTGATCAGGTGGTCAATGTCCTCCTGTGGTATCTCATTCCAGGCAAC
Source organism: Acanthoscelides obtectus (assembly GCA_963669975.1). Classification (NCBI taxonomy): domain Eukaryota; kingdom Metazoa; phylum Arthropoda; class Insecta; order Coleoptera; family Chrysomelidae; genus Acanthoscelides; species Acanthoscelides obtectus. The sequence goes on from CAVLJG010000005.1 coordinate 76,382,387, forward strand.
CACCAACTCCTCCCGAAGTGCTTCTAGAGTCTGAGGAGGACGTTGCAAATTGAGCAATCTCCTACCCATCATATCCCACACGTGCTCAATTGGGGATAAGTCGGGAGATCTTGGTGGCCATGGTAACAATGTGACATCATTACGTTGAAAGAAGGCTATTGTGACTCTTGCAACATGTGGTCGGGCATTATCTTGTTGGAAAGTTGGATCTGCCAGGGTGTCAAGATAGGGTAAAAGATGGGGTTCTAGAACTTCGTGGATATAACGCTGCGCGTTCATGTTACCTCTGATGAAGATTAAAGGTGACCTGGAACCATAAGCTATAGCACCCCAAACCATAACTCCAACAGTGTGATGAACATGTCTTTCAACAAAAAACTGTGGATTCCTCCTTTCACCACGTCGCCTTCTAACCCTGGCACGACCATCGTGCATGCCTAAACAAAATCGAGACTCGTCACTAAAGACAATACTGTTCCATTCCTGATCCCAGAGTGACCGTTGTCTGCACCACTCAAGGCGATTACGTCGCTGTTCTCGAGTTAAAGGGAGGACCCAGTGTGGCCGGTATGAAAACAAGCCAAAACTTCTCATTCGTCGGTAAACACTTCGCATGCCAATAGGTCTTCCGTGTTCTGCAAACCATTCATTTACAATGGACCTGGTAGTGGAGAAACGGTCCCTTAAGGCCAATAATCTTAGGCGGGCGATCTTCACGGTCTGTTGTTCTACGGCGGCGTCCAGTGCTCCTTGCTCTTTGCGTACGGCCTTCTCGAAGCCATGCCTGACAACACCTAACCACAGTGTCCACACTTCTTTGCACTCTAACTGCAATTGCCCGAAAAGAAAGTCCAGCTTTCCGAAGTCCCACTATACGGCCCCTATCAAACTCACTAAGTTGACGAAATCGTACAGGTCCCGTACTCTAGGCATCGTAACCGATCGTAAAGGATGTCAAGAACCAAAATCCGCCAACGTTGATTCCTTACTGTGGCTGAAATATTCATTTTTAGAGCGTTAGTGAATTAAAAACAAGCAGTATAAAAACCGGAATGTCCAACTGATAAGGCTGAACATTTTTTCACTTGTTATTTACAGTAAGATAAATACATTCACCAACTTTTATTAAAATAAAACCATTTAAACTGGGTGTTCGGATTTATATGTCACTTAGTATATGTATGTATACCCACATATTCACTGAACGTAAAATTATAATGCTGCTGGAACGCACACACGAAATGTTTAAGTGGTGCTTCAAGATGTTATTGGCTGATGACGCCTTCTAAGAATAGTTTATTGGAAATCACTATTGATGAAGGCATTATTTCGACTCGATGTAACGTAGGTCTTCGAAAAAATACCCAAACATACTCATAGGTACTACATATCCAGGTAATACTAGAATTAATACAAACGTCCGAAAACAAAATTTTCTAACAAGATAATGCCCATTTCCATATTGTTGAGTTACAATAGGCTACTTCAATAATGCTCATGCCAGCATCTTCCTGTGGTCTTAGACCTGGGGGCCTTTCGCTCACTGGACTTGTGTAGGATTCTTCACAAACGCTAACAGTTCTTGGGAACCATTTATGGCCAGCTTGGAATGCGATACTTCAACACATAGCAATTGTTTTTCCTTAAAGGTTCAATATCTACTCCATCTTAACCATATCCAACTGTATCTATTTGTAGTCACCATTCTTGGTGGTTTCGTCATCAACGCCTTATGAAATAAGCGAACAGATCGAGTCTACGTACCGTGGGCGCAGACTAATCTTTAGCGCATCTGCTACTCTCTCCAGTGCGCATGAAGTGGGTAACAGGGGACCGTTATTTTCATTCTCTTCCTCAAAATACTCTAATAAATTTAGCACGAGCTGTCGGCCTTCTCCATTGTTCGTATTTCCTGGCATTGTACAATTATATATAGATGATTGATGATATGACAACTAAAATTGCACGCTCATGTCAAGTAAGTTGTCTCTCTGATAAATATGATTGGAGGGCACTCACGTAACAACAAAGTTTTCGAGACGGAGACACAGAACTTAAAAACGTATGATGGCTTTGAGTTTACCGAACAAACCTTCACACACAGGGGTAGGTTGCACGTGTATGTATGAGGGAGATGGGAATATATAAAAGGATACTAATAGTCTTACTTTGACCCGCCAAGAATGGTGACTGACTACAACTATAGTACATTAATTGGCCGCATGTTTGCATATAATTAATTCCCCATAAACTAAACAGTGATGCACTAACAATGATAACTTCTCTACAACAATTTTGAAACATTATTTTAGAACCATTTTTAGGATTTAGATTCGATTTTAATCTTGAAAGAGCTTTTGAAAGATGACTGATGTTTATTGTTTGGAATTGGCTCATAGATGAATTATAATTGACTCATGATAAATTAAAGCTAGTTTTTCGAAATTTTCCTTTCCCATGATAATGAACTATCGCCATCAAAATGTGTATGTATGAGGGAGATGGAGATATATAAAGGGAGACTGGTAGTCCTACTTTAACCTGCCAAGAACGGTGGCTACAACTATACAAAACTTCATTCAAATAAACTACACCATACTGGGTGTCCTATTTTCTGTATCACTGAAAATGCTATTGAAAAATTAAGGAGCACGAGAAAGATTTAAATTTTTTCAAAAAGGACAACAGTCGGTTGTAGCTTTCAAAGACTTTGGCCTGAAATCAGAATAAGCTCTCAGGAGTCTAAACGTTTGACAGCGCTAACTGTCAGTAATAAGTTAGTACCGCCTCTCAAATTAGGAACGTTTTTAGATTAGAGCAGCACGACACCCGGTTTCACATTCAGTCCAGACGCTGTTGTTTTTGTGAGTAGCTCAAAGTGGCTCTAACTTAACGCGGAGTAAATATATCAAAACGTTTTCAACAGTATCATTTGTTTAAGCAAACTATATTTGTAATCTATGAGAAAAACATAAAAATACTGATTCGACCAACTCCATTTTTGGATTTCTTATTCATGCTGTATCCTATACCTATGTATACGGTGAAGCTCTACGGTGCAAATGTATATTCATATGTTACAGTAACTTTCCTGTGATCTATATCTACCCGCAGAAATGCATTTAGGTCAATAGTCTCTGAGACCTGCAACACGTTTAACTTTACCAGCTGTTTGGATGAAATATTGCATCTGATTTCAGCCTAAATTTACTGAAGAAATACTACATCTTGTTTATTTACATCTCTTCCAAACATTTGATACATGTACACTTTGCTAGCACTTCTGTCATCACTACTACTATAAACGCAAAACAGATTGGCAAATTAGTATAACAAAAAAATATTACACATCCGAGGTCACAGTATGATATATCGCTATCGGTGATATTTTTGTGGGGACAAATCATTTTGTTGAACAGTTATTGGCTGAGTTTGGACACATTCCATGGTTGATATGTTTACATATCTGCCATGGATGACATATTTACAACTGTGAATATTTGTATTTTTTTCGCAAAAGGCTTTGCACTAGATATATGAAGGTGAATTTTTATTCAAAGGTTTTTTCTGTCAAGACGAATATATGTTGTAAGACAAGTAAAATTCTTTTTTAATTTGAAGTCTCATGAACGGCCACTTGTATAAAATATGATATGGATTAACTGAATCATCTGAAATTTTTTGGCTTCTCTGGAATGTGTAAGCTAGAGATCCAGCAGCTTTTTTTCTTGCAGAAGCATGGACGAACTGGAGAACCAGGACGATGACAGTCAGAGACCATCTGTGAAGGATCTTGTTGCTCGAATTCAACAGCAGACTTTACACAACTCCTCTGGAGGTGGGGGAAACCACAGCGAGAGCAGCGACGATGAGGACAAACCTCTTCGGATGTCGATGAAAAGAGGACCGATGGGTGACTCTAACCTCGCCATTGCACAACCGGTAAACATTTACATTTATTGCATTTATGATGCTTGGCTTTATTTTGACCATTTTTATACGAATTCATTTACAAAATATCCATTCCGAAAAACGTACCATTAGATGTAGGAAAATTCTCCTCTACATTAGCCCCTATGGGATTCTAAACGCCTGCTAATCCTATCATTTCTTTATAAGTATTGATATAATTATTACATCAGTCTTTTCCTACCTACACTACAATATTTTAGTAGTCAAAAATATGCCCAAAAATGATGGTGCTTGAAGTATTTCGTCAAAGTGGCCGACATTCATTTGAATCTTAAAGTTATCTCAACTCGTCTATGAGATTTATGGTTTTACTTATTTTGAATCCCTATCACTGGCGCTCCCACGGGAGGGTGGGTAAAGGGGGTAATTGCCCCCCCCTCCAAGACGACTCGATCAGTCTTTCAAGAGGTGGTATAAAGTAAACGTCTTATAAAAAAATCTGTAACATTAAGAAAAGATAGCGGCAACACAGCCAACCCGCTCAGTGCGCATGCAACTAGCGACTACTCTCCCACCAATGGTTTCCGCTTCTTCCAGTTGGAACAGGTATAGTCTAGTCTTTTATGGTCTAGTCTAGTGTCTAAATTCTGTACCAGTCCTGAGTCCGCAACGAAATTTGGCTGAGAACTGAATAATCGGAGTTTTGTTGTTGTTGGTATTACCGCTACTTTCTATGTTCTATTCATTTTTTATTTTCCACGCATATGCCAGGAAATTAATTTTTGTTTGTTTTTAATTTTTATACTATAAAAGAATCGTGTCTGAAACAATGACAGACGTAAAAATGGAAATTTAATATAATTTCAATTACGAAGTGCTTAGTCCATACTCCAGCTATCATTATCATCTATGTCTACTTTGTCTCGGAGGTCCCTGTATACGTATATAAGCACTTGAGTGCATTTCGTTCGTCCGAGATGGCAAATTATATGTTTGGTTTTTGAAAATTGCGTGAACGAAGTCTTGTTTTCCAAACAGAAAAGGTTCTTTGTTATAAGATACGTAAATGTGTGGAAACCAATAATGCCGTTTATTTGACAATATTTGTGTAACTTTTAGTGCTGGTTGACATATGCTATTTTCAGGATGAGTAAAAGGAAACAGGATACCATCGATTGGTTCCTTTCTAAACAAAACAAACTGTATGATCCATCGGCACAAGAATTACTGTAAAAAACTGATGATAATCCTACAATTTAACCTGAGCCTTCCACTTCAAAGTTTCTTGATGTTGCACCGTATGCTGAACCAAGTATTGAAAAATTGGGTGCGAAACCTAAAGGATCCCATTTTGTTGATGTTGCGCTATATATAAATTTCAGCGGCAACTTGTCTTCCCATGAGAAATATACCTTTTTGAGGTGTGCAATGATCCCTAATGACTCTTTCAAATACACAATTGAAAAATAATAAAGAAGTTTAATGTTACTTATCAAAAAAAGACATTTCCTTGGCTGTCATACTCAGAGGAACTACAAGGGCTTTTCTGTAAATATTGCGTGGTCTTTGCAAAATTAGGAGGAGTACATAAATCAACTAAATTGGAAAAACTTGATTCCGTGCCACTAAAGAAGTTGTCGAAATTGTATGGCAAAACCGGTGATTGTGAGATACATGAGAACTCAGTATATCATACACAAGCAGCTTCAGATGCTACAAACTTTTCAAAGATTTACGAAAATCCAGAGAATGATATATGAAATATAGGTTCAGAGCGAATTAAGCTAGTATCAGGAAATCGGGAAAGATTTACTCCTATAGTAGAATCTATAATTATTTTAGGACACCAAAATGTACCACTTAGAGAGCATATAGATAGGGAAGGACTCTTTTCTAATGACAGCACGAATGTTGAGGATGTTCTTAACAATGAAAGGAATTTTAGAGAACTAATACGGTTTATAGTCGACAATTTATTGAAAGAAAACTTGGAGAACTCAAAAGCGCATGCTACGTACATAAGCAGCGCCATTCCAAATGACATTATAGAATGTTGTGGTGAAGAAATCTTGGATATAGTTTTAAGTCGCCTCAGGAAAAGTCAGTATTACAGTATTATATTTGACGAAACTACAAACATTAGTCATAAATCACAAATGTCAATCGTATTGCGGTATTGTTATCAAAAACATATAAAAAATAACTTGGACTCAAATCTATGTATAGGCATTGGTACTGATACGTGTAACCTAATGTTAGGTGAACAAAATGGCGCTGTAACGGAATTGCAAAAATGTTTGCCAAATGCTCTAAAAATCCCATGCGCAAAACATGCCTTGAATCTTTCGATTTCAAAAAGCAGCAGTATCCAAGCAGTAAGAAATAATGTAGGTATAATGAAGGAAGTAATTGCGTTCTTCGAAGCATCTGCTAAAAGAAATACAGTATTAAAAAGAAAACTATGCGGATATCAAATTCATAGTATGTGTGAAACACGATGGATCGAGAGACATGATTCTGAGTCTCCAATTTTAAAGCAAATTCGAGAAAATTGTAGAGGTACTTAATATTATATAAAATTGAAAAGACCTCGAAGCTTCTTCAAAAGCTAAAGTGCGTTTGTGATATATAAGCTTTAACAGTCAAAATTAGTAAGATTTTACAATAAAAAACAATTGACAAACAATACCCTGCAAACTCATAGGAAATATTATTTCAGTTGTATTGAACTGACTGTGCCTAGAATAACAAGCAGGCAAATGAACAGACCGAACATAGTAACGTGTGACAAGGAAAATCATTACAGACTGAACCTATATGTCCCTTTGCTAGATAATATATTACAGGATTTGGTATACCTTATCAATGAAGAATCGTCGGATATATACAATTTTAATATTTTCTTTGCGTCAGTATTTAATTCAAATACTGAAGCTGAAGTAATGGACATATTAGAAACAATCTCTAAATATTTGCGTGGACTAAATAGTAACGAAAACAAAAATTTAATAAGTACCAGATTAGAAGGAGAATTCGACCTTTGGAAGTCACGTACACAAGATATTATAGACAGTGGAATGTCACTGTATTTATCATGTGATGAAAACATTTTTCCTTCAATTAATAGATGCCTACAGTTATTGATTTCATTGCCGGTAACTGTTGCCACATCCGAAAGAAGTTTCTCCCATCTAAAGAGGTTAAAAACTTGGCTGCGCTCCACTATGTTACAAGAGCGATTAGTGGGCTTAGCTCTTTTGTATATGCATAGGAATATTAAAATCGGCGTGAATAAAATCATAGATCGATTCGCCAACAAAAAGAATAGGCGCCTTGATTTTGTAATATGATAACACCCGAACTTTGCCCAAGGTTGCCTCTCAAATCCATCTCCCGTCTGTTGGCGAATAAATAAAAGAGCAGATGTAGTTAAGGGTTCACTTACGTTTAAACCACCGCGGTGATCTTTTCCAAAGTATCCAATCACGATATGTGGTTTTATTTATTGGCCAGCAGATTGATATAAAAGTCTGTTCTAATTCTGTTCAAATCACTTTCTAAGCTAATATAATGATTGTTTTATTTTGAGACTGTGAACTGATCTAGTTTCATAACTTATATGTATTTGTTTTTTGAGACTGGCTAAGAGAATGTATGCAATGGATATTTTTTTTGTTTTTCTCATAATTGAGAATTTTATTTTGATTTACATTCAGTTTTAATCTTTATGTAAGTCGTATCATATTTGTTATTGTTATTTTTTTCATGAAGATGTATTTTTTGTTGTTTTGTCTGATATTGTTTGTTTTAATACATGAAGATTGCTCGAGCTTGGTTTGCTTTGTTTCCACTTTGATTTCTTATGATTCAATATTAAAAAATGGTATGTATTTTTTACAGAAATTACTGTAACAAATTCATATGTCTGCATATGTCCATGCTTTTAATATTAAATCATTATAACACTTCAGTACGTCACACTGAGGATTTACTTTCCATTTTACCCTTCCCAGACTGAAATCCTGGGAGCGCCACTGATCGATATATTAGTGAATACGAATTTCCGAACATCTCTTATTTCCTCCTTCAGTTGCCCAACTACGAGAACGTACCCAACGATGCTCCCAGAAGTCGAAGTGCTGTTTACAGTCCTACCATAGTCAATACTGCCCTTGTGGACCAGTGTCCACGATACATCGAACCGATAGTCAAGGTCCAGGAGCCTGGAGCCTACAGTCAATATACGCAGCCAAACACCAGCAAGTTCGATCCTAGGTAAATTTACATGACTCTTTTCCCTCCGCTTTTGGTAGAAATGTAAAGTAATGCCATAAATTTTCAAATAAAATGAATACCGCCAAAATGCAAGTGTATATTAAACTCTTAATAATAATGATACTGAGCTAAACTACCAAAGTTTTTTCTCCATAGCTTGACCTGTTTCTGTGAAATGGACATGAAAACTAAAAATATGGGATTCTAGGGATGGGAAGTACAATATTATTCTATTTTCAACATTTGGAATGTGTTACATTTGCTAAATAGGTGTAACATTGCAAGCACCATGTTTAAATAAAACGCACCCGGAAGGGCTATTACGTAAAATATGGAGACAATGTCATTAAAACTCGGCATAATGGTGGAAACGCCACCTATGGAGGAATGCAACAACGATCTATAAGTGACCTATATACCATAGTATAGAATTTTTAGCTCAAGCTAAAGAAGCTACAAAACCGTCCACTAGTGTCATCTCTGAACCAGATGTTACATCACATCAGAGCCAAGCCATATAGCTTTAGTGTCACGACGTAAGGACAACACGCACAACTGGTACAAGTGAACATGACGTGAATGACAGGTTGCATTTTTTTCGGAAAAATATACATTAAAAATTGATGTAACGTCAGTTTCTAAGTTACGTAACGAATTCGAGGATTCTTCGATGAAATCGTGTTAAAATTTTCACAGAACCTCGCCCAACCTTAAGTCTTCGGATATTTATGAATCTTTCTCTTAGAAAATGTAGCAATGGTGTTGCGAGACACTCTTCATTCAAGCGATTTTTTCCAATATTGTAGAAAAAATTAGATAAAGAAAAAACATCCTGTGTACGACTGATCAAATTGGACCTCGAAAACGTTTCCATGATAACAAAGCGGGAAAAAGCATTGTAAGCTGGTACTTTTTGGTTGAAATGCCAGTCATAATTATCTCACAATTAGGTCAAATACAACACACTTTTGAACTCAAGTTGAACATTTTTCGGCCAGGCTGGATATCTCCAGGCAACCCTAGTGTAAACTATACTACTATTATGTAGCCTTCATAGAAGCTAAGTTTTATGATGAAAATAGATAGGTACCTACAGATCCAAACGGCTGGAACTTAAGCTATTAGTATCGTTTCATTATTGGAAATCATGTTAAAACTATGACCTGACACCCCTTGTACTTAGTTGGTGGTCCTATTTGCTGTACTATACTCGATTAAACTTTTCAACAGACTACAAAACTAGCAAAGTAGTGCTATAAGCTTTTGGTAAAAGAATTGTTCAGCCATAAAACCTCTATATTGTTGTTGCCTTAACATCAAAATACAGGCTTAATGTTGTGTGGAATGCAGATTTGCTTTCTACAGCATATTTGCTCTAAAATGAGGTGTTTAAAACATTCTTATAGCATAGTTATACAACACCTTATAGGGCAAATTTTGAACGGTTGCATCAACGTTCATACAACTATTTTATACGGCATATTTACGCGGTAGTAAAAATAGTTGTGTTGTGGCATCCATGGTAACGTTTATACAACAAACCCGAGCCTTGTTGTTTTGGTGTGCACATTTACTACTTTACCCATCATATTTCTCCCAACGGAAGCACGTATGCAACTACGTAACTGTGAAAGGCTGTACATCTGCAACAATATTACAACTTTTATAGTACAAAATGGCTGTGCTCGGCAGACATTTGTAGCTAAATATGCTGGTATACAACTTCACCGTAACCTAACTTTCTGCTGTCATCTTTTTAGTTAAAACGCCATAACCAATATTTCAAGACATGCATATTGGTTTAAAAGGTTTTATCAACTGTTCAAACATGAGATATAGGTCTGGTATAAATTCTGAGTAAATCATTCGACACTGTCCGTATTTCATTTTAGAGATTTGTCAAATTGTTGTATAACACTTGCAGACACACCAAAATATTCTAATAAGCCAAAGACAACATAGACGATGCCATGATTATACATAACCACCCGCCATGTTGGGCAAAAATATATTCCTCTATTGAAAATTAATTATGATTCAGTTCGACATTTCAGATATAAAGTGAAACATTAGTGTAAATGCCCCTACAAAATCCAACCCGTACGTCCTCGAGTTCGTTCTGCGGGGCGGCCTTGGGCGCTGAACCGTGTGCGACCGTGTAGGGGGGGCAACGGGGTGCCGGTCTTGCGGTGGACCGCCTCGATTAGTTTTTGAGGAGACCCGCCGGAAAGCCGGTAGCCCGGCCAATCGAATGATTCGTTGAGCCACAGGTGTCTCGGATGTATATCTGGGACGCCTGCAGCTCAACGGTCATCATGGGCAATGGTACGTTACCCAACCCAAGGTGTTAAGCGATTCCGTGCCGAGGGGTGCGTGGCGGTGGGGATGCACCGTCTTAAACGGAGCCTCTGGGACACCGGGCGACCTCCCAGAGTATCCAGCCTTGCGTCCGTGTAGGGGCACCGCGGACGTCGATCACCACTTCCCCTATACTCGTGGGAACATTATGGAACCAAACGATGGAAAAAATAATAAAAAACCCGAGGCCCCCCCTACAGGGGACCCCGAACATCCAGGCGACCCCTCACCAGGGGACCCTGATCGTACTCTGACAGAGGAATCTGTCAGAAGCTTAGCGAGAGAGCTAGCGGAAAGGGTGGGCTCTCTAAAGATTAAGAAAAAGTCTCGGCCAGGTTCCGAAAGGAAAAGGGCTCGGAAGCGGAGAGAGGCGCAGATGACGGAGGGCTCGGAAGGTCGGGGCACCACTTCTGGGACCCCGGCTGGACGGACCCAACCGCCATCTGGGCTAGACGGTGCGCAATCCGGTGTGTCAGCGGAGACCCTAAAGCGGCCCGGTGACGGGAAGCGGCAGAGGTCTGCCGGTGGGACACCGGAGGGTGCATCCTCGCGGAAGAAGCCTCGCACTGCGACGCATGCGCAAATTAGTTATGCGCGAGCGTCCCAAGCGGGTCTCAGGGTGGCCGTCGTGTCCGACGGTTATCCTGGGACTCAACTTACTAATGTACAGGTGCAGCAGGTCCAGGAGGCGGTCAGTGTGCTGATAGATGGGATCCCAGATGAGGTGACCCTTCCCAGGTACATTGACTGCTACCTCTCTCGAGGGGCAGCCATCTTTGTCTGCGAGGACGAATCCTCTAGGGCATGGTTGGAGGCCCACGTGGGGGATCTGCGGCCGTGGGAAGGCGCAAGGCTCATTACGATGAGCTTTGGAGACCTTCCCATATACCACCGCGTGATGGCCTGGTTTCCGGGTCCCAACCTGGACAACGGGGTCATCACGAGGAGACTCAGGAGGCACAATCCTGGGACTTTTCCCAGCGCGTGGAGGATACTTGAGAGGAAGGAAGAGCCGATAGGTGTCCGACTTGTCCTCTCAGTTGATTCCATAAGCTGGAAGGTCATTGTAGGTAACGGCAACAGGCTGTGTTGCGGTGGAAGTTCGGGGGTGTTTACACTCCTGAGCAAGAAGAAGAGCAGTGGAGCGACACCTGCTGGAACTGGCCTGGCTCCAAACCAGGAGTCGGACCAGCCCAGACCGACGGGAGCTGTGGCGGTAGACCAGGCTCCTTCACAGGGGATGGGTCGGCCGGGTCAGCTCTCGCTGGAGCCACCGGAGGCTACGGACGTGGAGGCGGCGGGTCCAAGCGGGATATCCGCAGAAAACATCGTGGCGGACCCTGCGATGGATCTGGTCCCAGAGGAAAACGATAGCGACTCGGACGAGGATGTAATCCTGAACCGAGTCCGAGAACTCCTCCGTGGAAGCGGAGATGAAGGCGGCTGTGGCAGCGATGACTGCGGCGGCGACGGCGGTACGCCCGAATAGGGGTTACATACCGTCATTCGGGAAGGTGTAGGAAGGGCCTCTCAACATCCATGGTAAGTTTTAATTTCATCCAAATTAACTTACAACACTGCATAGCGGCTTCGAGGGCCCTTACTCAGGAGATCACTCGAGGCCGACATGACGTGGCTCTCATCCAGGAACCCTGGCTGAGAAACGGTTCAGTAAACGGGCTTAGTATACCAGGCTATACGCTTTTTAGCGATACTCCGGATACTAAGCCCAGAGCTTGCGTAATGACTTCCGTCAACTCATGGCAACTTAAAGAATTTACATTTAGAGACTTAGTTGCAGTCAGAATTAGATATAAGAAGGAAGGCAGTGACAGGGACTTGGTTGTCTGTTCGGCTTACCTTCCTTACGATTCAAGAGACCCTCCTCCGTCTAAGGAAATGGGGGACCTTGTCGCATTCTGTAGGGATTCTGGACTCGACCTTGTGATTGGATGCGACAGTAATGCCCATCACGTTGCGTGGGGCAGCTCGAACACCAACAGACGAGGCGAAGACCTGATGGAGTTTCTTGGGGCATCGAACCTTGAGGTTCTGAATGTCGGTAACATGCCCACTTTCAGCAATAGTGTAAGAGAAGAGGTTATCGACGTAACACTGAGCACGCTTAACTTAGCTCAGGACATCAGGGACTGGAAAGTGTCTCTAACACCCTCTCTATCGGATCACAGGTATATACTGTTCAAGACTGATGGAGAGATTCCGGATAAATATGCTCGGAATCCCAGGCATACTAGATGGGGGTCCTTTAGGGCAGACATTGACAGTAAGCTTGGAGCGGTCCCATACAGGCTTGGCAGGGGCTCTGACATAGAAGCAGCTGTCGAGTCTCTGAGCAGGGACTTGACGGCCGCATATGAGGAAAACTGCCCGTTACGCAAAGTACAAGGTAAGGGCAAGGCAACCTTCTGGACCAAAGATTTAGAGGATAGAAAACGAGCGGTGCACAAACTTCTTAGCAGAGTTAAGCACAGGAGAGGTTCTCCTCTATGGGAAGAATACAAAAAGGCATTGCAGGAGTACAAAAAGGAGATTAGAAGGGCCTCCAGAGAATCCTGGAGGCACTTCTGTCAGTCCATAAATGACATTCCTGCTACTGCAAGAATACACAGAGTCCTATGCAAAGACACTAAAGCAAGATTGGGATCTCTGCATGATCCCTCGGGAGGGAACACTACTTCCGAGGAAGATACTCTGAGGCTTCTGATGGATACGCACTTTCCCGGTTCCACAGTAGCGCGATCAATCACAGAGTGCATGCAGTTGCGCAGGCCCTCAAGGGAGGACTGGCGCACGGCAAGGGAGATTGTCACCTTCGAAAGGACGGTATGGGCAGTAGATTCGTTTGCCCCATACAAAAGTCCAGGTCTGGACGGCGTATTTCCGGCCATGTTACAGCAGGGACGGATTTCGGTTGTTCCTTACCTGTTGAATGTGTTTCGAGCATGTGTGGCCACGGGCTTCACACCTAGAAGTTGGCGGCAGGCTAAAGTGGTATTCATTCCTAAACCGGGCAGAGATAGATATACTGGCCCGAAGGATTTTCGACCGATTACTCTTTCATCTTTTGTGCTTAAGACCCTGGAAAGGATAGTTGATAGATACCTAAGGGATGGCCCACTGGAAAGGTGTGTCATTCATGCAAATCAGTTTGCATACCAAGCTGGAAAATCGACTGATCTGGCCTTACACAATCTGGTTGGGAGGCTGGAGAAGACTCTAGATCAGCGAGAAGTGGCACTCGTGGCCTTCTTAGATATTGAAGGTGCATTTAATTGCACCACAACCGACTCTATCAGACAGGCCTTGGTTAGACACGGGGTTGGATCAATCCTAATAGATTGGGTCCTCTCTACTCTGGAGGGTCGGGTAACAACAGCTATGCTGAATAACGTAAGCTGCAGCGTGAACGTAGCTAGAGGCTGCCCTCAGGGTGGAGTTCTGTCACCCCTACTGTGGTGTATCGTGGTGAACGAACTGCTCGTTAGGCTCAACAGTATGGGTGTCTACGTGCAAGCCTATGCTGATGACGTAAGCATAGTGGTTAGGGGGCGTTTCTGTAGAACAGTCTCGGAAATTATGCAGGGCGCTCTGCGCTCCGTGGAATCGTGGTGTAGGGAAGTCGATCTTTCTGTTAATGCTGAAAAGACCGAGCTGATCCTATTCACTAGGAGAAGAAGGCTTGACGGACTGGTCATGCCTACCTTCTTTGGGACTAGATTAGTTTTGTCCCAGTCAGTGAAATATCTGGGAATTATCCTGGACTGCAAACTGAACTGGAGAGAGCATGTGGAACACAAGGTTAGCAAGGCTCGCAATTCGATGTGGGCTTGTAGACGTGTTGTCGGTGTAAGGTGGGGGCTTAAACCCAAAGTGGTATACTGGCTCTACACGACGATAGTACGTCCATCTCTCTTGTACGGCTCCCTGGTCTGGTGGCCTTGCATTAGAACTGAGTCAACTAAGGCCAAACTCAATAAAATTCAGCGTTTGGCCTGTATTAGCATTACAAGCGCAGTGCGAACAACGCCATTGAGTGCAATGGAAGCTCTGTTGGATCTCCCACCGTTGGATCTGGTGATCCGCGGTGAAGCGAGAGTAGTCGCTCATCGACTGTGGAGTCAGGGCAGCTGGGCTTTCTTGAATCCGGTCAAGGGGCATACTGCCATATTAGTCGAATTAGATAGGGAGGACCCCGTCCTTCTAAGCAGGGGTGATCGTATTACCCCTAAATATCGCTTCAACCGCAAGTTCATTGTGGAGTACCCAACGAGGGAGGAGTGGGACGCCGGTAGCCGAGGACTCTCCGAAGTGAGCGGGCAGGTCTGGTACACGGACGGCTCGGTCACCGAAGAGGGCTCAGGTGCTGGGGTCTCTGGACCTAGAACTAGGCTATCTCTGCCTCTCGGTGAGTACACCACCATTTTCCAGGCGGAAATCTTTGCGATTCTGGCTTGTGTATCTCACATTCTGGAGGAGGGTGGGCCTAGGAGAAGAATAACAATCTTATCCGACAGCCAGGCTGCAATGAAAGCACTAAGTGCATGTAAGATTACTTCGAGTCTTGTATTGCAATGCAGGGAGGCTCTGGATTGCCTCGCAGCGAGGCATCCGGTATCGTTAATATGGGTACCGGGGCACGCTGGGATAAGGGGCAATGAGACGGCGGACACTCTGGCGAAAACAGGATCAGCCAGCAAGCTCGTTGGTCCTGAGCCAGCTCTAGGAGTAACCGCGCATAAAGCTAGGAGGAAAATGGAGACGTGGGTTGCAAGACAACACTCTCAGAAATGGAGAAGTATCTCTAGACATCTCCGCCAGGCACGAGAGCTCATTGAAGGGCCCAGTGCTAAGGATGGACGCTTCTGCCTATCTCTGGGTAGAGCCAACCTAAGGTTGCTGGTGGGACTGTTGTCTGGCCATAACACGTTAAGGCGGCACCTGCACGTGATGGGGGTGGCTGAGGATCCCTTATGCGAACGCTGCGGAGTAGAGGAAGAGACCTCGGCGCACGTTTTGTGTCGCTGTGAAGCTCTGAGCTACTATAGGCAGACTATACTGGGGTCCATTACTTTGGACCCTCAGGACGTAAAGGAGCTTGGACTCAAGGCGATTCTCAACTTCGCTAAAAGGGCGAGGCTTGTGATTTAAGTATTGTAGAGGTGCATAAGGGCCCGCTTAAGCGGCCTATGCACTGGCTCCTTATGGTGGCCGGGATGCCTCTAAAAATTCAAGATTCATTCATTCATTAGTGTAAATGTGTCTAAATATAGGATTCGTCGAAGGTTTAACGCAGATAAGTTCAGTTTTTCATCTTAAAAATCTAAACATATTTTTGATCATTATTAAAATATGAATCAAATACGAAGCCCGTACAAATTGCGTAACTACTTTGTACGATAATCACAATAAAATTTGCTGCGCAAGTAATTCAATAGCCCTATATCACCCGTGTAGAAGTTTATCATATACCTGTGTATGAAATGTAAGTAAACAAGATGACCGTAATGTGTTAGTTATCGCCTATACAATACATGAAAAATAGTTTGGTTGCAATAAAGTAGAATCATGTAACAGAATAGTTGTACATATAGTTGACAAAAACTGAATCTTGCACCGACGCAAATGTTCTATAGCGGCTGCAAGAGGTTTACACTTTTGTTGTATAATTGTTACCAGCAGCCCTTAAACAACCTCTTAAATGACTGAAGTGTTCTATTAGGTGTGCCCATTTCGGTTGTATAGCTGTTCTAAGAGCGTTTTGCCAATGTTCTTACAGCATACAACGCTGTGTAAGGAAGACTGTATAATCGTTCTTGCAACTCTAATAGGAGTGATAATTGTTAGTTGGGTACCTATTGATTTTAAATCACTACCGCTGATATTATTCAAAAAAAGAATCAGGCAAATTTTGTCTAGTGTTTATTAATTGTTTTAATGTATTGTTCAGTTTTAATTTGTTAATTTGTTGTTATTTTAATTCGTTTTAATGTTTATGCACCTCGTATTTTTTATTTGATGTTTTGATTGTTATTTATGTATGTATGTAATTCTGTTTATACAAATATTCAATTGACATATCCTATATTACTTTGTGATCCACAGCATGAATAAATTATTATTATTATTACTGAAGTATAAGAGATTTGCGTCAGTCTTCATATGTCGCTGATAGAGCGCCACACGTATACAAAGGCATACCGCGTTAACAGTGGCATTCAATGAGTTATTTTGGTACCACGCTATATCATACGTAAAAATTAGTTCAAAGAACTACTTTGAAGTGCTAATCATGTGATTAATGTTAAAGGTACAACCAGCACAACTCCCGCTTCATGGACCAATACCGCGAGTACTACGAGGAAGGCCTGGTAAATGCTGGCGGGAAGTACTATGAGCATAACCTGAGCACCAAGCTGGCCAAGCTGCGAGTACTTGAGAACGTCAAACAGAGCCAACTGGAGGCTGGGCCATCGACAAATCACGACAATGCTGACAGAGATACCAACAATGATTCGGGGTACTCGACTAAAGTATATGGGAGCTCCAAGGGAAATTCCCCCAGTTTGTCAGGGCAGATTGATGGGGGAGAATGCCTTGGCGCTTCTAGTTTGGTGTGAGATCACAGAATAAAATAAGTGAGCATGGATGGGGTACACTAACTACGTTGATTGCTGCCTTTGTTGTATCTGTCAGAATGTCATGAAGAGAACATGTCTGTCAGATCACGAAACTGAAAATAATTTTCATACGCGATGGTGAGCAGGTCTTAGGCTTTTGGCTTCAAGATTCTGTTACATTCAAATTGAAAACGCTTTCAACTTCAGTCATCATAAGATTGATCAGTGTATCTTTTTAAAGAGTGAAGTGACGTCTTAGGCAGTTTTCTTTATTCAATGCTATGTATACACGTCCACGCGTTGAAACATATTTTTGACACAAAAAATGATTTCTTCAGATATGAGTGGTAATGCATGTACGTAGATAAATGGAGTAATCGCATTCAATATTGATTGCATTGGTTGCATAGACGGTCGATCCGCGTAACGATCGAAAATTCCTAAAATTTCTTGTACATTTTAAATTGGACCTGATGTAAGTATAGCGTATAGTTCTATGTTCATCATTTATAACTGACATAGGTTGTGTAGCGATCATTGTAAATACCACAAATACCCAGTAAATATTAAATAAATTAGAGGTAGATATAGAGTAGAACAATATGACCTGAACCATTATTCGGTACAAATTGCTACTATAGACATATACGTTGTTTAGCTGTTGTTTGGATTTTTCATTTTGATGAAAAATCGACCACAGTTTGTTTGTTTTGAATCCGATGCTAGATGGTATCTCTATATGTATAACGTTTTCCAATAAATCCTATAAATCGCAAATTATTTACCATCACAGCATATGTTCACTATCAGTAAAAATTCATATGCCAGAAGAATTATTACCTACCGTTTCACATGATGTAGAGCCAAAAGAGTCAAATTACTGATAAATGGGAGCTTTAAATTTGGGAAAGAAAGGTGAACTGGTTTTATAATAACCATTTAGAAATTTTATCCAATCTATTTTGGTAATTCACAGCACAATGTGGGCTCCTTATGGTCAGACATAATTAACTTAAATCTTCTGCCACGCCTGCTTTTATAAACAAGGGGAAATTATGGTGTGATTCCCCTTTCCTTTTTTCTTTTTTTGAAACTAATTAATAAACTAATGAACTAAACACTATAAATGAAATCTGCCAATGTAAGACAGCTGTCTAGTGGCGTGCAAATTTAGGCCCTAGCTTAATAAAGCGGAGAGTAGGGAAGGTTAAGAGCGCCAGTGACTTAAGACGGATTAAGCCACAAATCTCCGAGGTGTTAATCGGAACTTGCTTTGCCTGACTACCCACACAAAAGAAAAGAATTTTACAGTACTGACAAACCCTGATTAATTGTACACAGAGATCCAAACAAAACAAGATATTAAAAAAATCACAATATATAAAGTCAGAAAACAGGTCAAATGTTCCACCAGTGGACTTCAAGTTAATAGGAAGGATATAAATAAAAAAAAACTATACCACAATAAAATTATTTGTCCGTGATAAATAACCCCGCGAAACGTTTACCATGGTATACGCTGTACAGATATTTTAGCGCCTAAGCCTAAGCTTATCTGGGTTGAGGACTTCTCCTAGTTACGGCTAGGCGCAGCCGAGATGTCCTCAGCTCACAAGTGCTCAGGCGAAGAAAAAAAAACGGTGGCCAGTAGTGGGTACGTCACGAGGTTGCTTGCTTCGTTCTTTAAAATTTACGGTATAACCGTAAAAAAAACCTAGAAAATCTACTCTCTACCCTCTGTCTGAGACAAAACTACTCATTGAAAACATTCAAACTTGAAGAAAAACCATGTAAATTTTTTCCTTACAAAAAAAGTAAAGCAAAGGTAAAAAAAATATAAAAATGTACTAAAGTAATATACCCTCATAAATGTATCCCTTGTCCTAAAATAAAGTTACGGTAGCTCAAATATCAAAATCATGATCAACGTAATGTAATGCCCAATAGAAGGTGCCAGGTAGGCCCTGCCCCATATTTAAAAACGTAAAATGCCGAACAAAATCAAGTACACTCCAAGAATTTTAGTCAGCAATAATCAATATATAAATATTACGAGTATCTATAAAATAGTTAACCAAAATGATATTTTACCTGTTCACATCACGGTTTTTGTTGGTTAAGGGTGGCTTCCGGCAGTATCAGCTACAAACAAAGCTGGAAGAGTGTGTGGTGGCCCTCCGCAATGCCTTCCACTAAAAGGAAGCAGCTATTGAACAAACTTCGTCAGGACATGCATTAATGCACGTAGTCTATGGTATAAGGGAAAAAACTTACGGCTGAAGGTTAAAATCCCGTAAGAACATGAACGGGGTAGCACCCAAGCCAAAACAACTAAACGTAAGGTACAATATGTAGGGGTACTGCTCCACAAACTGGAGTTTGGCACCTAATATCCCAGATCTGAAGGTTAAGCAAATGGCGCTTACACCACAATCTCAGGAGGAAAGTGACTGACACGAAATACCTAACTTTATAAAGGAAGGTTCAATGAGTGGCCTTGAAGAAGGTATGTTCGATAGAAAACCAAGTAACGGTGAAAAACCACAGTTTGTTTTCCAACACAATACTGAATCACTGAGAAAGAAAGATATAATACGTGTGAAATTATTGTACAATCAAGAAACTATGAAATTTACCAAAAGAAGATCATTGAAAAGGGTTTGGTGTAGGAATGGGCACTCTACCATTAATTAAGGGAAATTCAAATTACTAGTAGGGGATCAAAATAGTAAAAAAAGGTTACGTGGTTTTGGCACGTTACACTTTAGCGCAGAGCGTGTGTGTATTATTTGCTGATTTGTAGCGTGAAACAAAAATAGGCATGAATGCTGAAGTACCGATTCAATCTAATCGACTTGAGAGTGACATCCTATCCTTAAGCTTTCGGATGGATATCACTGAGTTTGATAAAATGAAGTTAAACTATTCCTCAATTTAGCAGGTCCTAAAGTGACCCATTTCCAAAATACAGGGTAATGTAAACGTTTACGCCTCTGATGAGACTGAATAAAGTTAAAACATGAATATTTTCTAAATAACACTATGTTGAGATAAGACATATTTTTCAATATCAAACATCACTACCTTCGGCATACACATATTCCCAAAATAGAACGGGTTAAAGCTCTTTATACAAATTTCACCTTAAATATTGAAAGTAGTAGTCTGGCAGAGATTTATTAAAATAATCAACACATGTAAGAAACTTCATTCAAAAAGGCGGCAAATGTTTGGAAAAACTCGGTGATTTGAAAAATATTTTCCTTTCTTTTTGTGTATGTGCCAAAATCTTCTACGCTACGAGTGTAGGGTCAGCCACTTACAAACTAGAACACCCTGTATCTCTGTAAGGTGCTTTTTGGGACCCATGTTAATCAAAACTTTTCGTTTTAATTACTTTTTCTAACGATACCACCCTACTACAATGTATTTTTTAACAGAAATGCGGTCTGAACAAACGGAGGAAACATCTAGAGCTGCCAGAATTTTTTAGATTGCATTATTCAATCACTCTTCTCGTACGAACGTTCGATTGGATTTCCATTTTATGACACCTCGGGGTCTCAGGGTCTCAGCGTTTTTAGGTTGACAAACTGACCTCGAATCGCCAAGCCAACGGTTGGCCGGTGGCCTGCTACGTTAACTCCGCATTTATATTTCTTAATTTGCTTGGACGGACGCTAATTTACCTATTTAGCATGTTACCCCAAAGCTGCTCCATCGAGTCAACCGGGGCTAATTTACGGCTGCTCAGGCAGGAAGAACCAAGAGAGTCGTTGACTTTGATTTGCAGTTTCGTCGCTGGAGATAACTCATGAAACTGTTCGTCTATTTTAATAACGGATCTTGACTTGCATTTGCATCTTACACCCTAATGACGATATGTGCCAGCATGATGTTTCAGAGGTTGTATTTTCGTTTTCATGTCGTATCCCTTTGAAAAGAAAAAAATGTGAATGTCGTTACTTTGAAATCAACTGTTTTTGAAATTGAATTGTATCGGATCTAAAACTTATGTAGACCTTCGCCGTTAACTCTACATAATGTTCATCTTATGTCCATGGTTGCTAATTGCAGCTTATACTATGCTAATATAGTGGAAAATACGTTTAGAAATTTCTCCAACACACAGCATCAAATATTCAAGTTCAACATTTCGAACACCAATCAAATACATATGGTGGTAACTCACGCCTGAAAAATAACGACTAGAACATTTTCACTTACGTAGTGCTACTACGGTAAACCTCAGGAAGCAACATGGACTATCACTCCCCTCTGACTATTGTATAAAAAAGTATGTGGCATTTCCTCATTTCAACCTTACATTTAGACTGAAATAATAATAATAATAATAATGATAATAATAATAATAATATTTATTTACTCAATGTACAAAGATAACAAACAATATGAGTAAATAAATATAAAATCAAAACAGGCCCAATAGAAGGCATCGCCTGTACATGGACCAATAATTTAAGTTGAAACTGTAGAATGCAAATGACAAAAAAGGACAAAAATTAGCTACAGTAGATTATGTATTGAGTTGATGTTCGTATTTATGAGTTTATGAATTTCAGTCCTAGATATACAATGTAGCCACTTTTTTAAATTTCTTTTGAAACAATTTCCGAAACGTAAATCTTTTAAGTCTTTAGGTATAATTTCATAAAATTTAGGCGCTAAATAGAGATATGATCGCTGCATTATAGATTTATGCGGTTGAGGAACTACTGTGCCACGAATTTTGTACCTGGTATAATGATTATGTTTAATTTTTTGGGCGGTATTTACAAATTTATGGTAGTGAGTGATACTGTGTAAGAAATAAAGCTGTCTTATATCATACATTCGAACATCTGCATATAATTTTTCAGTTGGATAAAGTTTCGGTTTTTTAAATATCATTTTTAGAATACTTTTTTGAAAAACATCTAAATTATAGATATGTGAGGAACATGCAGCTCCCCATGCTAATATACCATATGTGAGATGAGGCTCAATCAGTGCATGGTACAATGTTTGAAGATATTTTTCTGTCAATATATTCCCAAGGTATTTAATTTTGTAGGATACAAATCTAACTTTCTTTAAAATATAATTGACATGGATGTCCCATCGTAAGTGAGGATCCAAGACCACTCCAAGGTATTTTATGTTGGGCACTCTATTAATTTGCATTTTTTGATCATTAATATTGAAGGAGAAATTTGTGTAATTTGGCAGATGTCTAGCATAAGATCCAAATGGTAAAAAATGTGTTTTAGAGTAGTTAATGCTTAATTTTCTACTGTTAAACCACCGAATAATTTTGATAAAATCATTTTCAAATACATTTTTCAGATCAGACCAGTCAGTGCCTTCATATAATATTGCAGTATCATCTGCAAAACTAGTTATTTTGCCAACACAATTAATTTGGAAAATATCATTTAAATATATATTGAATAACAGGGGACCTAAGACAGTTCCTTGTGGGACACCACACTTAAAATACATTTCTTTACTAAATGATCCTGATATCTGCACAGATTGTGGGCGATTTGACAAATAACTTTCGATCAGTGAGTACGCGTTTCCTCTGAAACCAATTCTTTCCAATGCTTCTAATAATAATTTTTGATTAACTGTGTCGAAAGCTTTCTTTAAATCAACAAAAATGCAGATTGAAGGGATTCTGTTATCAATATTTTGATATATTTGATTTACAATTTTAGTTATTGTGTCCGATGTAGCCTTCCCTTCTGTAAATCCATATTGATTTTCACTTAAAATTTTGAATTTTGTGAGGTATCGAATCATTCTAGTAGATAAAAATTTTTCAAAAACCTTTGCTACACTGGATATTATTGATATTGGTCTATAGTTGTTAACATCTGTTTTTGTTCCTGATTTATGTATCGGTATTATATCATTTTTTTTTATAAAATAAATAGCTTCAGCAATTCCGTAACAACTTTTTCAAGTACATTAACTTAATGATGGCAATTACCCGGTACACAATACATTTCACATATATGCGGATTTTCATTTTCGCTGCCAGAGGATTCGTCTGGCAAATATTCTCAAGAAAGCAAGCTCAAGTAAGTTATTCAGCCAGCCATTCTACCCAAAGTGTGAGTCTCCGAAGATGCGATATACCCACTAAAACAATCTCTTCCTTGCTGTGAGTGTTAATCCAAAAAGGCTTGCTACATTTCGGCATGATGAATGCTAGGGTTTACTAATTTTTCCAAATTACAAAGTTTAATTTCCGAGATATACATAAAACCTAATATCACCAAATACAAAATCTGTATTTTTTATCAATGTGGCAAGGGTTTTTTCGAAATATAGTCTGGCTCTCACTTATTTTGACAGAAAACTTAGTCAAGTAAATTGGCTCTGGGAAAGAAACTCTGGATACAAATATTATACCAAGACAAGTTAATCAATGGTGCTGATATTTTTCCAAGGAAATATTTGTATTTTTATTCATCATATCTTTTGAACTAGGTAGTTCTTCAATATAAACATTGATTGTGTAAAAACATTTTGTTGAAAATGTATATAAGGTATTACATTACATTAGAACTTATTTATCCTAAGATTGTTGAATAATATGTATATGTATGTATAATGTTAAATAAAAATATATTTTAATATATCTTTGTGTATTTATTTCGCTGCTTTCTTAGAAATATACTATATTAGTATATTTAGTTACAGCTATAGTGATATATTGTTCAACAGTGTGTGAACGTTTAAGGAATCATCATTCTCGAAATAGGTAATATTTTCTACATTAGACGCAACTCAACCCGAATAGTGGGGTACCCTAAACTTGAAAGCCCAGGACCACTTGGTATATCCCACTTATCGGCGAGACTTAATGTGCGTGCCACCTTTAAACCACTGCTGTCATTTGAAATGATTCTTATATTGCCAGTAATTCATAACGAAGTGAGCACTTGATAAAAAAATAGTAGGTACAATCGGTTTGGAACACATTAAGCCGCAAAGCAGTACTCGGACAACGTCGAACCGTTTTGGAGTTACGCATAATTTTGTGAATACTGAGAAGTGGAAATTTCCACTGTTGCCAGATTTATTCATAAGGTCGTCTAAAATCCTAAAATGCATTGCAAAATCGAACTAAAATAATTTCTTATGAGCTAAGCGAAACTACTTGTATAGGAAGACAATATACCAAACTAAATCAGAAAAATATCAGCGGCTTCTATCAAATAAGCGATAGTGTATCACAAGAGTTTGGCTTGTATCTAGGATTTCACAAGATTTCCCATAACTCGAAAACAATTTGATTTTGTATACGTATATTATACATATAGTAAAATACCAAAATTGATGACAGTAGCGAAACTCATCGTACGACACTGCTATTACGCGGAGGTCTCTGAAAATGCGGCGCTTCTTTGTGAAATGTTGACAAACGTCGCTGTAATCAAAAGGTACCACGTCAAAGCAGTGGCGCATGATGACTTCTGCTACTGTTATTAATTTTGGTATTTGACTATATATGTGGCTTAGTGTGTTCCAAATGATATTACCGCTAAATACTTTGTGGAAAACGAACAAACGTTTTGATACCAGTACAAAAAAAGTCACTCAGGGTGTTTCAAATTCGATCTTGAGCATTGGAATCTCAGAAAAAGTAAGCGATAAATCGCATAAAGGGAACAAAGGTGCTTTCTTAGCTAATCAAAAAAAAAAAATGCAGCTTAGAAAGTATAGAAATTTATTTTTTTTTTCTAACTATTTGTAATGGGATGTCGAAATAAATTGAATACTAACGTTGCCACTTTTTTCCTCTACAAGATGACTTCATTAGAATTTCAATATGCTGTTTCATCTCTTATCCTCCAGCATCAACATTATTTTTTCTTACACGCCATATTGGATTTTTGCACAGATAAATAGAGTTTTTAATTTCGATTCCAAGAATGTATGATGCCATACATTGATGTCGCTAATCTCAGTTATTTCAAATAAGCGGTATTTACGAGGTAGGCCTTGGACATAGCAACAGAGTTTGGAAGACCGAGAAGACAAGAAATAAATCAAGCAGGGAACAATGTACAAAACATTTTAAAGATCTGCTATGACTTACCTCTTCTTGTTTATAGTTATTCTTGTTACTACCATGAATAAAATTTTGATTTTGTACCATACTTTTAACGGGGCTCTTACAATCACGAGCACCATCTGCTGAGGTAACGGGGGGGTGAAAAGGAAACGAGGGTAGGCTGGCCTTAGACGCTCGTTGGCGCTACTTTAAAAGAGGAAAGGATGACTGGAGGTGCGTACCGAGGCAAATTTTTATAATAACAGGGTCGGATTTCGATTAGCGATCTAGCCTGTAAATCGTTTCCTATTTTGGTACTCAGCAAGTGATCATTTAGTATTGTTCTACCCTTGTTATTGTTCGTCGATATTGTGTTGTTGAATTGCTGTACTGTACTCTTGTTGGTGTGATTGTTGTTGAGTGCCTTTCTTTGTCAAGGTTGATAATGGACAATAAAAAGTCATATGCGACAATTTTAATCACGAATGCAGTGAGTTTAATTCATGATGAGGACAACAATAGTGTGGAGCAGTTCAACTCTATAATCGCAAAATACATTGGCGTAAGCGAATAAATTATTGCAAGAATAGGTCATACCATGGAAGATCTGCTGCAGCTGTAGTGAGCCACAATACCGAGCGGCCTGTCTATGTGGTCCAAATAAATTTGCGTTCTAAACTTAGTCCAACCTCGCATATCACTAAGATGGAACAAAGACTCAAACGCAAGAATCTTGAAAAGAAACTCAGACCAAAAAAAGCTGATATAAAAATAACTAACAATTCGGATAGCAATTCCAAAGAAAATGAATAGTTTTATGGCGAATTCTGTCAAAACCTGACATGAACAACATTGATTTGGAGGCTGCTAAGCAAGAATTTTTAGGGAAACTTAGAAAAAGCGACGACGAGGTTTTGCAGATCGTACAAGTCACCAAATCACAGGACTGTACTTTCTGGCGTCTTCATCGGAGGTTGAGGTTAACAGCGTCTCGATTTTTTGAACTTTGTAGGAGAAGGCAGTCAGCAAGCTGTAAAGATCTAGTAAACATCATCATATACCCAACAGAATTTCCTAGTGACAGAATAAGAAAGGCAATACAAAAATCATGGGACACGGCAGTCCAATCTTGTGGTTTGTAAATTGATCGCACACATCCATTTCTGGCAGCATCACCTCCAGTATTACAGTAGACAAGGCATGTACTTAATCCAGGTATAAGCCTACCTGTTTATTGCTTTGCAAAAACTACTGTTTCCTCTTATTTTGACCACTGCATAAGATATTTTAAGACCCTCGTTCAATTGTTACCATCTACCACATGACCCTTGTAAACATAATTGTGTTTATTGACATGAATAAATGAATTTCAATTTGAGTTCTTGAATTTATTTTAGGAAAGATGTAAAATTATTTGAATACATTAATTTGTTCTTAGTCCCAACACACTGTCGCGCCGCTTGGACTGGCAGTACGAAACAGTAGATGAATTTCGCCCAAAAACCGGTTTGCACTTCCCAGCCTCCGTTTCATTTTTATTATTTACAAATGAAACTCTGGCAGCGTGCTAAAACAAAATCCACGGGGTGCCAGCGATCCACTTTTTCGATTTTATACACTCGTATATCTTTAAAATATCAAGAAGTTGAGCACAAATAGTCATTTCAACCCACCATAATTCTTGCGCAAAGACAAAATTTTGTAAAAATCTCTGATAGCACCCTAGGCAATTATGGCCTGCTTATATCCAGAAAAACATCACAAACTGCAGAACACAAAAGGTAATGGCGAAATGGGTACATTTCACGGGTCATGAAATTCAAATGAAAATGCAGGTATAAAATCTACCAAATTATCATTCTCAAAAACATATTTCCTTGACTTAACGATAATTTTAAAATTCCACGCTAAATTCCCCTATACTTGAGTGGAGCGATATCCGAATCTATGCTTCGCTACTGTCGGTAGTTGCAGATTTGTTGGCTCTTGGTGTTAAACCTATAGAGCAGGTACCGATTTCTTCAATTCGTGAGCACATTATTCGTCGGATTTTCGTTACTTAAATTTCCTGTAATTACTGGGATCGGAGGCTTCTTAATAATAGAACGTGTTTCACTGATTTCAACCCCCCTTTCTAAGCAGTACAATTTTTTTATGTCAATGATTAGGAACCCCTGAATCGTCAAAAACTGAGTTTCAGCAATTGTTACTTTTTCTTTTTTGCCTATAGCACCGTTGCCACTGGACTAAAACTACAAAGCTTTGGCATACTAGTAACCCCATGTGGAAATTCCATAAAAATCTGAGCGGTTATTTCCAAGTTGATGATGAGTGATACAGTTCTTCGTGATGTAGATGTCATATGACTTAAAAAACTCATTTTAGAAATTTTTCGTGATTACAATACTTCCTCGCCAATCGCGTGGGAAGTAAAACGGCTTTAAAATCGCAAAACAAAACCTCACAGGGTGCTATAGAGCCACTTTTTCATTTTTTCACTAGATTCTTTTTTAAAGAATCGCGAAGTAGAACAAAAAAAGTGCGCACTTCAACCCATCATAAAACCTGTGCAAAAACAAAATTTCAAAAAGTGCTCGTATAGCACCCTGGGCAATTATCTTCTCAACATACTGTATGAATTTCATTCAAAAATATTGAAAAATGGAGTGTCAGTTTTGAAGTAGCTGAAATGGCTTAAAACTCACTGCGTCGGAGCCGCCTTAATTTTCTTATAATTTTAATCGAACAACCAATTCATGGCCAACTAAGGAAATAAATCACTGAACTTAGGTCGGAAAAGTCCATTTAAATGTACAAAACTCCAATATAGCGTCCGTATGAAAAAACAAAGTTGGTGATGGAAGACATAAGATCAAATGGCGAGTTGACAATTTGACTACTCCATCTTGTAGAGGAGAATAAGTAACAATGACAACATTCAATTTATTTTGAAATCCCACCTGGAAAATTCTGTTTTTTTTTTAAATAACTAATGTTTGACAGCGTCAACGTATGACGTATTAAACATTACTGGAATCAGAGTTACAAACTAACTAAATATTGGAGGACAAGAGACGAAACATATTGAAAATCTAATCATGCCTTCTTGTAGAGGAGAATTTGTAACACCCTGTATAACCACTAAAAAGGTTTGCGTCGGCATTGCAAACGCCCTGTATTATTTTTCTAATACCAAAAAAGCCGAAACACCAAATTAAATTCCAACGTGTCAATACTGCGTGTATTTAATCAATGCGTTTAACACCTAATTATTGTAACTGCAACCAATTCACGAAGAGCCTCTGGCAACCAATCTGCGGATAGCTGTAATACCTGTATATGTCGATAATGGAAACGTCAGTGGGGCTAATTCCCATATTAATTCAAAGCTGAAAATATACGGTATTTAGGCTCATTTTAAAAGCGTTATTTAATATGAGTAGGTGGTCACAGATTCAGCTGTGCATTCCGTCGCTGGAAGCTATTCAACAGATAATTACAGGTAAAATAGGATTTTAAAACAAAATTTATAGCACAATTTTATTTCAGCACAAAATTGCTAAAAATTGTATAAGGTGTCACGTGCCAAAGTCACGTAACTTTTTTTACTATTTTGATCACTCATCAGTATTTGTATTTCTCTTTATTGATTACTAGGTCAAACCTTTTTCAATGATTTTATTTTGGCAAATTTCATAGTTTGTTAATTGAATAATTTCACACGTATTATATCTTTCTTTCTCTGCGTTTCAGCATTGTATTGAAATCCTTTGGACACTAAAGTGATATTATAGTATTATTTTTTTATATTCCGGCTACCACGAAGGCCTAAGGCCTAAACACCGATGGGGTACCGTGAGGCTATAGCGGGATACAGGGGAAAAGGGGAACGCCATACGGACTCTGGCGAGGGAACACGTGTGCATGCAACATGCACACATTCTGTCCCCGCCTACGAGATCCGCCGGGTGGTACCACCGCGTTCGACAGTCAGAGACCGTCTACCACCTACGGACAATCACAACATCCATAGCCAAGAGAAACATTTGTCTTGGGACGGGATTCGAACCCGCACAGCGCACGGCGACTGATCAGGAGACCGAAGAGTTTACTACTGCGGCCACCGCTGCTTCCAAGCATTATCAACTATCTTAGCAATTTCCTTATAAAATTTTGTTGGTCCCTCGTAGAGAGTTGACCAGCGCGCCACCTTGTGATTTCCGTACGTACTAGCCGGATATGAATGTTTATTTTCCTATCAAGATACTTTGTTAAAATTTGATGTACTATCAAGATTCCTTCTTTTGAAATGCGATTTACTATCTTCTTTTAATTGCGTACAGATGCGTCCAGCGCCATTTAGGCTTTTGCTTTCTGCTATGGTTTTGGTTGTGTGTGGGCGTTTTTTCGTTAACTTCCAGATTTTCGAATATTAACGCCCCAAACAAGAAATTAATGGGGTAGTATCTTTTTATTTTGTACTTTACGTTTAGTTGTGTTGGTTTGGGTACTACCACTTTCCATTTTCTGATGGGATTTTAACCTCCAGCGTGGAAAGGCTTTGCGGATAACCACCACTTACACTCCTCTATATATATCTTTGATTTGTAACTGCCTTGTAGCTGTTTCGCAGCTGATATTATTGGAAGCCATCCCCTTGCTTTGATGTGAACAGGAGTTTTTAGTTTTAAGTCCCAATCAGACGGAATGCTCAAAATTAACAAAAAGATAAGTAATACGCTTTAATAAAGCAGATCTTTCAAAAACCCAATACCTCTATTTATCTTTGGTGCATATCCTATCAGGAAAATGTATTTTTTTTATAAAAACTATGCGTCGTTTAAGGTCTAAACTTGGCATCATCAGGCATATACCTAACTGCTTTCTGTAAATACATCTGTCACAGAATCGCCCTCTAATTATATTGGCCTATTTACCGCTGATCTTGCTGCATGCGACGCACGCCTTTTATCCGCCAACTCGGTCCAGCAATTCCGTTGTGTAAAACGAAAACTATCAAGCATTTGAGACACACAGTACGTCTACAAATGAGCGCCATTTGTAATTAATGACAAACTTTAGCTTCTCAAAAACCGAGCTCGTTGCATAAAGTATCCACACTTGGATGCTTTCGAACAATTCGCCTCCTCTTCATTGCTGGGTGTTGCTATTTGCGTTGGAAACATAGACGTACAAAAACTTCTTTTATGCGCGAAGCTCTGGTCATAGAAGGGTTAAGGTCCAGTTCTCAGATAGGTTCTAAGGCACTATAGGTACTATAAAGAAGCGTCCAAACGTACATTTGGTTCTGACACATCTGCCAAAAGTCCTCCATCAGGAACCTATATGAATAAGTTGGTACTCAAACACAATAGACTATATCATTTAAACCGCCCGGTAACATCAACTCTTCCAGTTCGAGGTGTTCGTTAAATAAGATTGCCAAGTTAATTTCGCTAGACTATATACTCTAATACACTTGATGACACCCAGTGTTCCCGTTCGAAGTATTTGCTGAATAAGCTTACCGAGTTAATACCACGAGACTATATCTTGTAATCCGTCTGATGACATCGACTGCTCCCGTTCGAGGTGTCCGCTTTGTAACCCTGCCAAGTTAATTTCACTAGACTGTATCATGTAATGCGTCTGATGACATTGACTGCTCCCGATCGAGGTGTTTGCTATAAAAAATGGAAAAGTTAATTCTACTAGACTACATCCGCATGATGCCGTCGATTGCTTCCATTCCAGCTGTTTGTCTAATAAACTTGCCAAGTCAATTCTACTAGATTATGCCTTCTGATCCACTGGACGACGGCAACTGCTCCCATTTAAGGTATTTGCTGAATAAACTTGTCAAGTCAATTTTACTAGTCTATAACCTCTATCTCATGCGATAGCATCGACTACTCTTTCCCGATGTGATTGACAAGTTAATTCCACTGAACTATATTCTCTAATCCACTAGATGACGTCGACGACTCTCATTCGAGGCATTTGCTGAACAAACTTGTAACAAATTAATTTTACCAGACTATAACCATTGGAGGTGTCTGCTGAATAAATTGTCAAGTTAACTTTACCAGACTATAACCTTTGATCCATGCGATCACATCGCATCTTCTCTTCCGAGTGTTAACCAAGTAAACTTGCATAGATACGATCGACCACAAACGGTATGGTTTCCTAATTGGATTTCCAAACCGCCTACGCAGAATATACCAAATGTCAAAAATGCTGAAAGTAAAGTGACACGCCACCTATGAGTAGTCGCTGGTAGTCGCGGTACTACCGGCCCTTACATACGGCTCTTAAGCTGCGTACAGACGAAAATCCAACGTCGAGCAAACAAATGCAAGCACATGTGACGTTGGCGTTTGTTGATGGAAGGTATTGGAATGCGCTCGTCTACACCTAAATTCAGTTTCGAGTTGGACCTCGTTGGGTTAAGTCCAGACCAAATCAAACCTACCTTTGATGTACCTATCAAGGAGCGAACGCAATCGAACGCCAACGCCGACCTTGGAAACCGTTGGCTTATGTTGGCTCGCGCCATACACCTCCAAATCTGGCTGAATTCTTTACCAGATCTTATTTTCAACATTATAAATCATTCCTCAAAAGTTCCCATGAATCCAAGTATAGGTTTTTTTATGGGGGGAGGCAAAGGTCACCAAAACACTATTTTCCATATATATTCGAAAATATCAACTCTACGATAAAATGAAATATCACGTTTTTTGTTCAGTATGAAATTCTCCGCGAAATAGATTCTATGCATTTTGTTCGTAGAGACTGCCAATTTACAGAAAATTGCGTGAAAGTATTTTCACAAATGGTATCAAATCATTATTAGCGATGTATGTATGACAAAGCTGTTGAGCTTTCAATGCTGCCACCAACATCGAGTGCAGCTCAAGCACATTTATGTCGTGTGTATTTTCAAGTTCAGAAATGGCTTGGGAAGAATTTGAATCCATTGGATTGGGGATGGACTATGACCGACGAATATTTACAGCCAATACAAACTCTATTTCCACCTGCTCCTGCTGTCTTATTAAACACAATCTTTTGTAATTGTACGAAAGGTTGTGGAGCTAATTGCGGATGTAGGAAACTTGGTCTCCAATGTTCCGCCATTTGCGGCTACTGTTATGAACAGTCATGCCTGAATCTGATCTCGAACAATGAAGAGTCGAATAGTGTGGGATTTGATGAGAATATAGACCTCATGAATTTCCTATGCACAACACTTGAGGTTGGGGAAGACTTAGATGATGCCGCATCATGTCACACTGATGACTAAGGAAAAAAGTAACAATAACATCATTTTTCCATTCTATCCTAGTGGATTAGACCTATTGGGGAATCCACATGAAAAAAAAAACGCGTCTGGTACTTTACCTCTATGGTGACGTGGAAAAGTACGTTATTTTACAATTTTCTCAATGTTCAACATTGAAAATAAAATTTTCTTGGAAAAACGATCTCTACGAAAAAAATTCGTGCAACCTTTTTTGTGGAGAATTTCATACTGAACAAAAAAGGTAATTGCTGATTTTATCGCACAACTGATATTTTCGAAGATATATGGGAAAAAGTGTCTTTTGTGACCTTTGACTCCCCATAAAAAAAGCTCCACGTGGATTCATGGGAACTTTTGAGGGATCGTTTATGGTGATAAGAAGCTCTGGTAAAAAATTAAAATAGGTGGAATTTTTTAAGCAGAGAAAGTGCTGGGCTACTAAGAAACTGTGCCGTAACCACGCCTATGATGAAGATGAAAAGTATCATACGGAAACACAAGTGTAGCAGGATTTCTATGCGCTTGTATCAGAATAACGTTGCAGTGCCTACGTTTTAATTAGAATAAAATGTTGAAAAGACTGAGTAAAATCTTTAGTAAATGATGAGTTTTTCCATCGGATGTTCTGTTTATGTTTGTAAAATGTATTAGTTTTCTACATACATGGAAGTAGTTCTTGCGATTATGCAGCATCGACTACTGGGTCATTAGCTGCGTGTCGTTATGTGATTCAATTTTGGTTGAGTATAATTAGAGTTTCCAGTAAAAGCCCGTGCATTTCAGAAACGATATCGTGTTTTTTATTAGATCAGGATTTTTCAGATTTTCTGCGAAATCTCTTGACAGACCAAAACTGTTTCTAAGGTTGCTTAACGCTGGACATTCTATCATAATATGCATTGCAGTTAATCGTGCCTCGCATGATGGACAATTTGGATGGCCTTGGCCAGAGAGTAAGTAGGAATGTGTCAATGCTGTGTGGCCCAAACGCAGTCTATGTATCCGGACGGCTTCTTCTCTACTCATCTTGACGTTAGGTGTCCATTTTGTTACATCAGGTTTTATTGTTCTTAGCTGAGTAAGTTCATTGTTCCACTGTCTTTGCCATGCTTCTGTTATGCATTGTCTAATTTTCATTTTCATGTCTGGTGCTTTCACTATTTTACAGTCAATTCCAGTTGCGGCAGCAGCCTGCCTTGCAGATTGATCTGCCAGTTCATTTCCTAGTATACCTACGTGTCCTGGTACCCATATAAAAACTACCCTCTTGTCGCCATCCATCAACACCTTTAATGTCTGAAGGCATGCTAAGATTAACGGATCACGGGAATAGCGATTTGACATAGCGTGTAGGGTGCTCAAAGAATCGCTGACTATAAGAGTAAGGTTGCTTTTTGACTCTATCTGGCAGTATTTAAGCGCCTGTAAAATTGCATACTGTTCGGCTGTGAAAATCGATGTCATTGGTGGGAGAGTCCATAAATGGGCCACCCCGTTTATGATAATCGAGCAACCAACTCCTGAGGCAGTTTTCGAACCGTCTGTGTAGATGGTTTCGGCACATGTGTACTGTTCCAGGATACCTTGAAAATGAGACCTCAGTTGTACTGTTGGTGTTTCCTTTTTGTGAAATTTAGTTAGCTCCGTGTTAACTTGTGCAGATGGGATCTGCCAAGGTGGGGCTTCATTTTTGAGTGGATATACTGGCATTTTAGTCAAATTTAGCTCTCGAGATATTTCACAAATTCTCACACTGAGGGGTCTTGTGATAGTAGGCCTTCTATTATAGGTTTCATCATACGTACTTAACAGAGAGAAATTCCGATGATGTGGCGTAGCAGATGTACTGACTTCGTATGAGAGTATGAGTCTTTTTCTCCTTAGAGTTAATGGCTCGACGGCTGCTTCAGCGCAAAGGCTAGCTGCTCTCGTTGCACGGAACGCTCCAAGGCAGTACCGCAGTCCTAGGTTTTGGATAGTGTTTAACTTATTGAGTGCAGTACGTCGAGCGGATGAGTACACAATGCATCCGTAGTCGATTTTTGATAGAACCAAGGACTTGTATATTTTTATCAGAACCTCTGTATCAGCTCCCCACCGGGTAGAACTCAGACACTTAATAACATTCAACGTTGACTTACACCTATAGATTAATTCTGCAATATGACATTTCCACGTTAACTTTGAGTCAAATATCAATCCCAAAAATCTCATAGATGTTTCGTTGGGGATTAATTGGCCTTGTAGATAAAGTAGTGGCCCATCATGCTGACGTTGGAGTCTGCAGAAATGTACGCACTTTGTTTTGGTATTTGACAATGTGAAACCACTGTTTATGGCATTTTGGCTTATTTTGTTTATTGCTGTCTGCAAGTTACCGGAAATCTCTTCAATGGAGGGGCCTGATGATAGTATACACAAATCATCAACGTATAGACATCTGTCCACCACCGGATTTATGGACTCGGCAAGTTTATTAATAGCAATCGCAAAAAGCGTACAGCTAAGTGTCGATCCCTGTGGTATTCCATTTTCCAAGGTGTGGACTGTTGAAAGAGTGTTTCCTACACGTACTTGAAAACGCCTGTCTGTAAGGAAGGATTTCAAAAATTTTGGGAGATTTCCTCTAAAGCCCCAGTTGTGCAGTTGGTATAGAACATCATATCTCCAGACCATATCAAAAGCTTTTTCTATGTCAAAACACACAGCTACTGTGTGGTGACGGTTTTTAAACCCATTTTGGATGACATTCTCTACATAGACAAGTTGATCCACTGTAGACATATTTTTTCTAAATCCTGCCTGGTAATCAACAAGTAAGCCATTTTTTTCAAGAAACCACGACAGGCGCTCATTTACCATTCTCTCTAATATTTTTCCGAGACAGCAAGTAAGACTTATGGGCCTATAACTTTCAGGCAAGAGTGGATCCTTTCCGTGTTTAAGAATGGGAATGACGATTGCAAGTTTCCAGTCTTTTGGGTATATTCCTGCAAGCCATATCCTGTTGTATATGTTGAGGAGAGTAAGCTTGAGATGGAGAGGGAGATGACGGATCATCTCATAATTTACCATATCCGGACCAGGAGCTGATCGATTTGTCTTTTTTAAGGCTTCTTCTAGCTCAAACAGTTGGAATGGCTCATTATACGCTAAAGATACGTCTGTTGAAAAGTCTAATGGTAATTCCCTTGCATTTTTGGTGGACCTGAACTCGCGACTATAGTTTTCCGAGCTGCTGACGGTAGCAAATTTATCTGCTAGTAAATTACAGACCTCATTTGTGCTGTTAATGATGTTGCTGTTACAGGTCCGCAGATGTTTGATTTGCCTAACTGATTGTCTACCATACACGGCTCTGACTTTATTCCATACTTCACTTGCTGTCGTTTCAGTAGTAATAGTGGAGACATATTCTCTCCATGATTTTCTCTGGCTTTCTAGAATAAGACGTCGCGCTTTAGCTCTAGCTTTCTTAAAAGATATCATGTTTGATACCGTGCAGTTCCTCTTAAAAATATTGAGTGCACGCTTTTTTGATCTCACGGCATCGGATATGTCAGAGTTCCACCATGGTAACCGACGGCCTCTTGGAGATCCACCACCAAGCGGAATGCTGTTCACCGCAGCCTGATGTATCAGCTGAGTAAAACTATGAATACCAATGTTATTATCTTGTACAGGACTCACAATTGATAAGTAGTCTTCGAATTGCTGCCAGTTTGCCTTTGACATCAACCAGTATTGAGGTACTTGGGGACTACTTCTAGATATGTCAAAGGACGTGATACAAGGAAAATGATCACTATGATACATGTCATCTAGAGCTCTCCATTGGAGGCGATCGGCTATGGATGTTGAACTGATCGCTAGATCAATCGCAGAGAAAGATCCGGAACGAGCAGCCAGATGGGTGGACATTCCTGTATTTAGCAACATCAGATCTTCTCTGTCTAGTAAGTTTCCTATCAATTCTCCTCGGTGATCTAAACGTCCTGATCCCCACAGGGGATTATGCGCATTGAAATCTCCAATGAGCAAGAATGGTGCTGGGAGCTGAGATATAACGTTTTCGATGTCACCAATTCGCCAATTTCCATCAGGTAGGTATATATTACAGACAGTTACCTTTACAGGAACTGTTATTCGAGCTGCAACAACTTGTAGTGCTGAGTTTACACATAAAGGCTCAAAACAGACATCCTCACGTAAAATTATCGCAACTCCTCCATGTGCTCGCTCGACAGCTGCAACATCTTTTCTCAAGATGTTATATTTTCTAAGAGAGTAAGTTTGATTTGGTCTGAGATGGCTCTCTTGAATACATAAGCACATTGGATCATGATTTTGTAAAAGCAGCCTAAGCTCACAGTACCGTTGGACAATTCCATTGCAGTTCCACTGTATGATTGATTCCATTGCAATTTTAAGAGTTTAAATGTATGTAAATAAAATACTTTCACAACAAATAAATAAAATAAATAGTATGTAGGGATGGACGGTACATAATAAATAAAATAAATAGTTTTTTTTTTTTAAATAGAGTTGATATAAGTGATATAGCATCACTCACGGGGCAGTCCTTTTAGGCCTGCCCCGTTTTTTTGTTGGATTTGAGTTGGGGTCCATAGCAGATGAATCATCATCTGTAGTGGAGTCCCCTGGTTTTTTTCTTTTTTCGGACGCTGCCGATAAATTTGTAGAGACAGAATCAGATCTATCTCTACGGAAGATTAGCCCTGATGATGGGGCTTTAAAATGGTCGCACTTAGATGTAGAACATGAGATTGCGTTTCTAACTGCAGTTTCGATATGAGGAATTATTCTCGATATGATCTGCTGAATGTTCATTTCTGATGACTTTTGGACGGCAGCAGAATAGGACGTAGTAGGTTTTGGAGTGGTTATATTTACTTTTCTTTTTGCTTCTGCGTATGTTATGTTTTCCATTACCTTTACTTTCTGTATTGCTGCTTCAGCTTTTAGTTTTGGGCAATTCATATAAGCTGCTGAATGTGGACCTTCGCAATTTACGCATTTTTTGGGCTCCGGGCAAGGACCTTCATGTGGAGGATTACCACATGGACATATTTTTTCCTTCTGACAGTTTCCAGCTGTGTGACCTAAAGCTTGACAGTTGAAACACCTGGTAGGTGGTGGAATATAAGGCCTTACATTTAATTTATGGAACGCAACGCTGATTTCCTTTGGTAAGACAGTTTTCCTAAATGTCAGCACGTGATTTGGAGTTTCAACCAGTTCTCCATTTCTTTTACTCTTTAGCCTTCTTACATGTATGACACCATCACCTTTCAGTTCATCCAATATCTCCTCAATCGAGCAGTTGAGCAAGTCTCTGCAAAAAATCACGCCTTTTCGGGTATTGAGGGACTGGTGTGCCTCAATACTCACATCAAATTCTCCAAACTTTTTTACCTGGAATAGTCGCATAGTCTGCTGTGTAGATTTAGTCTCAACAAGGAGACCTTCTCGAACCTTTCTCACTGACTTTACTTCACCAACAATTCCATATAATGTCTTTGATATAACAAAAGGGCTCACTTTATCAAAATTATCGCTTTCTCTTTTAACAAGCAGAAACCGGGGGCAATCGCCCACCGTCCTCACGCCTGCTGAAGGACTGGAAAGTGCTCCCCCAGCACTACCCGTTTTTTGGAGGGCGGGCGCCTCCTGGATGTTTTGGTTTTGAGTAGGCTTCATCTTATTCCCACGAGTAGGCTCTGATATGGAGGTCGACTATGAAAGAGCAGGCTTATCATAGCAAGGCTAGTTTCAACCGGAGGTCGCCCGGTATCCGGAGGCAGCCGTTTGGAACACACTAACGCAGTGCCATTCATCCCCTCAGCACGGCAAACACCTTGGGATTGCGGATTTTTTTTTGAGGTTTACTCCTCTAGATCCGCCGTGTTCTGTTAAGAGCAGGGACAGCTCTAGCAGCATGTGGTTCTTCACCACGCACGGACGGTCTTGCAGGTGCAGAAGCTGATGGACTATAAGTCTGTATTACGCTATACACCTGCCTGGGCAGCTTTTGCCTCGCGGAGGCTACTCACAGGCCCTTGTCCCCATACATGGAAGTATTTTTCCATTAGTTCGCGTTAATTCCATGTTGTGACTCATTAGATAATTAACAATGCTTTGTACGTATTTTGGATGACGAAACCAATTTTAAATTTAGTTGAGCTGCATAAAAAATAAGGTGCGGGACGATTGTGCGCTTTCAGACGATAAAAGCAACATGAAAATTCAGGTGTGGTCTGACAATGCGTTTTGGTTATAATTGACATGATTCTGTACCTCAAGATAGGAAGGACACCCAAATATAATAGCGCTACAACTCCTATGAAAGGTTGAGGACACTATGGAGGTGGATTTTAATAGCAAAATGACACCGTAAAGATCAATGTCAAATAATATGAAGTCATCACCTCGTTAGGCCTGGTTTAACAATAAAATAGATTACTAGCCTTTCAGGCTCTATTTATTTTCGCGGCCAAACGTAGCCTTGTAGGGTTTCATACCATTAAAAAATATTATCAGGTCGTTTTCACGGATGAAAACGCAATTTGCAGATTTTATTGTGGATTTTACATTAATCAGGTGATCATAATCGACTATATTCCTACATGCAACTTGAGCTTTTAATTCTAACCTAATAAAAGAATAGTCACTCCCAACGTGTCATCATAGAACTAACGTCAAAAATAGAATGTAGTTGGTACATGTAAAATAATCTAACTCTAAATACATCCCTCTGTTATTCAAGTCATGCTTGTAGAGCAAAAGTTCCACAACATTGAAAATTTATCCTGTCCCAGCTTTTATCTGATTGCAAAAAGTAGTGTCGTGTACGTGGCTGGACCTAAGCAAACTCTGGACAACCGTATTGGGTAACTGTGTTTACGTGTCCAATAAATAGTTGCCAGATGAAAAAACCTTGTTCGGAGTTGTACTGTTGTTCGTGTCTACACTTTAAACGCTAAAAGGACAGATCCACTGGACAAATTAGGCGATAAAATGTCAGATTTTGGGGCGATGATGATGGTTTGTACGCGCTGATACAGGGTGATTCAATAATTGCAAAGATGCTTCTGGAGCAGAAAAAACGTTGAAAATTAAGAGAAGATCATATCAATGAGATTTAAAAATTTTCTTTTGTCAGAATAAAAGCACTGATGGAGGGATAGAAAATAAATATCCTTCAAACAACTTTGTGGTGAGGTGGCGTTGTTTTTCTCTAAACTCTACTACAGATTACAGAAGTAAGGGGTTGGCTTACCATCCTTAATGTCACTGCGACCCAAGTGGATCTCTTCTGACCCAAACTCTACTAATTTCTAGATCCTTTCATAAAAATTTTTACCTGACAATATCCAAACTCAATTTTGCTAAATAAGAATGGACCTGAAAAAAATGTTCAGAGTTGAGATTGTATTGCATCCTATTGAGGATAGTCCAAGAATGTGAAACTTAACAATAGAAATGTTCTGGAAAGTACCTCTGAATTTTACGACAATAGAGGTATATACTGATACATATAGGCTATCCTTATAAAATTGCAGTACTTGATTACTTGGAAACTAGATAATTACGAAGATTTCAGATTTTGGTAAAATTGATGGAAACAATTTGACTGTATTATTTTGAAAATGGTGGCACTTCCGATTATACCGGTAGTGGACACCAACTTGCATATTTTAAGTTGGACACACTGTATATTATTCGATGCTTATACTTTATGCAAGATGCTACATACTTAGTGTATATTATGCTATACCTAACACCAACCGTTTCCGTTTTCGAATAATTTTGTGTAAAAAACCACAAATGCGAGCTGATTAATCATCATCAACCTTTCTGTATTTCTATTTGTATACTTGCTATACGATTTGTAACGGTTTTCTGAGAGGATGGGACTTTGGTAAACTTTATTTGATATTTAGATGAATAATAATATACATGGCGGTCGTCAAAAGGAAATGAAGATTAAGTTAAATAACTAAGTAAATGTAATTTTTTTCAATCTACTTGTTTTTATAATTTTTTATTAACCATTAGAAACAAGGGTAGCTTTGTATGAGGATGTGTAACTAATGGGTTAGTTGTTATTGATATATTAAAAAAGATCCGCTTTTCTATTGCACCACATGACTTTAATTTCAGTTTATCATGGTGCGGCGACAGAGAGATTATGCTTAGTAGTGCACCGCATTTCCGTTATGGCTAAATGAGAATAAGTGATGGTTGAAAACTGTTTGGCGCATTATTACGATAGAAAAACGGAGCTCTCTAAATAGCTCGGAAACTACTCATATTTTATTCCTAATTTTGATGAACGTTATTATTAGTTATTCTAATACCGGATAGAGTCTACTAAAGCAAATCTCGTCATATGAGAAAAGCGTACAAATCTATGGCAAATACACAAACAGGACAAATTGATGATTGTTATTAATCAGTCTGCATTTAGAACCTGTTATCTATTTTTCTAGAATTCCAAATTTGCGTAACTGTCTAAGGTTTGCTTTTCGAGTAGTCAACCGCTGCATTTCTTCGTGGGACACCCTGCATACGTATGTCCATACGTTATGTGGTACAGTTTTTGTATAATATTTTTATCATTATAATGAGTTAATTGTGACTTCTTGAGGTGTGTCTCCAGTTTTACCATAACTTGTAAGTAGCTCGATTTTGCCCCTGACAAACTTGGGGGTCGTATTAAACCTTGTATCTACACAGTGTCTAATCATAACGACAACCACCGCTGTATGAAGGTCTCGTTCTAACATCGGTTAAATTTAAAAGAAGTTGGTTGTTTTTTGTACCCCCGTAGAAGATTTTACATCGTCTTGCGTTTCAATTTTTCTATTTATGAATGCATCAACTTAAATTAACATGAACTTGTTGCAGCTTAATACTTGTAAAATACAGTACTGCGTGGTAGCTAACAAGATATGAGAAATCGCACATCAAGCTCTGACGGATGATCGAGCTTGGTCTGGAAGCTGGTCAGGGTTCACATCACCAAGCATATGATTTAGCTCAAATAAGCCTCTTCGCGGAAGCTATTGGAAAGTAGCTAGACTATAAGCACCTGGTGCTAGGAAGTACCATGCTCCATCCGAACTCATCACTTTTTATAGACTGACCTTGTCAGATGGACACAAATGGTACCATTCTA
Organism: Acanthoscelides obtectus; assembly: GCA_963669975.1. NCBI lineage: Eukaryota > Metazoa > Arthropoda > Insecta > Coleoptera > Chrysomelidae > Acanthoscelides > Acanthoscelides obtectus. The sequence goes on from CAVLJG010000005.1 coordinate 76,424,149, forward strand.
ACTCGGTCAAAAACTATACTTTGATAGTTGGTCAGCACGACTAATGCTGGAGTTAATAATAATAATACTACTACTAATAATAATAATAATAATAATAATAATAATAATAATAAAGTGTCTTTATTTTTGGGTTAAGAGTATAATCAAAGTAACTCGTTTGGTGAGGGAGTCGGCATTCAATACCGTTGCTCTTCCATGCAACCCCTTTCTGTAGGGGTTTTACCAGTTCTAATGCTCTTGGAAGTGCATCTAATTTATATATCTGAGGGACTGTTGTCGCTCCTGAGGTCATACTTGATGGACAGAAGGTTGTTTGTTGAATATGGTGGTCATAGGCCGAGTTATTATCAGGCCACATCTGGGGTGCCTCAAGGTTCGAATCTAGGCCCATTATTGTTCCTGATCTTTATTAACGATATGTCTCTTGAGCTCAAGTGTTCGCATCTGTTTTTTGCTGACGACGTTAAGATTTACGCATCGGTCGAGTCAATTGATGATTATCTCATGCTGCAGGATAATTTAGACTTAATTTATTCATGGTGCTCGCGAAACTGTGTTAGTTTAAATGTTTCTAAATGTAAAGTTGTGTCTTATGCAAGAAAGACTAATTCTTTAATATATGCTGATTATAACGTCAACGGTCAGGTTCTAGACAGATGCTACTCTTTTAAGGACCTTGGAGTAACCGTAGATAGCAGGCTAATGTTCTCCAGTGTCAGTCAAATCAGTTAATGACTTTGTTCGTTACTTTTGTCAGAAGCAAGTTGGAATATGCAACCCTGATCTGGTCTCCAATATACCTAAATCCAGTTTCAATGATTGAAGGCATTCAACGTAAGACTATTAAGTATTTTTACCTGAAATGTACTGGTTCTTATCCAGAAAGAGGTGTTTGTCATCATACCCTTTTGAATTTTTTCGATTTAGATTCAGTATCAATTAGGCGTAATATGTTTGCCTTATCGTTTTTATATGGCCTTGTGCAGAATCAAATTGACTGTCCGGATTTACTTGATAAAATATATTTTCGCATTTCAAGGCTTGAAAGTCGTTATCAGCCTTTTATTGTTAAGTAGGCCGGACGAACGTAATGTTGAAATCTCGAATTCAAGTAATGAACACTATTTGTGATCTGCGTGATATTTATAATGACAGCTGTAAATCAGTCATAAATTGCTATAAGACATCGATTGTTCTCTGAGCTCACTTAGGCCAATTGATGCTAAGTTTAAGTTTTCAATGTGTCTCTTTATTTTCTCTTTGTTAATATATTTCAGCTTTTCCTGTAATTGGGTTTTACCTGTAGGAAATATGAAATATAAATATAATTAACAATTGCGTTGCTTTACTGGTGACAAAATAAAGCCACAGATGTTAGATTAAAATATTCGCTAATATTTCGACCACCTCGGTGGTTTTTTTCAAACGACGAAATGGCAATGATTACCTTCATCTTCTATAGCTATCTCGATAACCTATTATTTAGGCTCTGATAGAGCTAAACCTTTCTGAGAAGATCTGCATGTTGAAAGTTAGCTGTTATTGGAAGAAAATATTTGCTAAGGGTATCCTCTAATTGTGTTATTTCGATTTGTGATCAATTTGTGCCACCCGTCCTGAACAACCATCATCAACTATTTAGAATAGTGTAAGGTAGAAATTCGTATTTTCTGCATATATCCTGGAATTTGAATTTTAGGCAGGGCAGATTATTCAGTGGAAACTGCTCTTTTTATTATTGGAGACATCGCTTTGATGCAATTTGATAGACAAGTATGCGTTTTTGTTAATTGAGAGTGTGTTACATGGAACTGATAGTGAAGATCAGTACCAAAATTCAACATAGACAAGGATTTATTAATCCGAAGGTGATATTTACGGAGTTACAAACATTTTTTGTTACCTTCTAAGAGTGTGTATCATATTCAGAAATAAATCAGTCATATTCTTCCAAACTACAGGGTGTCCGCAAAGTTGGGGTTTTCCTTTTCAGAAACAACTACCCTTGAAATAACAAAGGTAATGTGTAGTGAAACGAGGGCGACCAAGTAAAAAAAAAATAAAGGAAAAAGTACTCACTCTCCAGTTGACGAGAAGGGCTAAATACGTCTCTGCCTGAAATCGAAAGTTATTCACCCCATTACGCGTGAACGTAGATTCGTCTGTCACCAATATGCACTTCAAAAAGTCCGGATTATTGTCATGTTGATGCAACAACCATCACAAAACCTCACTCTTGCTGGAAAATCGTCAGGTTGAAGGGCTTGTACACGTTGGACGTTTGCCACACTTTAGTTTTTGATACTTGCACTTCTCTAGCCACGTCTCTAGTGCTTGTTGAGGGATTCTCGTCTACGCGATTCAGTAGTTCTTCCTCAACTTGCACCATTCGTGGTTGTCTAGGCCTCCCACTGTGCCCACCTCGAAATTCCTCCAAATGGCCCGTATCCCTGACTCTCTGGACCAGATACACAAATCTGCGGGGCCTTGGATGATGTCGTCTAGGGAAACGATCTGCATACACTAGCGACAATTCTGTAGCATTTTGAAGACATTCGCCATAAATTAACAACATATCAACGAGTTCATTATTGGTGTATGAGTGTGCCATTATTATTTTTTTTTGAAACGCAATCGATTATACGGGTCCGTTACCTCTATACGCGTGACCCTTTACCGTCGATTGAACGTTGCATACTGACCTGACACACTGACCCCGACCCCCGACCCAGTTCTGTCGTCGGGTTCAGCTAGTAGCCGGTACCACTCGGAGATGTCCCGGGTCGCGGCTACAGGACGGTATTCAGATATTTTTGATGTTGCAGAGCCCTTTATCTCGGTTCCCTTAAGACATTGGTGTATATGGTACTAAGAAAAATTGCTTATGTTTTCAAGATCTACACGTCATGTAAAGGAAAACCCCAACTTTGCGGACACCCTGTATCTCCGTTCTATTGTCAAATGCACATTCACCATGTTATTAAGTGCATAGTCATTTTATCAATGTGCCTTCATCATATTTTGAGCGCAATTACCGATTTTTCAGGGCACCTTCATAAATTTTTAAATGCATCCCACAATCTGTTTCAACTATTCAGATATATTCAGATCAATCAAAAAATAAATAGAGAAAACATCAGGTATACTATCACTATCACTACTTTAAAGCGGACCCTTGTCTCACTGGTTCCAAGTTATCTGGAGTTCTATTATTTCCAAGTGCAAATAGTAGCTTAGGTATTTACCGTGCCGTAGTGGACCGCATCCGCACCACGCGTCGCATGTCACTTGTTTGTCCACGTTTTATGTGTTGATAGTCATGAGATGTACATCACAAAAAACCATGTTACTTATTGTATGGTCTGTCCGTTAATCCTTGGCCCGTCTATAACTTGGAAGGTGCTACTCGGATTTGGATGAAATTTTTACACAAGGTTACTACTATATCAAGGACGAAAAACATCTTAAGTTCCTGGAAATCGTTCCAGTGGCGGCAGATAAAAAGCTAAAAACGAAAAAAATAAAAATCGCGCAAAAGTTTTGACGTTTCAGAGGCCCCTGATCATTTTTGAAAAATGCTTTAGGAGTATAAAGTTAGACGATGGGAGGTGGTATGGGGGCAAGGAGGGTACATCTTACATTTTTTTGTTGGTATGTGAATACGCTTCCAGCCTTGCTAATTCTACGCACCTAATAGCCATCTTTCACACATCATACCATATGTTTCCCCATACATTTGTCGTTAAAACTAAATGATGGAGAAATGTTTTCGATATGTGTCTCCTTCTACTATCAGGGTTCAGCTCCCGGATTCACGATCTGCCTGATGGACGATAACTACCGGTAGGGCAGGAAAATAATGTCTATAGACTAATTGTATGGACCCATTTGACAGACTTGATCGGTTTAATTATTCTCTTGTATGTTTTCGTAACTAATTTTTTCCTCAGGGTATGATTTTTACTGAACTATGTGACCTCAAGTAGGTTGTTTCTGATGAAATTGGTTCATTTAGTTGTTTTTTATTATGGAATTTTATTATCATGTTTTCGGTTTTCGCAAACCGAACTCCAGTCAGTTCCCTAAATCTATCTACAGTCCTTTTGAAACCCCTTTTCTAGTTCGAAAAAGATAAAGGTAGAAGAGCAAGAAACAAAGTGTATATCTGCGATGTGGGTCGTCAAATAATTAAAAGTTAGATAAAATTTCAATTGATAATTAATTAGCAATTATTACTAGAGTGGTGTGGTTTTGGCATCTAATTTTCAAATCAGGGGTATGTAAGACCTCCAGAGACTTTTTTCAACTACAAAATTGCAAAGTGAGCGTTAAGAGCTTTTAAAACACAGCTCTAGCTATTCACCATATTTTCATATTTAAGTAGCTGAAAAACAACTTCCACTGTAGTAGATATTGTCTAAACGTAGATATTAACCACGAGACGGTTGTTCAGCGTAAACTAGAGGGAACACTTATCATCATATCCTCGCTTAATTTATTGATGTGGTATCATAGGTGGACCCAAAGGGCTGTTAATAGATACAAATAGAGACCATAGGTGCAGAGAGGGGAAAATTGCCCCCTATTTCAGCTTCATTTAGTAAATGGTGTGAAAGTATCACTCATATAACTGCTACTTTATTAGCAGTTCTTTCAGGTACCGTATTTTTATATAATTTCTAAACAAACCTGACTTCTAATTGACTGAACCCCAATACTCACTCTTGTTAAAGTATCAGGCACAAAACATATGGAATTTGGCAATCGGTGAATTTTTAAGAAAATCCATATAGTGGTATTTCATGTTGTGCCGATCAAATGTTCCAATGGGCGCAAAGCCCAGAAATACTTTCTGTTTTGTATTATAGTTGGATACCTTAGCCACTGCAGGTACATTCATGGACGTTAATCATATGCTTTAAATCACTTGAATACCTCCAATATATATACAGCGTGCCCCAACGAAAATGGAAAGTTCTTCAATAGAAGAGCTATATTCCAAAACGGTTTACGCAACAAGATTTACATCTTATAGGTGTGTATGTTATATCTAAATTGTTAGGCAGTTAGTTCATGCTGTAAAGATCTCAATTCGCGCTTGACAGCCGAGTCACCACTGTGACCACTAGATGCTGGCGGTTATGCAACTAAACTGCTTTTGTCTCTCCGGCCACAAATATCCAACCGCTGTTTCGCGCTCTTTGGCAACTCGTTAGCATGGTCTAGGCTTGTCCTCAGGTAACGAACGAAAACATAGCATTTATACTCTATCTGAGATTTAGATCTACCGGAATAGGATCGCATAAAATATCTTTTACCAGAATTGATCACTGCGAGAGTGAACAACACCTAGCAGTAGAAACAGTAGAGATATCAGCGTTTGAAAACCGAGTCACCACTGTGACTGCTAGATGCTGTCGACTCTGGTGGTCTAGTAGATGTGGTCTACTCGCCATTGAACCACTAAACACATTCTCGTTACTAGGGGGAGCACAGGACGAGACGCCTATGATGCTAGGCGACACTTATCAATTCCATCGGGGCGGATTGCAATTGGATGTGCCGAGAAATGTATGTGGTTTCTTACTTCCGGAGTAGGGGTCGGTAGTACCACGTTTGGCCAACTAGTCAGCAGTACCACCTTTTCGCGATTATTTTCCTGTTTAAGTTTGTCTAGGGCATGCTGTATCCCAAAAGATCTGATATTCTTTCTGCAGACCTGAAGCTTTTTCGGTTTCTGTAAAAGTTGAAGTGTTGGAGGATGAAATTTCTGTTGTTGGGCTCCCAATACCATCACTGTAATACGTTGTGTACCTCTTAGGAGAAATTAAGATAGACAACCATGTTCCGACCATGTATGCTCAAAAGGTGTTGGGTAGAAGAATTCATAGTCCCTGCTTTGGGTATGTCTTACAACAAAATCGGCTTAGAGGCTTAGCTTTAACCAATTAGTAGCTTTAGGTCATATTCTAGTTTTCGATGCAGCGTGAGATTTATCAACTGATATTGTAGGCATACTTGCGATATCATAGATAATAAAAGCTGATTTGTCGAATAATTCAAGGCGCTATGAAAGATGTACTTTAATAGCAGAGGAAAAGAAAAAATAGTGACTCAACACGTAGTATTTTTCATATCAATTGCTTTGCATTTCAGTGTAGGTGTAGGTAGAGATAATATTCCTAAGGATTTACTATTTTTGATCTGGTAGCATCGTCCTCAAGTCTCAAGTTTCATTTCTAATCAAACAGATGGATAAAGCCAAATAGCTTCGCGTTCCGTTAAAGCACTGCAAGAAAAAGGTCACAAAAGGTCATTAAGTACACCGCAGCTTTAGCGTAAATTGCCTGTCTTAGCATGTTTCCACTATTTCTTTTCTTTCCTCGACCACACATTTTTTTATTAGAAGTGTGATAATCTATTCAGACCGACAAAGAACTCGCTCAGTGAAGTTTCGAGGAAGAAACGCCGTGTTAGTAATGTAGAAACTTCGCAGCGAAGCTTTGGCCTCAGCACGAATTGGCCTTGTACGTATTTTCAAATAAACTTCAGCATCTGCATGCATGTGCATACATCCGAGAGCTATAAATTAATAAGTACTACATATTATCATACCGGGTATAGTCGTATACTGTTTTTCTCCGTTGACGTGAGAAAGCCTTAAGACCGTCTGTTGGGGAAGTGTCATGGATGAGATGGTCAGCGCTCCTCGGAAAGTCATGCAGTATGGACAGTGTAGTGGGAGCACCTGGGTTTTTTTACGAGATATGGAGGCTAGATGGTAAAAAGTAATTAAGCAGCGTCAAATAGATAATCAAACTTGTCCCAGTAGCTACCGAGATTGACAGGATGCAAGCTATACAACTCCGTATTTTTTTTTCGTTGAGGTATCGTGTCTTAGCAATAAAACGGAAAAGGAGCAAGTCTCTAAATGAACATAAAGGTCCTCTCAAGATTCGTATTTTCATTTTATTAATAAAATACCTGTTTAGTTTACTGTTTAAGGTCTTTAACATTTAATACACGTATGTATGATTTGTCGGGGTTGATTCTCGCTTATGCACAAATCTCTTTATCAAGCAGGAGGCGTAAGACATATATAATTTGTTATGCCATCAATTAACTATATAGAAAATGAACAAATGTGGATTATTCGACTCGATTAACGAATATACTGTTCAAGATGGCTTAGAGTAAATTCACATCGGAGGTGTTTCGCTTGGAACTTTGCTTGGACCATTCTGCCTCATTACCATATATGATGGATGTTCGCGCCCGGTGGAAAATCTCTCTGAAACATATAAAGTGAACCGAATGACTACCTCCGTAACATTGCCTTTATCACGAATGATAAGGGGCATGTTACTACTTCAAAGGTTTGAGTCACAAATTGATAGGTGAACCTATCCAAGATGGAAGTGGGTGCATCAAGTTAATGTATGCAGCACACAGTATGTTACAGAAGGCCTTTGGCGTTCAAATTTAGTGCCATTCTTTAACAACCTGACCTAGACGTTTTATATTGCTCATGTATCGTTTGCAGATGCGGTAATCTATTTTGGCCTGGCCTTTGGGCATGACGCCTCCGCACACACCGAGTTTACCTATACGAAGGCATGCCACGCGCCAGCAGTTGCGTACGATGTGCTATGCTACTCTCTTCCATGTTTTGGTAGTATAATTATGAAATGTCTTAAGATGGAGGAACGCATGAGAATTGAGCAAACTGGCTACGAAGTTTGACTTCCATCTTTTATGTATTATATAAATTGCGATGCTGGAAAGGTAAACGTTCACAGCGAGCGGAACCACAAAAATTGACATTTTCTCGGTTCCCATTGGATAATATGTACCCAAACATTATGTTATTTCAATAAGATAGGATCGCTGTCATAGACAGAGGCAAGCTTTACAATTTGCATGGACAAATTCCGGCGTGGTTTTTTGCATTGGAGTACTTAATCTTGCAATCAAACCCCGCCTGACAGTTTTTTTGAGAATCCCTAGGAGATGAAGCCTAGTCAAAGAATCCGCATACAATTAATGGCCTGAAGCAAAAGTCACTGGTGGATATTAGCCGCAACTGTACCTGAAATACAAAACGAGGAGCATTTAGATGTACTTTCAACGCCTGCGTATCTTTTGAGTAGATGGCCGATTCACTACTACCAGGCAGATAAAGTTAAGTCTAAATAAGACTAACTTCACTTAAATTCTTATAGCTGATTTTTATATATAGGTACCTCGTAAAACAATCAACAAAGCATATACACTGCCAGACACTTCCCGCCGCGCCGGCTTGAACTTCTGCCAGATGTTTTAAGTAAGGTGTCCCGCTACAAATCGGCATCTCTCTGACTTGTTTGTATTACTGCTGCTTAGAAAAAAGTTTCATTAAAATTATAGTGTCTAATATACATTTTTTCCTGCTAGGTTCCCCTTGCCTGCGAAAAGTCCAGCTAAATAAGAATGCAGTTTTTTTTAATATGACATTTCATTCGAATGCACTGACATCCTGTGCACAAACAAGACGTTCCCTGAAAATTTGTGTGTCAGACTCTATAATTTCTGTATGAAAAACTTTTCTTTAAATGCTCGTACAAAGAGGTTAGAGGGAGTCGATTTATAGTGGAATACCTTGTTTAAAGTAGCTAGCAGAAGTAGTGACAAACCGGAGGTTTCTGGCAGTACTTCATATTAATGTCTTGTAAACCATATACAAATATCAGCCATCAGAGTTTGAATTGGGTTAGACTCATCTTTACAAAGCCTGTCTGACCTACACAGGTATTATGTAAAAAGCCTATAAAACGTCAACAAAACATCAAAAAATGGCATCTTGTTACTAGGTAGTTTTTAGGGTGCAAATAGTTCATTCCATGCTTGCTCGCAATGATCGCTGTGAGCGTTCATCTATGAAGGAGTGACTCAACTACACGCATAGCAAGTATGTTTGGGACGCCGAGTAGTCTCTAGTGTCTGTAAGAAAGTTGGTTGAATAGCAAGATCGCATCTGGATGATTATGTGTATTGGTCAGCATGTGTATAAAATCACTGACATTTGCTGTGTGAGAAAATTATTACTGAATATGCTTCCAATGAAATATATCAATTAGCTGTGCCCGACAGGCTATTTATTTAATTTAAATGACTGGTAATAAAATAATGTAATAACCTTGTCACTTTCAGATATATTCCTATCAGTAGCATATTTTCTCACCTGTTCCTTCACCAACCAGGGATTTTCTTATCTCTCTCATTTTTTAAATTCAGCAAATTTGCATATGCAATTTCCAGAATGGATAAGAAAAAGTGGATGCAAAAGTGTATTTGAGACAAGAATCCAATGCAATAATCATCAACACATATTATTAGCACACATATCCTCACTATGCACCTATAAATATATTGCCGTTTTCTTCTAGCTAAAATATACAAGTTACAGCTTAGATCTCCAGTAATGCTATCCCTAAAGCAGATTTTACATTACATCAGAGCCAAACATTGATAACTGAAGCATCATGAGTTTTAGGCAAAACGAACAACTACAAAAACAGTTCACAACGTGTCCATCAGCTAGTACTAAGTTAACATCTTGTAGAAAGTTCTACATAGTGCCACAAAAAGCCAACACAATGTCAAAAAAATCGACATAATGTCACTTTTCAAGATACGTAGTATCCGTGCTGGTTCCGGTAAATCGGCCATCTATCCAACTTAGCATGAAGACGTTGATTGCATGTATAGACGATATTCAATGCTCCACCTTGCCTTTCAGAAAATGAGTAATATCTGGCAGTCCTGCCATCTTGGACTAGTTACTGAAAGTTCGTCGATCAGTGGTAATCTGGTACCTGTAACACGAAGACTACAAGTTGTGTCACTGTAAAAATCCACCCTACTCCTGTACTTGCTTCGTAACATCACTATGCAGCACCAGTATTTACGGAAAACGTTTTGTATGTGTATTATTAGTCAATTTCAACTGTATTGTGTTATCAAAGCGAGAAGTACTTGTAGGTATGACAAATTACTCGTAACTAGACTCGAACCTCTAGTAGTGTTTGTAGAACAAACTTTAGAAAATATTATTTATAAAAACATAAGTCCCATAATATTCTTTCGATACAACCAAACATGTTATTTTTTTTAATATTGATTTTATTCAAAGATAAAATCGGGATGTATCTTTCGGAACACCTTTACAACATGAATCATAAGGAGATTTTTTTAAAATAATTTATCCAACAGCTATTTCCATCGCAGAAACTACTAAATCATAGAAAAATGCGATTAGTAAACGATGAAGTCGATAAACCTATCAAAACCTCCGTGAAAATTTCTAACTAACCCACGTTTGACGTCCTAAATCATTACACAACATTATCTGTGATAAATATAACGTACCTATGTATAATACCACATACATATCATGTCTGACTCAAGGTACATTGCCAGTTGGAGTCCCATGTGCGCTTGTTGCGCAGCATGTGCCCACAGCTCGTTCAGATGAAAACGGACCTGTCTAAACATGTTGCAGACTATCAAAATATCCGGGACATGTTACACAACATCTCGTACATTTATATCGACATCTGCAGCATTTTGTCCGTACAAAAACGCCGCGGCACGTATTGCACCTCTCAGTTACTTGACTCGGCTTTGTAACCGGCGCATGGTCCGCAAGGTGTTGCAGACTGTACAAGTTCCAGCGGATGATGTTGCAGAGCAATTTTTACTTTCTAAGCCTACTGGCGGGGAAGTATTGTAGTCGCGAAAATTTCCGAAAATGAGATACTGTCCTTTGGATGTTATATGACATGTACACGGTGGCTAACTAAGAATGCGAGGTACTGTATCTGGGAACCTATCCATCATAGAGGCCTGTGGCAAAAACATTTAATACCAAAACGGCCAAGAGGAAATCCTAAACCTGAAACTTAGGCCAAAGAAAATTAATTTTAATTTTTTAAACCAATTTTTATGGAATTTCTTTTTATTACTAAGTTGTGGCCCTAAAAAGGAACGATTTGAAGAGGAAAGGTTTTTAATGCCGTAAATGCTCCAAATGCTGACTATCGCTCTCTATGCATACCTGAAGCCTCTCATAAGTAGACAAAACTGCAGCCTCAATTTCGGCTCTCGTTATGTTAAGTATTGCATTACGAATCCGATTTTTCGTATCCTCTCTGGCTGTAGGTTGAGTCTGAAACACGATGTCCTTCGACCGTTCCCATAAATAAAAATCAAGACAAGTTAAGTCTGGTGAAGGACATGGAAACATACTTCTCTTTCTGATATACCGCTGTTGAAATACTGCATTAATATGCGCTCGCACAATAATAGCAAAATGTGCTGGGCAGCTATCCAACTGCAAAAACAAGTTTTGTCGTGCTTCCAGTGACACATCTTCCAACAACAACGGTAATTGATTTTCCAAAAAGTCAAGAAAAACATATCACCATTCAGAGATTGCTCGAAAAAATATGGCCTAATATTTCTTCCTCCCAGTATGCCACACCACTCATTTAAACTTCAACGGCCTTGGTGCTAAACTTCACGGAACCATACGGATTTTCTGTAAAAAAATAGCGCATATCGTGCAGATTGACTTTCCCGTCACTATTAAAGGAGGCTTCATGGGTCCAAAGAGTTTTAATGTCAATGACAGTAATCCAACACCCGATCTAAGTCTTTCTCTGTCAAGACTTGACGCAAAGCGTCCTGTTATAGGTGCATTCTAAAGGTAATTGAAAAAACTTAAATTTAAATAAATCCTATATTTTGATGGCCATTAGAATTTACCTATGGTCCTGCAGACTATTTTGGATCATTGTTCGTGGTATGCCCAACTCAAGGGATAATACCCTTGTGCTAACATAAGGATTTCCGTCAATATATCCCAGAACGCGATTAATAGATTCTTGTGTTCTTCCAATCCTTTGCCGCTGAAAGGTGGATTTGGATATCGAGTCGCGTAAGCTCTTTTTGCTACTGCGGTATTCTGAAGATATTCAAAATAAGCTGTAAGCATATCAACGGCTTCATAGTTCGTAAAACGCATTTGGTAATCGCAAAAGTTGCTCAAAGTAACGCGAAACTGTTGATAACTATTGACAATTTGAGGATGATTTATGTTTTGACAAGGTATTTGTTTTGTTGTATTCCATAGCCTGCTTATATTGTCTTTTTTATATATACCAATATTTAATATGCATTATGAAACAAAAAATTTGCCTTTTGTTATTAGCATTACTTACCTACCTCTTAGCGATATTTTGTAATATTTTCAAAAAGGGTGATTTCATTCTGATGAATAAATAAGAATCCCAGAAAAATTAGTTCAGAAAAATAAAAATTTATGGGATTTTCGTATAAAATTTTCTTTTGCCTAAATTATAGATTAGGAACAAGAGATCGAGATGCGGTTTTCGCAAGCTGTTTACGCATAATTTAGCAACTTTATTTTTTTGAGAAAATTAAACATTTCTGTCGAAATGTCAAAAAAACCCACTCTAGCGGCCGCATGTGAAAGTAACAAAACTTAAAATATGCATTTGTATCGCAGATACGTTTTTTACTTAAACTTCTGAATACTCCCACCACTTATTTCTTAGAGATAGAGCAAAGGTTGACAAACAGAAAAAGTTCACAGTATCCTCGACTTTGAAGATCAGGTAGTCTTTTGTAAGGTTAATAAGCGGAATTCAAAGAAACATCACTTTTTTAGATTCAAGATTGCAGGCTATTCCAGAAACTGAAGATATTTGCCAGGTTTTTCTCTTGGATGTTTTAGTAAGAACTTTTTTACGATGTCACTCATTTCCGTTTGTCTACCTGTCCGCTAGTCCTATAACCGCCTATAACATGAGATGTGCTAACCGGATTTTGATGCAACTTACGCAATATTACTATCATGCCAGCTACGAAAAAGCTTTGGTAATCGGTGGCAGTGGCAGCGGAGTAAAAGGCCCAAAAGAAGAAACTTGAGAATTGTTCAAACTTCGGCATTTAGCGCTTCAGAGCTCCTCTTTGAACAATTTTTATAGCTAAAAAAACTGAGAGTGGGAGCTATAGGGGGTTGGGAAAGGTATGTCTCAATTATTTGAAGCTGGTATATGTTCACGCTTCCAACCTACGCACCTATTAGACATGTTTCACACATAATAGATTTCCCCGTATATTAGCTACTAAAACTAATAGTGTGGACCTGTTTGACTGACTATATTCTCAGACGGTCAACCTACTTGACGCAATTTTGTGTAATCGAAACGTACCTTTACAACAATAACAAAACCGGATGTCTGAATAGGCTGTAATGTAAAGTAATAGGTTTAAAAAAAGAATTACATTTATATTAAAAGTATAGCTGGTTATTATATTTGAAACGTTTTATTGAACTAAATACGGTGTTAATTTGAAACACACTCTAAAGTAAACCGCTAAAGTTACAAGTGAATAAAAGGGTACAGTAAAATGAAAACACAGAAAACAACTTAAATTATCTGGTTAATTAATATCCATATTTTCATTCACATTATCGTCACACTCATTACATGTTATACTTATACTGCTGTGCTTCTTGCAAGCATTTCTTTTACATATCTTACATGTAGATTTTGTTCTATTATTTTTGTGTTTTCCACAAAGAAAACAAATACCAGGTTTTACAGTAGTAATTATACTTTTTCCAAATAAGCAAATATCTATAGGCAGCATTTTAATTGAACTTCTTTCTTCTAAATGCTCTTTCATAAGATCTGAGGAAAGTTTTTTCAAAAATAATCTTCTTCGTTCCTTATTTTCAACATTGTTGAACATAGAAACAACTCGGGCATTTATACCAGCAATATCAAGATATCGATAAAATAAAGAAAGAGGCCAACGTCTCGTAATTCTTGATGCGCACATCTCGCCTACAGTATCGACACCCCCCTTTGTGGCGTTGTAGTCTAAATTTACCACAGGCTTCTTGGTAACTTCATCTACGTCACTGGTATTGTGCATTGTTGAAAGTAAAATCACAGCTTTGCTTCTTTTTGGCACAGTTGAAACCAAACAACAATCATGTTGAAAGCCGAAAATGCTCGAATTAATACCTCTATCTTTACGAGTCAAGAATTCAAAAGGTATTTCTCTTTTATTTTTCTTCAATGTTCCAAGAAAAGTAATTCCCTTTTGTAGGAGATATTTCGCCAATGGAAAGCTACTGTAATAATTATCAGTAGTAAGATTCCTTTTTGAACCCTCAATCGGAACTACTAATCTTTTGACAATGTCATCAGCACGCGTATTCTGTATCGTCCTAGAAACAGAAATTTCTTTCTTTAAGTATAGAGAGGAAATTTCTTTCTATGTCGTGAACTTATTCTGTACTGTTCTCTCTACGGGCGTTCGGGTACGTTCGGTTACAGAGAAATGTGAACTATCCATTGTAAAAACATTGACATCTTTTAGGGAAATTTCGGAAGTCATTCGGGTAAGTTGGCAACGATATAAAATATTTGTTGTTTTGCTTGTTTAATTAGTCAATTTGTTGGGAAATTCCGAATTATTAATAATTTAGATTTTACGACTCGTGCAAGTTTATGTAAGGAGATAGAAGTACAAAAAATAGCACCTACATGTAAAAGTATGGAGCCAATATTCCTTCATTTGCTACAGGACGCAGAAGATGAAGAAGCACAAAACCAATTACGTTTGGAGCGGAGAATTTTACGAGATAAACAAAATGCATTCGAATTGCCTGAACGAGAGTTCCGAAAGTGCTTCAGACTTAGTCGGCAGTTGGTACAAGATCTCCCGTCCATATAAGGATCTTTGGTGCCTTAAGGTCTTTTGCTCAGGGCTCATATCAGAAGGTAGGAGGAAATGAGGCGTATGTGGCATTGTCACAACCATCATTTAGCAGAGCAGTGTCTGAAGTTTGTCTGGCTCTAGAGTCAATTGCTCATAGATGGGTAAAATTCCCATTAAGTGAAGCTGAAAAGCAACAGAAAAAAGAACAGTTTATGGCGCAATTTGGATTTCCAGGAGTAATAGGCTGCATTGATGGCACTCATATTGCCATTGTTACACCTCAAGATGATGAGCATCTATATTTCAATAGAAAGCAATATCATTCAAAAAATGTACAATTAATATGTGATGCAAATCTATTGATTCTAAATATAAAAGCAAATTATGATGACGCTTTTATTTGGAGAAATTCCAATGTAAGGACTCATTTAGAAGAAATGTACAAAGCAGCAAAGGCTGGATGAACAGCGCTTTTACGTATATTTTAGAATGACTCCAGAGTGTTTCGATGAAATATTGAACTTGGTGAAAGATGAAATACGAAAATCTGACAAAAATTATCGTGAAGCTATTTCGCCAGAAGAACGACTTGCTATTACACTCAGGTAAAAAAATTATATGTATTAAAATTAGTAGGCTTATCGAATACGAAAACTTCAGGGATCGTGAAATAAATATTTTATTGTAATAATTGGACTACATGTTGCCACTAGGATTAAATGTTGCTAAATAATTCGAGGCATAATTTGCCTCCTCTGTTGGGTATATTATTGGAGTGCCGCTTGGGAAGGACGACATAGTACTATCATACATACTTGCAGAATTCTGGGTAGACGCTGAAGACATTTCTTCAATATGTTCAAATTCTTCGTGCGCTATTAATTCGGCTATTTTTAGTTTTATTCGGGCTTGACGCTTTGAGGGAAGTGTTTTCACAGTCTGTGCATGTGCCAAGAAAAGTGAATCAATGGCCTCGTTCTCTTTTTTAGGTTTTTTACCTTCAAAATAATTAATGAGCTGTTGTACAGACGAAGATGGTGGTTCATAGCGTTTTCTGCTCGTTTTATATTTTGGTGTAGTTGCAGTCTGCGGAAAGGTGTGCCCTGGAGTAGTCACTGCTGTAGTGTTCAATGAAGAAGGTGGTGCTGTCTGTGTTGCCGAGGCGTTCTGTGCATCTTCTGCATCTACATCAGCATTTTCATCTTCTCCATGGCCGCGGTCTTCCAAATTTTCGGTTTCTACATTTCCAGCCCTTTCCTGATATATACGAGTATTTGAGTTAAATTCGGCAGTCCCACTTCCATTTTTTTATGTTGCCCACTGCTTGGCCGGTCTTTGGTTTGGTAGATTTTATATATTTTGCAACTGTGTCTCTGATATTCTTCCACCTTTTTTTTACTTCATCACCTAAAAACGATTTTTTTTATAGATTCCTTGCCACTGGTGGCACCTTCTATACCATTGGGCATAGCTTTCGAGTTGGCTTTACAACAGTGAGTGCAATCGTAACCGAAGTCTGTGAAGCGATATGCAGACATATGGAGCATATATATTTACCAGAACCAACAGAGAATATATGGAAAAAATGTGCTGAAGAATTTGAAAATAGATGGGGACTTTCCAATTGCATTGGCAGCGTGGACGGTAAACATGTAACAATCAAGAGACCTAACAACAGTGGCTCCAATTACTGGTGCTATTTACATAAATATTCAATAGTACTTATGGCCATTGTTGGCCCGGACTATAAATTTATATGTGTTGATATTGGTGATTTCGGAAAAAATAGTGATGGGGGTATTTTCGAAACCTCAAACATGGGAAAACGATTTGAACAAAATTTAATGAGTGTCCATGCACCTAGATTTTTCCCTGGGCAAAATGAAATCTGCTCGTACGTCTTAATTGGTGATGCAGCATTTGCTTTAAAATCATACCTAATGAGACCATTTCCTTATAAGCAGACTTTAACAGACGTCAGAAAAGAGAAATACAATGTAAGACTTTGTCGAGCTAGAAGGGTCGTGGAAAATGCGTTTGGTATTTTGTCTCAAAAATGGCCAATATTTTACAGGCCATTAGAAACTAAAGTAGATACTACTATTCTAATTGTACGTACGGCATGTGTTTTACACAATTTTTTACGAAGTAAAAGTGGCGATGACAAATATCTTCAATTCTTAGATCCCCCAGAACCCGTGCTTGGAGCTTTTACTGATATAGCAAATGATCCTCGGCGGGCAGCAAGGCTAGCATTTTCTACTCGTGACAAATTCGTAAATTATTTTAATTCTGATATGCCTATGCCCAATATATAGAATGTTCGTTTTCACATTTGTGTAGACTGTAAATTATTTAACAAGTTAATAAAAAATATTAGGTACATACCATTTGTATTTCATTCTTTTCCTATTTCCATCCAACTCTTGTCTTTCTTTCTCACATTCCTGTATTCATCATTCGACAAATCATACAAACAAGGATACTTTTTCACTATTTCTATCAATAATTCCGTTTTTGCCATTGCGAATTTTTGAAGAACGGTGTCAAAAACGCGGTCAAAGGCGAACTGAAATACGCCGCGATAAAAACGCTGGAACAATCGCATTCGCTTCGCACAAGTCTGAGCCTGTCCGTAAACCGCCGCGTTTTAATCTGATCGCGAATTCATCGCCGCGAAATTTTCGCAGCCAAAGCGAATATTTCGCGCCGGTTTGTGGGATGCTTTATGGTGATCATAATTCGCGGTTAATTGGAGATAGTGGTTATCCACAAGAGCCATGGCTTATGACTCCTATTCAAGGTATGCCTACTGATACTCCTGAAGGTAGATATACCGCAGCTTTGACAAGAACCAGGAATTGTGTGGAAAGATGTGTAGGTATTTTATAAAAAATGTTTATTTTTAATATATTTTTGTACTAAATGAGAAAATTTTGTTTCAGGAGTTTTGAAAAATAGGTTTCGTTGTCTACTGAAAGAGAGGGTCTTACATTATGCCCCCTTCAGAGCTGGTCAAATTATCAATGCCACTAGTGTCCTACACAACATGTGTGTTAGGGCTAATTTGGATATGGAAGATCAAGAAGAGGAGCAAGATGATAATGATGTTCCAGAGTCGGATGCTATTGTAAGCAATGTTCTTGAACAAGGGCAGACAAGGAGAGTCAACATAATACATTTGTATTTTCAAAATGTTAGATAGATATTTCAAATAAAATGAAACTAAAATTAAAAAAAATATTTTATTGTGAAAAACACCATGAAACAAAAACAAAGGTTTTCCACAAACAAACATTACAACGAAAAAACTTGAATCATTATTCAGTCAAACAATCTAAGAGCAAACAAAAATAAATTCTATAAATAAATATTATTTATACTTCTAAAACTAAAATCACATTGTTTACAATGCACAGCCATTGCTTCTTGGGCTTCAGCCTGTCGTTTGACAATATTTCTCAACTTTTTCCTTTCCTCCATGGCCTCCTGATGCATTTTTGCCAAGGAAACAAATTTCCTTGATTTTTCAGTAGACAGTCGACTACGTTTTCTGGCTGGTTTTTGATTAAGTAACCTTAGTGTTGGAGGCGACTTCGATACTGTGCTGCAAGAAGGTTGAGGATCTGGTGTTGCAGTTTTACTGGTGTTTCCTTCTATGAAGGGTTTCAATTCTGGCAGTGGCTGGTGTGCTGCGATGGGCCGGATGGATCCCTGTAGATAAAAATGTTTGTACTGTAAGTACATACAGGGTTAATTCTTTGTGAGGGCTCAGTCGCTAGCTCTGCCATTATGCTATGTTTTATTTGGTAATGTAATGTAATATTTTTCATTTTTTTCCATTCATATCTGAATTAAAAAGAGTCAACCCTGTTAAAGGGCAATGAGAGGATGTTAAAATATACAGGGTGCTTCATCTGAAAATTGATTGATTGATATCATGTTTAATAACAGAGTTATCAACCGAGGCCACACTGAAAGCTCACCCTGCATATTACAATCCTACTTACAATTTTATTTAAATGTATCAAATGACATAGTTACCAATCCCAGCTCTGCATTGCTATTCCCTGTTACTGATTTCCAACCAATTAATTTCATTAGTCGCTCCTCTGTGTCTGTTAATGGAGCAGCATTTAAACAGCCACCACCAGTTTTTTGGCTCTCGATCCTCAGCTGTGCTGCTTTTGCCTTAACCTTAGGTTTCCATCTACCAACAGCCTAAAGCAATATATAAAAATGATAAATTATTGATATAGCACTGTCCAACATTAAACATTAATAAACACCCACATTCATTCTTTAAGTATTTCAAAGTACATATATTTGTATCTTTTTAAATGACAAACTGACATATAATTTTAATCATTTTGGTAAGCTGCTGGAGGTGGTTTGTGGTTTGAACGTTTAAAATACAAATTCTCAAAGAACTTTAGAATAATCAAAAGTTTTTTTCCAGTTGTATAAAGTAAACCTAAGTGGTAAACTACAGTCTATAATTTGTGCAACAAGCACGATATAGGTAAATATATAAGGTCATGATATAAAAACCAAACCATTTTCCATTTCTCCAAACTCCTAAACCCAAATCCCATCGAATTCAATGATTGTACTAGATTCTCCCAACAGATCGCATTTTGTCTAGCATCAACGTCACCATGTTTGAATTGTGGTCTAAAAATTGTGGGATGCTCTTCTCCAAAGTCCACAATAGTGCTCCACTGGTGAGGATGAGTCTTAAAATCCCGTTTATCTGGAAAATGTTATTTAAAAATTAAGTAGTTTGGTATTAAACTGAGACTTACCCATGGTATTCACTTGATTATTATTAACCGTCATTATTAACATATGCATAACCCCACTTTTACGTAATGTAGACAACATGCGGACTGCCGACAAAGATGCAATAAGTACGCGTGTGTTAAAAAGAGACAAGGATAATAGAAAGAGGTAATTTTGTCTTTCTATTCCTTTATACCGAACCATGCCTTCGTGCAACCCGATCATCTTACAGAATAGGGTAAAGTGCGATAAAGAGTTTATAGAAAGAAATTTCTTTCTTAGAGGATACAGAATACGCGTGCTGGTTTGTTGGACTTCAAGTAAGGACCTGGCATTTGTTTTCCGCAATAGACTTCGAAGTTATATGTGTAAAATGTCTTGGCATCACATAGTGCAGATATTTTAAGTCCATATTTGGCAGGCCTGTTGGGAATATATTGACCAAAGCCAAATGGATGTAGCATTTCGTCGATCATTATGAAATCACTTACAATGAAATTAGCAATGCAGTTACTCACAAATGTTTCATGAAAGTCACGAATTGGTGCAAGCTTGTTACTTGACTTCCTCTGTTCTCTAGAATTCAAGCCATCAAATCTAAGGGCTCGAAGATGAAACTTGAATCTTTTGTAGCTGAATAATGCACGTAAAATAATGTGACCATCTTCGGGATGCCATAATGCGCAACAGTTTGTGTGCCTTCCTTTTTTTCTGCCGATAAAATCTAGAGCACCAAACAAAGCTTTGATTTCAATTCTTGTGGTATCACGGCAATCCCTGGCACTAGAATATTCAACAGAGCTCTTTTTTTGAATATATATGTTAGTATTAGTAACAATATCTTCAATCATATCTTCTGTGATAAATACATTGAAAGCATCTATTTCTTTGGGAGCATTTTTAGCGGCTGCTCTGGGACCTGGTAGTAATTTGATGATATTTTTTGATGCAGTTTTCGCAGAAGGTAGAGTAGTACTTTTCCAAATCGTCTCTTAATATTTTCCTATAAAGAACTGGTCATCATCTTGCTGTTGGAAGACGTCTTCCAAGTTCATATCACTGTCATATTCAGAATGTTCAGAATCGCTGCTATATTGGTCTTCTTCCACTATCTCGTCTGATTCGGATTCCGACTCACTTGGATCATCTTCGTCAGCCCTTTCCTGTTCAAATTCTTTCATTGCTTGCTCCACTTCTGCAGCTAACTCTCCAGGGGTTAAAAATCTTCGCGACTTAGAAAAAAAAAACAAAAAGTGTGTGAAGCTAGTCAGTAGCATTTTTACACATCATTTATCAAATTAGTAATAATTTGTGTCGATGGTTTTAATAAATTCAAAAACTTCATATACAGTATATGAAAATTATTATCTAATCTACAATAAAAACAAAGAAAAATATACTTACAAGTCTTGTACTAACTGAGCCGCTAGCCGCGAGATGGTCATACATATTATAGGTAAATCGACCGAACGAGGAATACCTAAACAAGCAACCGAATCGGTGCACTGATATTGTTTTTATAAGGCCAAAATATAATTGTGCGGCTTTTTGCCGCTGACGCGCCCTCCCGAGGGATGAGCAATTAAGATATAACAAACTTAATTCGTTTTATTATTTATATTATTCATATATTATTTATACACACCAATCTGTTTCATAATTACATCAAAATCGACTAGAGAGTCGTTATTTTCTGTAGTACTCGTTTATTGTCATATTGCACGGACAAGCACAAATATTTCAGTCTGACGTTATTGCGATCGCGAGGTGGTGCTGTTATCCCCACCCAGCGAATCGGGACTCCTAAGGAAAAACCTAATGATTGTCTGATCTGCGGTATAAATATCGTTAAAATTAATAATGCTCCCACAGTAAAGGAAACAGATTATTTTGGAATTCAAAAAATGATGGATGACAACATCACACCAGGCGATAAATTGGAACCGATCCGATCGGTGGAATCTTAAAAGTGAAAGATCCGTAATTCCAGGCGGAGTTTATCTGCGACAAGTTTTGTAACAGATGGGTTTTCAGGACAATAAATAAAGACGATGCCCTTCAAGTATCTTTACAAAAAAAAACATTAAGGATGGTAAGTGGCAAATAAATTTTACCACGAAGGAAAAAAATTGCAGCATTGACTTTGTTAACAGTTCCTATAAGATATGCACAAGATACATTTACTTTTTCAGATTGCCTCTGGTTCTTGAGACAAATGAGACATGAGATGTCAATGGACAAACTGAATCGCCTTCAAGTTAATCTGAACTTCAAAGAGGTAAAGCCATTTACTATCGGATTTGGCAAATTGGCTGTACTTTTTAACTTACAGACTATTAACTATTTCTTTGAAAAAAGAGATGTTGCCAGATCTATACTATTGCTGGCTACTGTATTGGGTTTTCCCTATGACAAAGATGCAAAAGATGACCGTTTGGAGAACGTCTTTGCATTCCAGCCTAAATAATTTTTATTACCAATGTGTATGGGAGAAACAATTTAATTCAAATCAAAAGATTTATTGTTATGTTGTTCACTCAAATAATTGAAAAAGTCGTCAAGTACACTTCCCGCCCGAACACTGTCGTCAGCTCATGAAGAAATTAGTCCCTACCAATTTAACAACGTTGCAATCTACAAACATGTGTTTCAAGCTACCCGCACGCCCAGCCATCACCGTTACTAGACATACCAGAATTATCATTTTTGTGCGATAATTATGTACCATACTGTGTGCATAATAAAGATAATGAAAAAGCAATTTTTTTACCATTTTCATCACTATACAATCATCTACTTAATTATAGTCACCTTCTCTTTAAAGTAAATTCTCAAAATCTGACAATCAATAGAGTCAATGATACAAAATATTTAGAAATGTATCTACATTCCCACTTGAGATACATACGAGCCCCTTCCCACTTCAGTTGGCCCAACTATTGAAACCTTAGTTGTTTCTTATCAAACACAAATAATAAAAATGTAGCAGGGTGTTATAGGTTTAAAATATTAACAATGAATATTTTGATAATATATGGTAGAAAACACCAACTTTATCACTCCCTAATCAAATTTGCAGCATAAAAATAACACATGTTGCAATTACAGCATATCAACCTATTTTCATTTCAATGCAAAATAAGTCTATAACGCATAGGTGGCTGTGAAAAATAAAAGCCATGACAATTGTTTTTATTAATCACATCTGTCAGAATACGTTTAAAATAGTTTTGGGTAGTTAAGGTTTTCAAAATGGGTAGAGGAAAGGTTACTAGTGAGAAAATTCGGTTAAATTTTTTAATTCTGCGAAATCAAACTGAGAAATTGCAACTTTCTTAGACTTATCGCGGTACAGTGTGAGAAATATTGTTAGAAGATATAACATAAAAGGTTCAGTTAATATTAAGCCCCGATATGTGAAAAAAAGTAATATCACAAATGCCGACCGAAGAGCATTAAGAAAAATAATAGTGAAAAACAGGCGTGCCAATTATTTACAATTAAGTGCTATATGGAGTGACGCTGTTGGAAGGAGAATTTCGAGGTCCACAACTCATAGAGAGGTCCACAAACTGGGAGTTAGCACTAGCAAGGTAAGTTTTCTTATAAAAAAAGTCAAGTAAAAACCCTAAAGTTGCACAACTTGTTTATAGGCCAAAGAAAAGCCATTATTACCTCCACTGCAAAAGAAACATCGGCTTAGATGGGCTAAAGAACATAGACAATGGACACCTCAACAATGGAGTGAGGCGGCCCGATTCGAAGTTTGTGTTGGTGACAGTCGCAGTAGAGTTATTCGCAAAAAAAAAATGAAGCATTCCATGTTGAATGTTTGAAGAGAAAAGTGAAATTTCCAGCATCCATTATGATCTGGGGCAGTATGTCATCAAAAGGAGTAGGAAAACTTCATTCTATTGATGGAAATGTGGATACTAACAAATATTTGGCAATTTTAGAAGAATCGCTTTTACCAGTGATGGAAGAATGTTTGACCTCCGGCCAAGATTCTGTGTTTCAGCAAGATGGTGCAGCATGCCATACCTCAAAAAAGAATATAAAATGGATGGAAGAAAATAATGTACCACTTTTGAAATGGGTTCCTAGCAGTCCAGATCTGTCGCCTACTGAAACTTTGTGGCACGAGATGAAAAAGGTTCTACGACAACGTCCTGCTCATATAATCACCGAACTGAGACAAAAGCTTCAAGAAATATGGGATTGTTTTACACCAAATTTTTGCCAATACTTGGTTAACACTATGCCCCAAAGAATTTCAGCCGTAATAAAAAATAAAGGTGATGTTACCCAATGGTATTCTTTCAATTGATGCTTTGTTAACTTCTATTAGTTATAGGTCTAAGTGATTTCAAATATGTATTTTTCACGACTAGAGTGTATCTAAAATGTTTTTGAGAAAATAAATTGTTTCAGAAGTAAATAGTTTTGTCATGTTTAGTTTACAAAGGCATATTTTGGTACAAATCTTGAAGTGGGCCAACTGAAGAGGGAAGGGGCTCATATACAGGTACATATTGCTTATATATTAACGGAAACCAGAGCCATAGCATGTGAAATAGCCACATATAACCTACGGTATATTTGGAAGTGCATCAACGAACAATTTTGAAATCAACTTTTGGCAAACAAAAAGTATACCCAACTGATGACTTGTACAGTGACTCATAATTATATGATACCAAACCCCTTTATTTCTTACATACTACCACTCATTATCATAAAACTATTAGTGAACGTGATACAAATAAACATAATCATGACAGCCGAAAAAACGCCCAAATAATGTTCTTAAACCAAAGAAATCTGTAATGCAACAATCTCACCTATATTTAGGTAAAAAATTGCAAGAATATTTACCGAATGATTTAAAATAATGATAACAATGACATTAAGCTTAAAAAATTCAAATACTTGAATTGACATGCTAAGAAGAGACAAGATTTATTTACTCATTTTATGTTACTTGTAGTTATAGGGTAAGTTAAGTTTACGCAACACGCCCCCTTCAGTAGCATCTCGTGGCTTCAATTGCTTTGGGGCAAACCCTGCAGTTTTCAATAATTTCAATGGATTGGGAATTCCTGTAATGCTGAGGCCACAATTCGAGATGTCCTCTTAAATAATTATAAGATTATCATAGCATTTAGGTAAAACTAACGGTGACTCTCGTCTGGAACTTTTAATGTATTTTAGCAAAGTTAGCTTCATTGGAACTACGCAGTCTTTCGTTAGTTTTACCTGCCCCTCTCTAATGATAGTTTCCAAACCGCATCTGTCAACGCGTACGTTGACAAAAAGTAGAATCGTATCCAGTCTGGCGCACCGGCTCCTATCAGCTAGGGGAAGATTCTACTAAAAACCTAGCTGTTGTCTCCTCTTTTTCATATTTTCCCACAATCATGACAAATATTAGTAATATGCTACCCTTCGGAAGTCTTAGATATCCCATGATCCGCCTCTGACGCTTGACCGTTCTATTATCTATTTTCTTCGAAATATGAATTTAGCTTCCCTTGGCGTTCACTGGGTTTTTTGCAGATGCGAGTGTTTGTTCTGCCCTTAGTTTTTATGTTTATTTTTATTTTATGGATGCGACGAATTTTTACAAGGGCGACATGACGAATTATTTCAACGAATTTAGAAATTGATAACTTGGTCGGCTACACTGGGGAAGATCAGTTACTCATTTGAGGAATGTAATATTTGAAGGTCATGCCTGTTGGAATCTCCAAATAACTTTTTGAATATTGAGAATTATCAGAAGTTCGGAGATTACCTGTTATCTAACCAAAAAGGGACATCTCTTAGCGATATTGGCAGACCATCATATTTGTAAGTTTTTATATGACTCGATAACCGATTTGTAATGCTTTTTGTCCAAGTTAGTTTCCATTCTTCGTCTTAAAGCAGCTATTTTTCAATGAAATCGAAGCCACATGTTGTTATTGAACAACTTGGGCACCCACATGGCGGTAACAGGGAGGCCATGGCCTCTCTTGGGAACCTACTTTGACTTTAAAATTTACATATTTAGCATGCTTTTGTGTACAACTTTGAGAATTTTTTTAGGGTTTGTCCCTTCTGAGAAAATTTGCTACCACTGCTCTTAAACAAATTTTAGGAGCAGGTACAGTTTCATAGAAAGTTATCTATTGACGATGATCAGCACCCCTGAGAAAAATTCCTGTGGGTACCCATGGACATATTATTGTTCTAATAAGAAAGAAATCTGTGAAATGTTGTAACATATCAACACAATTCAGTTTTTTCCTAATTTTTGATTTATGCAGGTGAATGGAACCACCTGGACCATAATTAAGGCCCATATCGTCAGTCGTCCCTACAATTGTAGTGCGCGTTTATGGCCTCCTTGATTGTCTTACTCTTTTCTCTCATTCAAAAATTTCTAGATTACACTCGTCCCGTGTCAGCGTCAGCGCTCTCCTATTGTTAAGATATGTTTTCCTTTTAAATTGTAGGATATTTCAGGCTGATAAAACATGATATAACTCAAAAGCAAGCACCATTTGATGCAAATAGATGTTTGTGACATAACCTCAAAATAGAGCTCTGACACGGAGAACTAGAAAACTATGACAATCAAGGAGGCCATAAACGCGCCCTGCAATTGAAGGGACGACTGACGATACGGGCCTAAGTTAATATTGATATGTTTGTAAGAAAACGTATGAGATTTATATAGTGAATATATATTTAGGTATATGCAATATGTTTTCCTTCTGAACCTTTACAGATTAGCTGTTTTCAAAGTCTAGAGCCAATTTGAAGAATGCGATATTTTTCTATTGTTCAGCACACTCATTATAGAAACGAGTTCAACCTACCATGGCGCAGAACAACTGTTTCCATTTCCAAACTATAGATCCATTTTCGTAAAGGGTACCCCAAATTCACGCGTCCGAATTGCGTAGAAGGCAGTTTTTTACTTTAGTTTGTTATTTATTTACTGAATCTTAAAAAATCTTATTTATTGAACGACGTTTGGGTCATAACAGTAACCTTCTTCAAGTTCAATTGCCACTTACAGACAATGTATTTTATTTATTTGTCTTCCAGGCGACACTTCGTTTCTTTTTCCTTTCTAATGTAGATTTTCGTACAGCACTAGTGCTACGCAAAGCCAGCTTGAGCTGAACAAAAGCAGTAGATCTCTTTGTGTGTTAATCTATATTAATATTTTATATTCTATAATAGTTGCAGCGTTGCCGAAGGGCGTGTACATTAACGTTAGCTTTCGCGCTGGTCAGTTGTGAGTTTTGAAACTTTTTGCATTTCTATTGTTTTCTGAGAGCTGAGTCCTAGTCTAAGGTTTGCTAAAGAAATTTCATACCTAATATACCAGTGAATGCAAAACATATGAGACAAATCAAAAGTTATTATGAATACTAAAGAGGGTCAAGTAACTTCGAGTTTTATTTACTTTTGTTTTGAATCTAAGGGTTTTTAGGGAGGTGTCATTACTTTCACGTTATAAATAGTGATTTTACGTTTTTCTATTTTAGCGCCACGAGAACTTCAGCACGCATCAACAGTCTGCTATATCAAATTAATTAATTCACTTATGAATATTTTTAATGGATCAATATAGCCATAATAATATAGCAACCACTACCATACCATGGTTTGTTACCTTGATAGAGCTAGTCAGGAAAGTTTACTCAAAAGTATGCACTAAATTTACGCAAGGCAACCTAGGATTTCCAATACATACCAGGTATTTCGCGATTGCTGAAGTCTGGTGGAGATAATTATTTCTCATTTATACCTTAAAAAGTTACGAATTTAGCTGAAATTGCTGACATGCTGCGTATTTAATAAGTATTTATTTTTATCTTTTCGCCTTATTTAATTTATCTGTATGTTAACATTAGCTGAAATATCCACACTGCACATCTCTGCCATGGTGTAGGAGAGTATCCAGTACAATTAGCTACTCACAAAAAAAAAAATGTTCGCATTTGGTCGCAGCGGATACGAATAAAGCTCGGTTGAGTAAAGTGATAAGATAAACACTAACCTTTGGATCTTTCCAGTTCTACTAAAAATAATAACATATAGTGTCGCTATCTATTGAATCAGATACGTATTACTAATCCTCGCGACGTTGCATACCTACCTCACTTATTTTAGTTTTCATGATCCATATCCGAGCACAGGTTATATATATATATATATATATGTATTGAAATATACTATTCAAACTCCGGAATCTTAGCAAAAATATCAATTTTCCATGGAACAATCTCGAGTTTCTAATAGTGAATATAAATCTGAGCTTACGCTGTGTATAAATAAAGTACATTCTATGTATCAATTTACTCGACTGAATTGCTCGGAAAATAGGAGTTTATAAAAGCTTTAAACCACGAAAGTATCAGTATTAAAAGTGTGGATATATATTTGAATAGGATTTGCTTATCAACAAAGTACAAGTGTAAAGAGCCTCTATCTGTTTTTAATAAAATTCAATGCCAATTAATGTTGCAATGGGAAAAGTTCGCCAAAAGAGGATAATTCAAAGCTGCTGCTAGCACAGTACTTTGGCAGCTATAGCGGGTGTAACTTCATTTGCGATGCACCCGTGGAGTATTTTAAAATACGCGCTTTTACCCATGCACATGCAAACATTTACTGATAGCCCTGCCTCCTCAAAGCGGTGACTAAATCGATTAAAAACAAACAAAAAACTGAAAAGGTGTGATGATACTAGCAATAAAAAATCTTTGTGCTATGAAACATCCATTATAATACGTGAACGGTTGCAAATTCGGTAGGTATATCGCGACTAACAATTATCACCTCTATCAGGGTTCTAAGAAGGATGATACAGAATTTCTTAAACATCATTGTATGTTGCAAGAATATCGGCAAAACGCTTCTGCAACAGCTATACGAATGGAATGCACACATCTATTAGGACGCTTCATGGATTAAAGGTGTTGTATGAGGGCTGGAGGTGACAGTTGCAGAACAAATGTGGAAACATCCTTAGAAATGCTAAAGAGACTTTATATCAGTGCAAGGTCCAATTCATTTCAACTATGCGACCATTCGGTTTCAGGATTCTACTTTATTGCAATAAAACTTCTTTTACATACTGTATAAAGGAGGTGAAAAGTATCATCAGGCTAACACACCGTTCTGGCCCTTTGTTAAGTGAAGGCATGGATACTAGCTACATTTATATTGTTCACTGATATATCGGACATTATGCATTGCATACACATCTACTGAATGGTTTGCGTAACAAATTTTGTTATGATTATCGAACATAGTAGTGACGTCATTTTTACGCGCTCGATATCTGATGCATATTTTAACAATGGACAAAAATATGTCTAGATTTTTTAAATAAAAGTCTTAGCTAGTCTGTGTCATGTAGATATGCTACAAGAATGTTCTAAACACCCCATTTTAGAGAAAACGTGGTGCAAGAAGCAACATTGAATTTTAAACAGCAATAAATTAGCATTTCGGTTTGAGGCGCAGCACCAAAAGACAATCTTTACAACTTAAACGTTCTTTTACCAAGAACTTCTAGCAGCGTTCTGCCAGTTGGGATGCAGTGCGTAGAACATGAGACTTAAAGCTTTAACTGAATCAAGGTGCTGAATAAGTACAGAGTTATTTCCAGCCAATCAGTAACGCGGGATTAACGTCGAAAGTCGATGTAACATTAGAAGTTGACAACTTTTCCATAAATCTAGGCACTCCAACCTTATCACGAAAATGGGGCATAAAAACTGCTGCATTTTTAAAGTAATTGAAATTGATTGTTTATATTCACTTTACAAGGAATCCTCGTTTTTTCGTTCATGTATTTGTAAATAAAGATATTTGGAATTCGTACTTTGAGAGGGAAAACTCATATAGATTCTCTATATGTCCGCGAAAGGAAACAGCAAATTGAATTTGATTTTCATTTCGGTTGAATTCAACTATCAGGTTACAACTTTTTGGAGCCGTGGAATCATTATGTGAAATAAAAATAAGAAAATAGGAAATAGCTTATTGGTTTGGTGTTCATTTTGTAAACATATAAGTGACTAAAGCAATTTACAATTTGAGCATATGCTTCATGAGCTGATGACAGTCAACCTACTTGTCTCCTATTTTTATTTTCCGTATATTCCGTCGTCTGTTAATTTCTCTCGATGACAAGTTCGGCCCTCCTACATTTTATATCCTTTTTGCCCATCTACTATATTTTCGCCTCGACGTCCAGATGGGACAACTTAATAGTGCCTTAATGATGCCATTACACATTACAAGCTTTAGGTATACGCAGTTGTTGTTATCATTACAGCTCCATTACCTAAAGTAACATCTGTTGTAGAGATAACAGATAAAGTTCACGTAGATGTGCATTGGGCGACAAACTTTTGTGTCAACCGACTTACTTCTAGGAGAGTTTTAGGATGAATCGTGCAATTATTCCAAGTAGAGCTAGTTATTTTGTTGAGTGGAATTCACTCCAAGAAAATTCTGTTAAGAGATACAGTTGATCTCTCGTTTTATTTATCCAATTGTCTTGTCTCATGAGATAAAAGTGATGAATCAATGTTAACTAGCATTGCCTAAAGATGGAAGTTTGGCCGTTCACTGCTGGGTATTTCGTATGACCTCGAAAAGTGTATGTTTCAAAGACAAACTAATGAATGTTATTTGGGATAAACGTGGAAGGGATTTCGTGAAAATTTTATCATGAATGCGAATCTTTGACCTTGTTGTTTGACATGGAAAAGTGTAAACAGAGGAAACCGTCATGTGAATTTATAGCATCTCTCTCATTCTATTGGTTCCCGCGAATAGCTACATCTCTATTCCGCTCACTCGTTGGATAAAATGGCGAGTAATGAGGGAGTTAATTTTATAAAACAACTTCTTTTGTCGTAATATACAGGGTGTTCTGTATCTGTTCCGAATGAGCTTTCTTTTCCGTTTAGTTCTTTTGTCTAGAACTAAACTGAACTAATGACATTCTGAGGCTGTTCATGTAACGTCATCACCTTGACTTCTAAATCACCTTACATTTGTAATACTAAAAACAAAAAAACACACAAAGAAATAATCACCCAACTTCTGAAGGGCGTTCTAAAGTCATAACCTAGAGTCAAAAAACGTCAAAAAACCGCGTCCATAGATTTCATTGAGACCCTGATGTGACGTCAGAGTATGGCTGCGATCCCATTGGTTCCCGCGTATACCTACACGTATCTCTGGCCCTTCCATTGGATGGAAAGGCGCGTAATAAGCATCGAAACAGTGGGAGATTTCAGTGAATCTGTGCGCTCGCTTTCCCGCAGTTTCCACGTGAGTTTCCACCGGTAGTTGGCCGCTGTCGAAAGACGCAACTTTATCCACTCCACGCTCGCTGACGAGAAGTTTTACGGAAAGTTTGGTAAGTTTCCGCATGCATTTAACGCACATCTACAGCATTCTCTAAAATATGTTCCTTATATTATCATTATAATTATAATAAAAATCTTTATTAGAAAAACTATAACAATTAATTTTACAAGTTTATGAAAAAGAGAGTTTGGTGAAGGGCGAAGATCAGCTGTGCACCACTGATGTTCCACACATCTGTTCTTCCAATTGACCCTTTGGGTATTAAATCATATTATATATAACACAACACATAATACAATAATAACATAGCTTACGCTAAACAACAATATTAATAATAAATACTAGTGTCTATAGAATAATAATCTCTGTTTGCTAAATATTGTCTCTTGATAGGGCTCTTGAATTTTACAATTGTTCACGCTATACATTTGGTAGGTGAAACTTCACTTAAAAAAATCATGATGAAACGTAGGAGTAGACAATAGTCCCTGGATCTTATATTAAAAGTGTGATACGTCGTTGCGAAATTTTATTTTATTATAAAGACATATCGGTTGCTTAGTAATTATTAATCTATGATATAAGCAAACTGCATGCAATGTCCGTCTGTTAAACATGCTTAGACACCCTGCATCATATGATTCGTGAGACACTCTGATTGATCTGCGAATACCATAATTTAGTCTTTAGCAATAATTTTTCACTTTTTATATTTTTTGTTTATAAACAGACTAAATACAACATTTTACGTTTTTTAACTTAACAACATAACTTCAAATGCTTGTTGTTGAGGAACCTAATAAAATAATAAATATTATTAATAAATTAATACCTGCAACTGATTTTCTGATTCAAAAATTACGAATTACAAACTGACAAAAAATATTATGTTGTTTTGGAAGAAATTGACCCATCTCATCTCAAAGAGTATGAAAGTGGCAGCTGGAAATGATCTCCTGGGATATGAAATATTGTGGTTCCCCAATTGATCTTTGCAAAAAAGTTTTGTTCACATCCAGTTCAACCACATTTTTACCTTATATTAGGATTTCCTGAAACATGTACTTATACAGGGTGACTTTGAAGTTGAGTCATTAATTTTCAGATAATGATTGTAGAAGGAAGATAAACCAAAATATGTGTGTAAAAATAAAAAAAAAAATTTTTAACTTGTTTTATAAAGTATCCTCCCGACAAGTATTTCAGTGCGGACCTGTATTTGATCGTGAGGTCTTGGAGCACCGGTATGCAGTCCGCTGTGTGGTCTTAAGTCACCTGATTCACGAGCCCGTTGTACTGCATTACAAAGGCACGAGGGGTTGGTTGCACTCGATTGGGAAACCGAGCCGCATAAACATGTGCCATTTTTTATTTCGTTTGAGCCACGCAATAGACATCACTATTCAAACGCGTTACTGACAGACACTGACTGTATACAACTGACTAAAATAATTGTAAAAACATCGTTCCAAATTCTTTCGCTTTTTTGTTTCCGATGCGATGAACCAAACACGAGCACATAATATTATTATTGAGACAGGGCGGTACTCAAACTTCCAAAGGGCTATAACTTTGTTACTTTAATTTTACCAGAAAAATGGTAAAGGAAAAAACATTTCTTTTGATCAGATCTACTCACTGTTAAAATAAATGACTCAACTTCCAAGTCACCCTGTATAGGTCACTGACAGTGGTATTGCCGCAATGAAGGGCACCATTGGCAATGATTTTTAGAACTACGATTATGTAAAGCATTCGTCAAGGTCAAATTTGACATGTATACCATTTAACTTAATCCCAAGAATCTAAAGGAGAGCCTATAAGTATAAAGCAATTTTTCAGGAATTGATTCACATTAATGAATTTTAAGTGAATTTGTAAATGGTGCATGATATTTCTATTAAGGTTTGTGTTACACCGTGAGAGTTATTTTACAGTTACTTTAGAATTAAGGTTTGAGGTTGAATATCTCTTGTATCCGTCAGTTTGTTTATAAACACGAAATAGAAAACAGGAACTCCGGACTTCCCGGATCCGTAATTATCTTTTGCATTGTTATAAGCAAATCTAGATTTTGTATTTGCACGATTGTTATCATTCGACTCAATTTTCTCGATGAAAGTATGACTAACTTTATACTATCAAGCACACGATATAAAGTTAGCAAAGAGTTCATGTTTATTGAAACTTTTGTAAAACAACATCGATATCGTTATAACTAACCACTAAACAAATGTTTCTTGCCTAGGCCAAAATTATACTATTTGTTTATTAGAAAGGAGCATATCTGTTTTGTTATGTTTTGATAAAGCACAATAATAGCTATATTACGAAAATGCTGTTCAGCCGTTTGAGGGTAATGGCATTAGATCAAAACCTTCTCACAGAAACTTTCAGTAACTCGACATTGGGCTGGTTTTAAATAAAACGTCCACAATAGAAATGGCTGTTTGGTTGACACACTCAATTGCTTATTTTAATAAAAATTCTTACACTTTGACCTTTGGAACGCCTATATAATAATCTTCTAGCTGGGTAAGTTTTGTTTTACTCGACTACTTCAGAAGGAGTGTTACGTTATTCGCGTGTGGGTATGTTTATACAGTGCTAATTTTTTGAGCAGATTAAGTAACATGCCGAGACTGCGTGAAAATTTCAAGATCGCACCACGAAAAACCCAGGACTCCCTGGGGGTAGGTAATTTCGCTTAATAGAGGGCTTTTGGAATCTTCGAGACGATGGACGAGGGTGACGTAGCTGGTACGTTCAAAAGAACGACAGATAACCCAGTGCTGGCTTGTCGTTTTTAGAGGGCTGGACGTTTTTGGAGCGCAAATGGCTACCCTCAGGCGGCGCTGGACATATTAGTTTTGCGTGGACCATCTCAGTATTTGGAATGATAGCTTCGCTGAATCTAAACCTGTTATGAGACCTTTCACACTGTTGTAGTAACACAGGAATATGCTAAACCTATATGGTTAACAAAATGAAAAAAAGTGTCATCTTGAAGAGAGATGAATTAAATATATTGTTAAAGTCATTGTATTTGTGAGCGAACCAAGACACGCACATGTGGTTTTGATTGGCCAGAGAAAGATGGGGGATTATCAAGTCATCATGATACTGATATTCTGACGAGGAAAACATTTTGGAAAGTACCCTGTGGTCAATATTTTTTATTAAATGAGAGTGTCGCCATCAGCTCCTGTCTCCTTTGCACACGTCAAGACCGTGCTTGTGGAAAAGTTCCATTCGAGATGAAGTCCTTATTTAATTATATCATATTCTGGTAAATACCTCGAAAGAAGCGAAATAAGATTAAAAAGTAGCAGAGAAAGAAAATTTTCTTATTAAGAAGGATATCACTTGGGTATTATTTAACTCAAACCCCCTGATCAATTAGAGGCGGGTAGGAGAAAATTATAAATTTATGTTAATAGTCATTTATACAGCTGAGAAAGTATCAAAGAGAGATGTTCAAACTAACCTCAAAGTTATGCATCAAATATTACTGTATATCACTTCGGGGCACGAGAGAAGCCGACTAGATCTTGCCTTAATGCTTAAAGTAACTAGTTCATACAACGTATTTCCCAGAAACTGATGCAAAGTTTATCATGCCCTTTTTGCGCTCTGATTGTAGTTTTTTATAGTGTAAATAATTTCATAGTTTCGAAAATGATGAAGTTGATTGTTTTTGTGGGCCGAACATGCTGGACTAATTATGTGTAATATGCAGTTTTGCCTCCAGCAGCTTTAAAATGAGACGTTTAGAACATTCTTGTAGCATACTTATACAACGCCGTTTATGGTAAATTAGGAATTTAGCCTTTATGCATCTATTTTATATGGCATCCATTCTAACATTTCTACAACAAAACTAAGTTCCGTTGTTTTTGTGTTCAAAACGACTACCTTATATAATGGGAGCATTAATAAATATGTCGTTTAGTACCTAACTGTTAAAGGTTATACATCTGGAAAAAAATTACAACTTGAATAATACAGATTGGCTGTGCCTGACAAAATATTCTTGATTAATACACTGATACACAACCATCATAGCCAAGTTGTTGCTGCCACCTTTCTAGGTTAAATGCCGTAACGACTATTTTTCTGCTTTAAGAATAATCATTTTGAATATGTCACTAATTTTTCATGCAGAGAGTATGGATCTGGTTGTGATTGGAGTATTCGACTTCGTCAAGAATTTGTTTCAGGGCTTTACCAAATTGCCGCGTGACACATGCAGAT
This sequence comes from Acanthoscelides obtectus, assembly GCA_963669975.1. Lineage (NCBI taxonomy): Eukaryota > Metazoa > Arthropoda > Insecta > Coleoptera > Chrysomelidae > Acanthoscelides > Acanthoscelides obtectus. The sequence continues at coordinate 76,459,375 of CAVLJG010000005.1, forward strand.
GACACCGTTATATTTTAATAGACCAAATACAATATAGTCGTTGCCAATATTATACATACACGCGATAAAAAACATCTGTTCTAGTTTTTACGTACTTCGCAAATCACATAAAAAGATCAATTTTTCATTGGAAAACTACATTACAGGTTATCGCTTCAAAATTAGTGCGTTTTCCGAAAAATAACCACAGTACGCGGAAAATCGAAGGGACAACAAAAGTGTATTTTATATCAATACATAAAGGACCAATTGCGCACTCAACAAATTAAAGAAATGGCTGATAGGTCAAAATTCACCCGCGCTCAACTATACAGATAACGACAAAGGTACGAAGCAGCTTTGATGCTAAAATAATATAGCAAATAGAAATAACAATATAGAATAACATTATTACGAAATGATGTAACAATTAATGAATAAATGAAACATCTTGAGAAATGCTAACCTTCGTGGTGATAATGCTCCGATCGACAAACGGAGTAAAATAATCGCAATGCTTATTCTACCTAATAATACCTTTCATATTGTGGATGATTAATTGTTTTTGGTTTGGTTACTTGAAACCATTTTTTTGGTTCTTCCACTATTAAAAGCCTTAAAGGGAATTGAAAATTTTAAAACTATTAAGAATGGTTGTTTATAAAAACCCAGTTATAGTAAGAAACTCTACAGGATCAGCCGTATTAGGCTAGTCACTAGTCAACTAAATATATATATATATATACGCAAATACGAATTTAGTTATCATTTTTTTATTTTTGAAGCGTAATGGGAGATTTTTCAGCAAAACCATTTACAACAAAGGAAAAACTCAATGATAGCATCAAGTGCCACATTTCGACCAGCATTATAATTTTCCTTTCCCTTTTTTTATATTTAATGCTGTAAACAAAAATTCTTGATCAGACTTTTGGCGGTCTCGCAAGGTGGTATGAAAATCGTCAAATTCTTACAAAACTATCGATAAGAACATGAATCACGTGGAGAAAAATAAAATATAGTAATTGTAACCTTGTGTCCGTCGGTTTCATTTTATGCGATACCAGTATGTTGTGACTGATTTACTGAACTGCTGTAGTAGGGATGATGTAAGGCGTTTAAAGGGTCGTGTCATAAAAAAGCCCGAGGGTATACCATTGTCGATATTGATTGAACACTTATCATAGCTCGATTGATTGACTATCCTTAATCTCCCCCTGAATCCCTACGCCCACGTCAATTTCTTGTTCCTTACATAGAATTAGTAGGGTACGGATGTATGATATTTTCCAAGAGTATCCATTATGCCTTGACTTCTATCAAGATGAATTGGTGAACAGCAACTGGCAGCAATTATTTGAAGACACAAGTTGATAAAGGTGTCATGTAACAAAATGACTGTATGAAGAAAAAACATTTTTTATTGGAACTTTTTACATTTTTTTGTTTTATACTCCAACTACCACGAAGGCCTAAGGCCTAAATACCCATTGGGTACCGTGGGGCTATAGGGGGATACAGGGGAAAGGGGGGACGCCACACGGACTCTGGCGAGGGAACACGTGTGCATGCAACATGCACACATTCTGGCAACGCCTACGAGATCCGCCGGGTGGTACCTCCACGTTCGACAGTCAGAGACCGTCTACCACCTACGGACAATCACAACATCCATAGCCAAGAGAAAATTTTCTCCTGGGACGGGACTCGAACCCGCACAGCGCACGGCGACTGATCAGGAGTCCGAAGAGTCTACTACTGCGGCCACCGCTGCTGCCTATTGATGAAATTAGAGATATTTCGATTACAAAGTAATCACAGAATGAAAGAATCACTCCTTAAGGTTAGTTTAATACAAGAAACCTAATTTTTTTTTTAAAAATGTTACACTTCTGTTTTCAATTGGCTGTCAATCGGGTAGAACTCAGGACCGTATTCTGAACTGTTAGTACCAAACATAGTCAAAAACTGTTTATTTTGTTCCTACATGACTTAAAATACATTGACATGATCATTAGCATCCATTTTGCTTGTAGCATTTTTTTGGCTGAGCAGGTGCTTTTCTAAATAAAAGAGTTGTTAGTAAGTACAAAAAACCATGAGAAATTACGACTCTGTCTAGAGATCTAGAGTTGACAGATCCGTCAGATATAGGGTATTCTGAAATGTTACCAGATAATTAACTGTTATTTGCTATGACTTTTGACGTAATCGATACTTACGAAAAAGGCTTTAGTATCGCTATCGCGAACATTCTGGAATCTGCCATTTTTTAAATCATCACGAGAAGCAACTTTATCCTTTCCAGTCATTTGTCTGTCACTTTGATGGATTCAAAGTTCCTGTGTGTACGTAGTTTATAGAGGAAACAGTTCCAAAGAGGACCTCCAGTTTGTTATTGATTAAAGAACTATATAAAAACCAAAAAGTACATTTCGAGAGCGTACAACGTTAACTTGACATTGTGAAGCATCATTTACTTATACATTCATCAGTTTCGATTGAAAATTATTATTATAAAACTAATTTTATAAAATTTCACAAATATCTGAATAGTGGCCAAGATCGTATGCAAAAATAGTCAATCATTAATTTAAGCAAGAATGCACTTAAAGCAGATATAAAGTCTTCAATTTCTTAGCGAAAAACATGGCAGAGGTACACTTCTTTGTCTACTCGCTGCCTTCTTTCATCCCATCTTCTTTTTCCCAAAGGCGTCAATTTTTTTTAGTCATTCTAGAAGGAATCTATTTCGTTTTACTAGTTTTTTTCATTATAATTTTCTGATTTGAAAAGGGACCAAAAAGGAGAATCTACTCATCCTCATGTTTTATAGTATCACAGCAAACCGGAATTAATGCACTTTTTATATTGTTTCTGCATATCCACATCTACGAGCCTTAACACAAAAATATTCGGACATTATCTAATTTTATCTAAAAGTTTGTTTATTTTTGTGAGGTTTAAAACTAATTGTATTTCTTTTATAAGACAATGAAATATATTGCTTACAGATCATATTAATCAAACTGTTTTCAAGTAATATGATATTGAAATATAAAACTATTATTGACAGCAACGCAACACCTTGCTGACACATAAATGTTTGGACATTTGGATTTGGATATTAAAAACGAAATAATAGCAGGCGCTGGAAATAAGAAAGTGTTTACAATTTGAAGTTTTGAGTTAAGAATAAATTCTGTGAATCAATTTGCTTTAAAATGTCGCGTTTTAATCATAAAATTGATTCATCAAGGAATGAAATTTCGGTGTATTCCTAAACAAATAAATGTCGCAAAGTCTACAGTGACAGATATTGTAAAAGAGTATGGAGACACAGGATGAATTCAAGTTTCAAGATAGGCTACGTAAGATCTCTTGTTCGTATTTGTAAAGCTGGTCGTCTAGGTACTGTAAGGGACATAGCACCAAAATGAAATGAAGAAATAGCAGGAAATTACGAGAAACGTGGTGTCGGTGGATCCACAAGTCTGGTTTACATTTAAGGGACATATGGCATATTTATTCAGTAAAATATTTCCTTTAGGCAAAAGAAAAACCATTGCTTATGGAAAAACAAAAGAAAAGGCGATTAGCGTGGGCTAAAAATTACAACATGTATGGGATTCTGTTAGTACGGAAGACTGCGAAAACCTCGTTAAAACTATGCAAGCTAGAATTAATAATTGAAATGGTTCGTCCGAACATTTGTGTCAGTCAAATATTGCGCTGTTATCAATATTAGTTTAGTTTTATAGCTCAATATCATATTATACTTGATAATAATTTTGTTGGTATGATATCCAAACAATATATTTCAATGAAAAAAACTTATTTTGTAACCATAAAAAAAGCAAACTTCAAGATAAAATTAGTTAATGTCCGAACTATTTTTGGGCCACGTAGTATGATAAAACCTCGTGTAAAACTAGATTTGAATTGTTCCTTATATCTCACATTAGTCCTTCCCATTATACACAAAGATAGTTCGCTGTAGTTTGGCTTGCATCTGTGGTTAGTGTAACTTTGCGCATGGTTTTAACAGAATTTACTTCGAAGAATTAAGTAGTGGAAAGGAAACTTGTATATACCGCGGATTTGGCGTTTATATAAGTTATAACGGACGTATAGAGAAGCTACTGACGCTGTCTTAATTGTAAAACTACGGAGTCCGTTCCTGATCGCTTTGCCGCATGCAACCAGTGAATCGTGCTCGGATACAATCAAGCAAAAGTAGTGAAATACGCCGTATTAAAATCCAGTGTGTAAGTTATCTACCTGCCAATATTGAAGCCATCATAGACTGTGAGTACCAGCCTTCAATTCTACAATACAACACGACAATCTGCAAATTCCTAGGCCATCGGAATTCCATCCATTGGTTGCGTCTGTATAAATCGCGCACCAAAACAAACCGAATTCGGTGGACAGGACCGTATTCAGGGATGCCGCAGGATATAACAACATCAAATTGCCTGATAAAATAATAAAACAGTCATGAATTCGCCAAACACATCACAAAATACCAACTCTGCAAAATCATACTCTGATATATTAAGTCAAAGTTCTACCAAATACCCAAACAAAGAGCAAGCCATCATCTTCAACGCTGTCGATGGACTAAAAATCCAAGATTATCTGCTAAGACTAGGTCCTATAGTAGACCCAAAAAACATCCTTTTCTGCTCCAGAATATCCAATAATCGGATATGTATCTATTTATCCAGCAAGCAACTTGTAGACAAATTCCTTGAAGATCCTGGGGAAATCATCATTAATGGAGAGTCAGTAAAGGCTCGCAGACTTATTACACCATCTGATAGATTAGTAATATCCAACGTATGTCCCACCATTCCACACAAAATCTTGAAAGACATACTAGAGCAAAAAGGTGTAAAACTCATTTCTCCCATATCCTTTCTAAGAATAGGTGCAACTTTACCTGAGTACAGCCATATATTAAGCTTCAGGCGACAGGTATACATAATGCCTGTAGAGCCTAGCATAATTCCAGAAACTGTGGAAATGACCTACGAAAACCTCACCTACCGTATATTCCTCTCACTTGACAGCCAGAAATGCTTCAAATGTAAGCTTTCTGGTCATATTGCATCTCAATGCCCATCGACACAGACAGAAACACCCACACCACAAACATCAGCATCAGAGCAATTCACTGTTGAAAACAACCAACAACCGTCAGTACAAACTACTTCAAACTCCAACATAGCAAGTTCAGCGTCACAAACAACTGCAGCCACAACTTCAAACCAACCCCAATCAAAACCCAACGATATCACAGATTCAGACACACAAACTAGTAACAAACGTGGCCTCTCAGAAATTTTGTCCCCCTCAACTGAGAATCAACTTATGCCTGGAAATTCTGGGGAACCAATCTTCGTTACTCCAAAAAACCAAACTATGAAGAAACCCAAAATAGATATCCAACCATCACACATACCAGAAATTACATTCAAGTCTGTTAAATCTTTTATCGACAACCAAACCCCGCCACTCATACTGAACTCAGACCAATTGAAAAGTCTATTGGAAAACACCCACGGTACAAAAGACATAATATCCGTCGTCAACGACCACACATCTGACATTAAAGGATTAATCGAGATGCTTCTGCTAATATATCCACACATCACAGACAAAGCCTTGAAAAACCGCTGTACGAGATTACGAAAAAAAATGGAACGGCATCTTGAAATAAATCTCAGCGACCAACTCAGTGATACTTCATCTATTGACTCTACTTTTTAAATTCAAGTCAATACTACAATGGAACTTAAATGGATATTATATCCATTTAAATATGTTACTAAAGTTAATTTCCGATTTCAACCCAGACATTATATGCCTACAAGAGACACACTTCCACGAAACCAAATCGCATACACCAAAACAGTACACTGGATTTTTCAAACACCGTGAAAGAACTACAGCTAGCGGTGGAGTCGCAATATACATAAAATCAGATATATTAGCCAAACCTATAACCCTTACCACAAATCTAGAAGCTGTAGCCATTACCGTCGAATCAGATACAAAAATCAACATATGTAACATATATATACCTCCCAATTATTATTTAGAAGAAAATGAGCTTGAGTCATTACTGCAACAAATACCATCACCACGGATAATATTAGGAGATTTCAATGCTCACAGTCACATATGGAATTCATACAAAAATGACACGCGGGGAAATATTATAAAAAATATAATTGACCATGCTAACATGATTCTACTGAATGATGGTAGCAGTACAAGATTCGATTCAGCCTCTGGACGCTTTTCTGCAATTGATCTTAGCATGTGCTCCTCTAATCTGATTACACATTTACAATGGAATGTCGCGGACGATTTGTATGGGAGTGACCATTTCCCAATAATAATACAAGATATAAACAAAGAAATTACAGATATACAACCAAGAGAAAAATGGAATTTAAAAAAAGCCAACTGGCCCTCTTTTTCTGCTTATATCGATAATAACCTAAACACTTTTGAGATCACAGATGACGTCGATGCTACCGTTCAAAGCTTTATGAATCTAATCAAAGAAGCTGCTTACCAAAACATAGGCAAAACTAGGGTGATACGGAGAAGGAATCCAGTCCCTTGGTGGAACGAAAAATGCGAACATGCAGTAGGAGAAAGCAAGCAAGCTCTGAATAAAATGAGAAGATATAAAACAGTTGAAAACCTAACTGACTTCAAACACAAACGTGCAAAGGCAAGACTTGTTTTAAAAAGGGAACAAAAATTATCATGGCAAAAATTTGTTTCAACCATCAATAATGCCACCAATGTATCCACAGTCTGGAAGAAAATCAAAAGCATGTCTGGAAAAAAATCACATTCAGTCATTAGGTCGATAAAGAAAGGAACTCACACTTTCACTCAAAGCAGAGTCATAGCTAATACCTTATCCAAAACATATTTCAAAAATTCCAGTGACCAAAATTATAGCGCAGCATTCCTTAATTACAAGAGAAACACAGATAGAACAATTCCCATTAGCGAAACCCTTCATTCAATAAATAACCCCATTACAGAACAGGAACTAACCGAGGCACTTCTTACATTGAAGAACACATCACCTGGACCTGATGATATACCAACAATTTTCCTAAAGCACCTCTCACATTCAGCGATGAGCATACTTTTAAAAATTTACAATATAATATGGACTAAGCAAGTTTTTCCAAACGAATGGATGAAAGCCACAGTTATACCGATTCTAAAACCAAACGCACCACCCCAGGTTCCAGAATCCTATAGACCAATTTCATTAACGTGTTCAATGTGCAAGCTATTAGAAAAAATTGTTAACCGGAGATTATTGTGGAACTTGGAAAGCAAAAAGCAGCTGGCGCACGAACAGGGCGGATTCAGATCAAACAGATCTACATTGGATAATATCGTAGACCTAGAATCTTACATACAAGAGGCATTCTCTGAACGGCAGCATTGTGCAGCCATTTACTTTGATGTCAATAAGGCATTTGATACCGTATGGAAATTTGACGTACTCATCAAACTAAAAAACTGGGGCTACGATGGACACATTCTAGCATTCATACAAAATTTTCTTGACAACAGAAAATACCAAGTTCGTGCCAATGGTGTACTATCAGATGCTGAAACGCAGATCAACGGCCTACCCCAAGGATCTATTATCAGCCCAACACTTTTCCTGGTAGCCATTAATGACATCGTGGCGAATATAAAAAAGCCTCTCCAAACTCGCCTTTATGCTGATGACATGATTGTATATGTTAAAGGCAAAAATATGGCAACTACTACATCGTTGCTCCAATCAACGTTAAATCAAATGGAGCACTGGTCTAATAAAAATGGCCTGACATTCTCTCCTGACAAAACACAATGCATTATATTCTCTAAAAAGTCAACTCATACACAACCAACTCTACGCTTATCAAATGTAGACCTGAAAACACATCAAGAAATAAAGTTCCTTGGGATTATATTTGATCAACGTCTGACCTGGAGGAGTCATATTACTTATCTAATTCAATCTTGTCAGAAAGGACTCAACATGTTACGATACCTAGCCAATAGACACTGGGGTGCAGATGGAAAAACCCTTTTAAGTATATATCGTGCACTAGTGAGATCGAAAATAGATTATGGCTGCATAGCGTATAGCTCGGCAAAATCAACAGTATTGAAACCTCTAGACGTTCTACATAATTCTGCACTACGCCTGATATTAGGAGCCTTCAGAACCACACCCATTGACAGTTTATACTGTGAGTCTGGAGAAGCTCCCCTATATGTTAGAAGACAAGTCCTGAGTCTACAATACGCAACTAAACTTGCATCTAACCCATCTATACCAGGATTTAGTCACACATCTGTCAACCGCCAAATTGCCTCAAGTTTCAACTACAGAATAACGCAGTATCTAAATCAACTACGTATGCCTGTACTTCCTCCTACTATCACCACCACTCAGACAACTAACCCACCTTGGAGCATTCAGATACCTGTTATCAACAGCACACTGACAAAACTATGCAAAGAGGAAACACCAAAAGAAATTATATACCAGAAATTCTCAGAAATCCGCAATCAATATGGTAACTACAGTGAAATATATACAGATGCCTCAAAATTACAAATGCACGTTGGCGCTGCAGTCATAACACCAACATCCATTATAGAATGTAAGCTGCCAGAGACAGCCACAGTCCTTACGGGTGAACTCTATGCAATATTTGAAGCCATCAAGTATATTAAAGGTAACTCCGCAAATAATTGGTTAATTATATCCGACTCATTGAATTCGCTTAAGTTAATTAGCACTATGTACAGCAAGAACGCCATAGCTCAAAGAATTCGGGATGAAATGAAAGATATTGCAATGCACAAAAGAATTGTTTTCCTATGGGTTCCATCACACGTTGGAATTCCAGGAAATGAGCTAGCAGATCGCAAAGCAAAAGACGCTGCCAACAACGCTACTAGATATATTGTCAAAGTACCAGAGTATGATGTAAGGGCTCATTTAAAATCGAAAATCATCCAGAACTGGAACAATCTGTGGCAGAGTAAACCATCCAAATTACTTGAACTCAAGTCTAAGTTGATGCCATGGCAAACCGTCACCAACAACCGCAAAATCCAGACCATCATCACACGACTAAGGCTAGGACACACACGAGCTACCCACGGATACCTGCTGTCTCAAGAACCTGTGCCCCTATGTGAAATCTGTGACGTGCAGTTAACAGTGAAACACCTACTAATTGAGTGCCCAGTGCTAGAAGTATATAGGTTTATGTATAAACTAAACGGAACACTGGCTGACATTATAGGACCACAGTGTAATATTATAAACATTTCCAATTTTCTTAAAGCATCTAGATTTATGTACAAAATTTAACCTACTCCCCGCTAATGACCTTTAGGTCAAAGCGGTATGCTAAATAAAAAAAAAAAAAAAAATTGTAAAACTACATGAAACTTGGAATTACTAAAAGTTAAATAATAGGTGGGTATTTTGGATTCTTGTAAGTTCATCAAGTTTTGTGTCCAAATCAAAAATGGAATAGTTACGAATTTTTATACTGAGTTTCAGAACACAGCATGGAAAAATTATTAAATTACATGCGGAATACTGGAAGAGGTGGTCACGTTATAAAATTTCAAGAAACACTTCCGGATCCCTCAAATAATAGAAAACATCACATAGCTTACGTAAAACACATAAATAATATGAATAGTACACTTTTTGAGGAACTGATGCTTTCTTGTCAAAATCTTGGAATAATCACTATCCAACTGGCTAATTGGCTCTAATGATTATCCACAGTCCATGACATGAATTATGTGGAGCATGTATCACTAATACTAGCATAGTGAAATCTTCACGATGAGAAATCGTGATGAGGCGAGTAAGATTAGCGATTCAAAAGAATAGCTTTTGTGTGTGCACATGTTGCCAACTGATAATCTCTTTCGCAACACCACTGCAATCCCGAAACTGTACTGGTCTAGAGGAATGTTGAAATGTGTCCAAATCTTCAATCTGGCCAACAAATAAAACCACATGTGATGAACAAATTACTTTATTGCTGTTGCCATGAGTGCATATGAATACATATACAGGCTGTTCATTTGAAAACTTCCCACCACGGATTTATTGAAAGCCACTAATTAAAAGAAAAAACGCCTAAACGCGTCAAAAGACTTGCCAAGGTGGACAACTTTTCAACCAAAAACTACTTCACCCTCTTTCACCCTCGGTCACCATGGTCATTCCCTCAGAAATTTTAAGTGTCAAGGGGTATCGAGTAATAGCTTGTTTGAAAGGTCTCTCAAAGATCTTTATTTTGACCTTAGACTTTCTTAAATCGGTCGATTCGTTTTCAAGAAAATTAGAAAAATCTTTATTTATCTCAATTTGTTCGGATATAAAACAAAATGATGCCCGTTATTGGCCAAACAATGATATATGCGATGTTAAGACTCCTGACGGACACTTTCAAAAACATGTTGTGGGATATTATGGCAGCTTTCGATGATGCGTTGGCGAACTTCATCCAAACTTTCAGGTTGGGGAGTTAACACAATAGATGTCAAATGACTACATAGAAAAATTATGATGTCGTCAGATCAGGAGATGCAGCAGACCATTCTATAGGCCATCTTCGCTATCCATTTATTTGGAAACTCGTCGTCTAGTCATTGCCCAACCGGAAGAACATAGTAAGGAGGAGCGCCGCTCTGCTGGAAATATATTTCAGCCTCATCAGGTATAGGTTTTCCTTCCTCTTTGATTCAGTGTTCAATGGTTTCAGTGATAAGCGGATTGATGGCATTTTCCAAGATATGTCTCCACTCAAATTGCCATTAATAAACAATGGCCAATCACTTTGTTTCCTAAAATTCCTGCCCATACATTAATTTTTTGGGAGTACTGGATATGCCCTTTTACAAAGTCATGAGGATGTTCGTGTGCTCAAATACCTGCAGTTATGCTTCATTAACAAACCCATTAGATAGAATGTGCATTCATCACTGGAGCAGATATTCCTTACTTGAATGGTGTTATCATTAATCGCTACAGTCATTTGTTCTCAAAACTCAACCCACCTATCGAAATCATATTCGGTTAACTCTTGCAAGATTTTCATTTTGAATGGAGGAAATTTGTGGAGTTTAGTAACTGTGTGTCCAGAAATTAATGAAATATCAGTCGCACCAACAATTTTGCGTAATGGAGTATTAGGATTTATTCCAAAATGACCCAAAACTTCAACTTGAGTGGTTTTATCTAAGACTCTCCGATGACCACGTTTTCTATTTGCAACAGATCCAGTTTGACTAATTTAGTAGCAAGTCCCAAAGCATACCTATGCGAAGTTATCTCCCCCGGAGGTCTGGGGTTAAAGTGACGCCGCGGCGGTTTCCGAGCACATTGATTTCGGGCACCATAAATTAGAATCATTTCCACTCTTTCGGCTAGTGTGTAAACCATTTTGGAAGTCAAATCTGTATCAATAAATTAATTTTCACAATCCCAAGATTGTCACAAAGGTAACCGACAGTAAATTAAATCATTTCTTTCCCTTAGCAATAAATAACTAAATATCTCTGTTATAGCTGACACTATCTGCATTATATTTTTAATTCAGACGCATTGTTTCCGTATATGTATTGCGTTACGGCAGAGTAAACAACCCGTCAGCTTGGACCTTCAGAGGCATCACCTGCACAGAATCAGTTTTCCAACATGTGCTGTTTTCGTTCTGAATGCATGATTAGAAGGAAGTAAACAGATAATATAACCATCTACTGCATCTGTAATACAATAAAAATTGTTGGTTGACCTTCAAGCTAGAAATACCTGTAAGCATTAACTAACATATTCTAGCAAAAGGTAGTCAACCATATACTGTATTCTGACGCCCAAAAAGAAACCTGAAAGACCCTAGCGCCATCTGAACCGGAAGACGGAAATTAATTAGAAATCTACTTTTGCGTTTGATTCTGATATCTTTTGGACGCCTCTATAATTCCTATTTCAATTGGGTATCTTCAAGCGGAACATCAATGCTTGAGGATACCCAATTAAATAGGCATTCGAGAAAGGCCAAAACAGAATTGCAGTCAGCGCCATCTATGCGACGGTAGAAAATACAAGCGTTCTAGGTCCTTTCAAAGTAGATTTTTAATTAATTTTTGTGTCCTGCTACTGTACCATGTATCTAAATACAGGTTTTCAGGAGAAAAATGTATAAGAACAAAGTTGTAAGGTTTAAAAAGGGCCATCTAATTGCGACCTTAAAAGTGAACTTGACGATGACCTTTTTTAAAACGTAAACCCCCATTTTGACACTGGATGTGTGGGAGGCAAAACAATTACACGTTGAACTTTGTCGTTGGCCATGCCCTTGACAATGACATTCAAGGTTTTTAATAAGTATAGAAAGGACAACACACTCCTAACTAACAATTTTCTGGAGAAAGGTGTTGGATAACATAGTGAGGTTTTAAAAGGGTTATTCAAATTCTCCTCTTCTTAGATTTCTGGAACTCCGTCACTTGTACATGGCCCAGATAAGACCCAGCCCTAAGTACTGCTCACATGTTTGGGAAGCTGCCGCCCTGAGTACGTTGTCCATACTCGATGCTGATCTGGGGAGGGCTGTTTGATTTATTTATGACACTTCTCTAACCGACGGTCCCAAGACAGGCATCTTCCAGCTGAACCTTACTTATGCAGAGAAATCCAAATATCACTAATGAGGTAGTGAGTATGAGAGAGAATCGGCGAGCAGCTTGTAGCACGTACTCGTATGTAAAATAGAGTGCGCCGATGGCAACGTGGCAAGCTGCAGATGCGTCCATGGACTCGTCACTCGGGTTGCTAGGCAACGTGGTGCTTGTATCTCTTCCTGACCTACGATTTGTATGACTCTCACGCTTCTCTCTCGTATACATTACGACGTCAGTAGTATATGGAGTTCTCTGTATATTTCCGTATTATGTCAGGACGTAGAATTCCGTTATACTCGTAGTTAAGTTTATCGCTGTGTTAATCTGAAACAAAAATTGCCATAGCCAACTAAATATTGGCTGATATGAATAACACTTGAGTTTAAACTCCGGGTATGTACTCATGAGCATAAGCATCAAGTGCTAGTTTGTTCTCCGTTTTGTACGAATAAAAATATTTCGCTGAGAGGAGTATCTGCTTCTAGCACATAAAGTAGATACTCGTCCATACAAGTCTGCACCCGCATCTGCACAACAATAAAAAAGTGTGGCATTCGGCATATTCGAGTACTAGTATAAATTCAAGTATATAGTCGATCAGCGTGCAATGAGTGAAAGCGAAGAAGAAACTGATAAAACCGGCGAATCCCAATTGAGATTTGTAAATATGCTACGTGATTTTCCCATACCTTTATCCAAGTCACAAACAATAACTGTCCGACAGTCAAAAATCAAAGCAGTAGAACTGATCAAAACACAGTGGAAGCTGAATTTCGGAACACAAATAACGACAAGTCACAGTACAAAAAATTAATTACATGAAATCCAGACTCAAGCAAAAGACTGACATAAACAGAACTGGAAATAAGAAAATTGTGCTGCAGGATTGGGAAAAGTTTTTGTTGGAACTCATGGAAGGCAACACAAATCCAGTACTTGCAAAACTTCCAGGTAAATTAGTTAGTATTTTCTTCATAAATAACTTTACTTACATTTTCATGTTATTAGTAAACCTATCTAAAGTTTTCTATTACGAGTAGCTGTTATTTTGTGCATTTGACACTTTTGTAGCTTAGAGACAAAAAAAGGTTACAATACTATCTGTGAAACTTCTCCATTTTTTATAGTAGATACTGTATGAATATTTACTTAATTTTTCATTTTAGGAGCATTATCCGTCGGCATACAACAAACAGAAACGAAAATCAACCACGAAGATACAATCCGTAGGCAATCAACTTCTGCTTCTGAAACGAGTGCAGCAAATGATGACGCTATTAGCTCAGTACAATATGCACCTAAAAAAATAAACACAATAAAGTTAGTCCTCTCGAAGAATATGAAACACGTTACTAAACAACTCTTGAATAACGAACTACAAAGACTAGTTTTGCTGAAACAACTGACAGTGTTAGAAATGAAAGAGGAAAAACTCAAGACTCAGCTAAACTGAGATGTTGATGAACAATCTAATTCAAGCAATTATAATATCATTCACGGTGAAGATGGACAAGTATATTTCAAATTATAATAATAATAATAATAATATTTATTCACTCAATGTACAAAGATAACAAACAATATGAGTAAATAAATATAAAATCAAAACAGGCCCAATAGAAGGCATCGCCTGTACATGGACCAATAAATTTAAGTTGAAACTGTAGAATGCAAATGACAAAAAAGGACAAAAATTAGCTACAGTAGATTATGTATTTAGTTGATGTTCGTATTTATGAGTTTATGAATTTCAGTCCTAGATATAGAATGTAGCCACTTTTTTAAATTTCTTTTGAAACAATTTCCGAAACGTAAATCTTTTAAGTCTTTAGGTATAATTTCATAAAATTTAGGCGCTAAATAGAGATATGATCGCTATAATATATATACTATAACAGTCTTTAGAATCACTTACACAATAAAAGAATTGTAACATGTGACATTTTTCTAAAGTGTTAATAATAAAAGTGATAAATACGTTATTTCTACATTTTACTTACTTCAAGAAAGAGCAACAATGATATTCGCTAATTCAGATCTCCTCCGTTGCCCGCTTCTTCTAATATTATTATTGTCAACGTCCTCTTCTGCGGGATACGCAAGTGTGATATCTTCTAATGGGAGCTCCATAGGATCTAGCTGATCTTTCAAATATTTTGCTGCATTGTGTAATATACAACAACATATGACAAATTTTGGAACTTTTTCTATGGATACCCGCACTTTATATTGTAGCATTGGAAACCGTTGTTTTAGTTGACCAAAACATCTTTCAATTACGTAGTCGTGCCATAAGTTCTGTCCCATGATAATCTCATGATAAAAATGAAACAAGATAAGATATATTTATATGAAAGATATTATTTATTCGACAACATTTTTAGAATTCATAATCAAACAGTTTTATTCAAAATGTCCCCCCTTGGCCTTCACACACTGCTTCAATCTCGCGGGCCACTCATCTATCACTGCACACACAGCTTCCAAAGGAATAGCTGCCGCTGATCGGATCAAATCCGCTTTCAGGGACTCGATATTACGGTGGGCTTTGGAGCAGGCCAACTGCTCTAGCAGGTCCCACAACTTGTAGTCTAAAGGATTGAGGTCCGGACTCCCTGAGGGCCAATCTTCCGCAGCAATGAACTCTGGCACATTGCTTTCCAGCCAGCGCTGCGTACTCTTAGCCTTGTGAGCGGGGGCGGAATCCTGCTGGTAGACCCAGTGTTGGTTGGCAAACAATGTACCACTTAAAGGCTTGACGATAGGATCCAGTATGTCGCTCTGATAGTTTGCCGCTTTTGTTTTCACGCCCTGTTTACAGAAATGGAGCTGAGTGACCCCTTCGTAGGACACCCCCCACCAAACCATGACTGACGCAGGGTGGTGGCCTCTCTCAACTCTCGGAATGATCTCCGAAGCTTCCTGTGAACTCCTTGCATACACTTTGTCATTTTGTCGGTTGAATTTTTCTTCTATGGTGAAGATTTTCTCATCCGTGAACAAAATCTTTCGGAATCCCCCAGCTGCGTACCTCTCCAAGAGCTTCTTGGATCTTGTCGCCCTGATGTGTCGCAAGGTGGCCGTAAGTCGCTGGCCCGTACGTCTCCGGTAAGCCCCTAGCCCTAGGTCTTGTTTAATGATGCGCGACATCGTCCGGACAGGAATCTTCATTTCCCTGGATAGGATCTTCTGCTTCCGGAGTGGATTCCTTCGAATCCTGGCTTTTACGGCTTTGATGGCTGCTGGAGTCCTTACTTGACGAGGTCTTCCGCTTCTTGGCCTGTCATCAACAGAGGACGTCTCATTGTACCGCTGAATGGTCCTAGGCACAAATTTACGCGATATTTGAAGGCCGCGTAAGAGTTCAAAAATCTGACTAGCACTGTGATTACACTTATGTAAAGCTATCACTGCAATACGGTTCTCTGCCTTGCCCCACTCCATCGTTATGCTTCGAGAGATCAATACAAACTGAGGTATATGTAATTACCCGAAAAGCGCTTAATCAACTGACACCACAATGTAAACAATGGGACAAGTATTAACAGGTCTACACTTGTTTGAAAACGAGGGACAGAACTTATGGCATGACTACGTATTACACGTTCCTTTGTGAATAAATTATTATAAGCACGTTCTTGTAGTGTATTCGGATTTCTAAAAGGTACCATTAGCCACGGTGTTATGCCGTATTCGTCATCTCCTAAGAGTAGTGCTTGCTACCTCTGAAAATTGTTCCTCGCAATATTTGAAAGTTCTGAATTGCTCCAAATTCGTGAATCGTGAACAGATCCTGGCCATGAAGCATCTACACTTGTAAACCACTCATCTGAATTGCATGTGGTTTGTACGTTAATGCCGTGATATCCTTTGCCGTTAATATATTCATCGCTATGAATAGGTGGCTTTTTTATTTTTATGTGGGTACAGTCTATAACGCCTAATGTACACGGAAAAGAATATTTTGATTGCCACTTTTGTTTCGCCTCTATTATGTCGGCAGCAGTTTGAGGAAATTTTATCCACAGTCCGCATTTTCCTATTATCTTCTCAGTAATTTCCGTCACTACTTTTGAGACAGAACTTTGATGAACACCAATATCTTCTCCTACTCCTGATTGGAAACCCGGATCACCAACGTGTCTCAAAAATATTTTAATTTTATCAATGTTACGTTATGCACCTTTCTACAGATTCTGTACCCAAAAAGTGATCTGATATCCACTCTACGTTTTCTCTAGCAGATCGATATAACACTTTAAAATCACGATCACAGGTACGTCTTTTAGGTTTGTAATATTTTTTAGAACGCAAATTGAGAAGGAACTCAGCTATAGCTGTACCATAGTCAAACTGAAGTCTGCTACATATCAGACTCCAAAATTATGGAGTAAATTCTTCTTCCGAGGAGCATGAACAAATTTTTATTCATAGGAAAACTGAGAATGAGCTCACAACAAATTATACATAAGAGTATCTACTCAAGTGGAGCATCAGCTCCCTATTTTTATTCATATCACATGGAGTATTTGCTCCAAATTCTTGAGAACATACTAAATGCTCATTTTTATTCATAGGACCCATTAGCACACACATACACCTACACATTGATGTGTACAGTCTCAGATCACTTCAACGTTATTTTAACATGACGCGAGTCTGATGTCACAAATCAATTAACTGGTTAAACGAGACGTTTTATTGGGTGTGAGATATGTGTGACATGCACCTATGCGTATCTGATGCGGATGGACATTTGATTGTTTTTGCGCAGATATGGATATGCATACGTAATTTACTATCAGCACGACTCAGCGTAGAATCATGGACGTCGATGTACGGGGAATCAGGAATTAGAACAAACTCTATTTTTTTTTACTTCTAATGCAGATTATAGCAACTCCACGGTAGTGTTAGCCTGATACCCAAAAAGTGAAGCTTAACATACATGACTATTAGTAACAGGATTTTACACTACACAGATGATATAACAGAACATACCCCGCAAAACCAGTGTCTCCAGCATATGGAATATTCCGAACGGCTACAGCATACTTGGTTATTGTTGTCTAGTAAAGGAGCGTCATCTTCTCTACTCACTGCACTGGCAAAGTTTTTTGGCGGTACCGTACAACTTTCTTCAAGATCCTGCACAAGTGAATCAGATTGTCAAACTCTAAACGCATTTTTCTCGGTCTCATTTCAGCTGTAGATACCTCCTTTATGCTTAGCACGGTAGTATATCGGCGTTATTGATAAATAACGATACTTTGATATGAGCTAAGCTCGAAGTACTCTGGGGGGAAGGTTCGTGCTTTGATCTAAGCATTTGGCAACGTCAAAAATTATAGTTTCTAACCGAGTATTTAAGCATTAAAATGGCAACATAAGAAAGGGTAATATCCATGGCACTATTTACTTTAATAATGCCTTGAGTGACAGTTATTGAGAGACCTTTATGAAATTCTCATAAGCTGAGACTTTTAGAATTTATACGAGATAAATAACTACAAAGGTGGCGCTTCTCTGACAGGATTGATAGCCGACAGAGGAAAACCAATTTTATCGAATATCGAAATCAGATACGATATTACCTTCATTTTTTACGCGTAAGTAAGAAGTTGTGAACGACAGCCTAAGACCCTTTTTAGTTAACATTTATGAAATTCGTCAAGCTTCTCGAAATAAACGTAAAAACAGGGAAAGCGCGACCTATTTCAAAGTTGTCAAGATGTCTTGTTTCTTGCATGTCATTTTATCTTGATTCATTGTGTTTAACAAAGATCAATCCGCCCAAGTTATTGAAACACTACATGCATGAACAAAATTTATGTAAAACTATTTAGGTTGATCCCATTATGTATTTTCTTGAAAAACGACGGGAGTATAATACAGGGTGGCGTAGAAGTTCGGGAACAGAATATATTGTTACTGGGCAAAAGCAAGGCTGCAGTGCTGTGGTGGGTAGTGGCTGAACGATTTTCTGAAAAAGCACTCGACATTGGAAAACTATCATTCTCGGAAGAAACGAGTTCAACCATTTTTTCATAGCGCATATGCATCCAATAAGTCAGAATTCCACAAGGAATACGTCTCTAGTGTTCTATACACGAATCACATTTATGGTGGGTTAAGGGAAACAGAAGTAATAAGGTGCTCTATCTTAGAGCTGTGTTCCAAATCCAAACAGCCTGTTTATAAAATAAATAAAGGATCACCAAAGGCAATCTCACACGAACCACACCAGTATAACACCCTGTATAATGCTCAAGCACCGCTAAAGTACATCTCCATATACGGTATATACTGTCTGTTTTTTAAAAGCTTTTGCGCTGTAACACTAACGTTATCCCGAAGAGAATGCGATACAGTTCCATTATTGAACACATTGTCATGTGATTGATACACGATAAACTCGAGACATAAGATCACCCATCCCACTACAATGCATTCATGCGCGCAGTGTAAAAGCACAAAATACCGGATTGTCTTATTAAAAAACATTTTCTTGGTACTTACCTCAACAATACTACTCCCGCAACAATGCTGCATTTTCGAGGAAGTCTTATGTGACATATGTCACAATATTTTCTACATGGTAAACTATAGACAAAATCCTACAAATCCAAAAACATTTCATTCTTGTATGAATTGGAAAATTTTACAAACAAAAATGTTTGAAATTGGTTATAATTTATTTTTGAATGACTATTGAGTTGTGAATGTCTCTTTGCTTACACTTAAACATCTGTTTGTAATTTTTTATTGTGTTTTAGCTTCATAGTTATACTTGGGATCTAAAAGATGCTTTCAGGATTAAGAAAATACTCCTAGATATTCTAACACATGTATGCGGCTGCGTAATTTAGATTAACGCATTTACGGGTACGCATGTTAATATGTATTAAGTATGATGTTACCCCGATCAAACCAATTGTTTTGTTTAGTCAAACAGAATCTTAGACCATTTACCGATGCGTAGATTGCTCCATTGCAACTGCCAACACGATTTTAACAGGACTCCATCCTAGATTCTACGATAAGATACTCCGACGATCTGGCGATGATAATTTCTATACTGTAACTATCTGAAACTGTAATGACTCATACGCGTGATCAGAGCACGGGCGACGGAACGGCTGTCGAGAGGCGTTAGGTTAGAAAAAGGAGGTATTTTAAACTCTGAGTGTCCAATTTTCACTTTCTAAATAACACACATTTCATTCGGGTAACAATATGTCCCACAATCATCTTGACAAACTTTAAGATATCAGAATACGAGTATGTGAATAAACAAAAATTGGGAAAATATGAGCCTACCGTTTTGATTCATTTCTTCATCACAATCTAATTTTTTTTATTATGCTTACAAGATCTCATTCATTTGTTACAATGATCTTGAGTAAAACGGAATTTTCGGACTTGTATTAAGGAAAAAGCTTACACACAGTGATCTGCTTGAATAAATAAAATATTTGAAAATCACGATCGTGCTACTTTACCTGCGTACGCTGCCTGAATGGTGGATCATACATAGATGCGACTACTACGAAAATGAGGGTCTTCAAAAGAACTAAAAAATCTGCGGAAGCATATAGCGATCTCTTATAAACATGCCACAATAACGCTTTTCGTGAGAAAATAGTCATATTCAACCGTCCTCGGGTTGCCTTATTATTCATTTTCAATTTTGTTTCCTTCAAGTATGTTTGTCCGATCGCCATGAGGCACGAACTCCCGTAAAAATTCGCCAAGTTATACTTATTAACCTGAGAAAATTATAGTTGGCTTTATTTGCTAACTCAATGTGGATTTTGCACTACGTTTTAGCTGTTGAACAATGAACGTATAGCTGATGCCGCGCAGCATCCTGTTTGCCTGTAATGCTATTGACTATCATGCGGGTGACGCCGTAGGTTTATTCTAGTAAGAAGTTTGCATTTTTGGGAGAAATATCTTGGACTAATATTTTATATTTTGCAATCCAAGATGATTTTGTCGCCTTGAAAACCATAACGTATTGTAGTTTTTCCATTGATGAGTTCGTCTACTTGTAATAAAACATTAAAACCGGTCAAAATCAACAAACATGCTAAGGGTAGGGAGCACGCATGAATATTACTATAATTAAACTGAAAGGAAGAATGAAAACTGATTCCGATCCTGAGAGAAGATGTCGCCTCAGCGCTTCCACGCTACAAGGCGTAGACTAGGAGTACTTGGAACTTGCTCCATTGAGACAATCCATCTGTGAAAGCGGAACTGCACGAAACAATTACACATCACAAACCTGCGAACATTAGTTACGTGACTGATGATATGGCCCGTCATTGTGATGACACTGTGCTGCTTGTTCCGCCCTACCATTGTGAAGTGAACCCAATAGAGCTCATCTGGACTCAAGTGAAGGGTTATATTGCGCGCCATAACACAACTTTAAAATTACCAGACGTCAAGGCTTTGCCAGTGAATTCCATACAGCTAGTAATGCTTGAAGCGTGGCAAAATGCCGTCATGTTGTGATGGAAGAAACAAAAATGTGGAGCTTAACCACAACATCGACACCATCATGGAGCCAGTTATGGTCAATAGCGATAGCGACAACTTACTAGTTTCAGATGGAAGTGGAAGCGACGACGAATGAAGAGAGGTAGACTCATTAGCTCATGGGAAATCCGAAAAAAACTGATAACGGTAATCCCCAAATTTCTAATTTATAACGTCTTTCAAACCATTTCCTCTTTTATTAAACATATAAAAATTCATACCTCGCCACTGACAACCAAACTACAGGTGGTTGAGTGATGGTCACGTGAACACCGATGAGTCGTTACAGTTTAAGATAGATATGGTATAGCAAAGAGAGGGGTACACTAGAAAGGCTTTTGGCATATGAAATCATGAGGGTTGGCATATGGATGGAAGAAGATGGATTGGAAATACTTCATGCGTCACGTTTGACCCAAACTAAAATTATCTGCGCTATTCCCATAACATGTATAAGAAAGGAGAAAAAAGTAAATGAAAAATATCATGCAGATTTATCGAACCTAAATGTCATTAAGACAAAGTCGATACTCCGTGTCATCAGCTCGAAAAACCAGTGGTATTGAACATGATCAAGTGACATCAGAAACGTTACAATGGCTTTCTACAGTGGCTAATTTCTCTCGAACTAAAACGCATTGGACGAAACGCTGCCAAGGCATGGAGCTGGTGAAGGCCTACCCACAGGATCTTTTTGGACATGTGTACCTGTGACCCTCAGGGATATCATGTCAGAAACCTAAAAAAAATGGCAAAATGTCATCTTGCAGACTAGGTAGTTTGTAGGGTGAAAATAGTTCATTTTAAGTTTGCTCGCTATGGCACGCCATTCAGTGTTGGTTGCTTGTTGGTTGCAGAAAGCCAAGTAGTCTGTAGTGTTTATCTCAGAGATGTGAAAGAAAGAAAGTTGGTTGAGTAGCAAGATTGCATCTGGATGATTATGTGATATTTGCTATGTGAGAAATTTATTACTTAATATGCTGTCAATGAAGTATATCTATCAGACCTATCATTATTTATATGTTGTCCTTTCTGAAGAACTTTTTATGTTCCATAAATATTCTTTTCTGTAGCATATTTCTCACCTGCTACTTATAATACACTTCACCAATCAGGTAATTTCTTTTATTATATCTCTCATTTTTGAGATTCACCAAATTTGCATAACATGTAATTTCCAGAATGAATAAGAGAAAGAGGATGCGTAATTAATTTCTAGCTTTGAATACATCGTAAGTGCATTTGAGACGAGAAACTAATGGAATTATCATTAACACAGATTATTAGCACACAAGTCCTCACTGTGCACTTATGCACTGCCGTTTCCGTCCCGCTTTAGTATACAATTTACAGCTTAGACCTCCAATAAAACCATCTCTGAAGCAAATGTTACATCACATCAGAGCCAAACATTGATACTGGAGCATCATGACGTTCAGGCAACACGTACAGCTATAAAACGAGTTCGCAACAAGAGTACAACAGCTAGTGCCAAGTTGACATCTTGTAAAAAACATACGTTATGTTACAAAAAACCTATAAAATGTCAAAAAACGACATAATCTCACTTGTCAAGATAAATAATACACATGTGTCAGGGTTATTACATAAAAAACCTATATAATGTCAGAAAAAACGTGAAAATGTCAACTGGTGCCGCTAGTTCACTTCGCGCCTACTACAAGCTAGCTTGAAGTAAATGTCAGCTAGTTCAGAGGTGAAAGCTTATAGGAAAACTGACATAATGTCAAAAAAACCTAGATAATGCTATAAAAAATTAGCATATTGTCATGTTTTAAGTTACAAAACACGGGTTCTGGAGACCCCTACCTGCCAGAAGCGACTTTTACGCAGTTGGAGGTCTAATTTACTAGACTATAAGCAAAATCCCTTTCTATTTACGTGCGTCGCAGGGGCAAATATTTTTCCTCATTACCCAATGTTGCAATTTAGGAGATGATACACCCTCTGTAGTTTAGGTGATGCTCAAACTACTTAAACTGCTTTTTGCAAGGAAAGACAGATTGAGTCCTTTGTCGTCTCCGGGGCAAGCTCCGGATGCATGCTGTTATTGTTATGAACTCACAAAAGGAGACAGTACATCCGTTTGGCTGGCAGACTTTATGACGCAGTTTCTGTCCTACATACCGGCCAATTCTAGAAAAACCCATAAAATAAAATATTTCTTGACGTAAGTACAGGTGGGACAGTTTATTGGAGAGTCCACGTAAATGTGTTTCTTGAATGGTCAAATTATGGAAGGCGTCATTTTTTTGTCTTCCACAGGTGAAGCTCTATCGCGAACTTAATTACCGCTCATATTTGAGCCACTTGCTTAGACGTTGAGATAGCTACATAATAACAATAACAATAATAATAATAATAATAATAATAATAATAATAATAATAATTAACGTCTCTTTTATTTGTAATAATATTACAGGAAGCAAGATTTTGGTACTATACCTGTTCTACCATCTAACCACCTTAACAATACGAGATACAGTAATACCCCGACTTACGCTACCCCGTTTTACGCGAATTCGGAGATACGCGGTTTTTCATTTTGATTGCCGCGCGCAGCGCGCATCGGCTCTCTCGCTCCGCGCGCGCATCGGCTCTCTCGCTCCGCGCGCGCATCGGCTCTCTCGCTCCGCCCACTCAGTGTTCAATTTGCATCAGGTTTAAACGTGTTTCGCGTGCAATTGTTTTACGTGCGCAGTGCGTTTTACTTATAATCTCTAATTATGTCGTCTAAAAGAACAAAAAATGAGTCATTTGAGCCTAACAAGAAAAGAAAAACACTGTCTTTGGAGTGTAAACTGAATATAATTAAAGACTTTGAAGCAAAAATGAAAATTTGTGAATTGGCGAAGAAATTTGACCTTCCGGAATCAACAGTCCGAACGGTTGTAAAAGGTAAAGAAAAAATTATGAACGCTGTGAAAGACTCTCAATCTTTGAATTCAAGTATCATCCGTAAGCGTCACGGTATTATCGCACAGATGGAAACATTGCTACAGTCATGGTGTGATAATCAAGTAAGAGTGAAAAATTGTCCTGTTGATCAAAATACAGTGTGCTTTCAAGCAAAGCAGATTTTTGAAAAACTAAAAGAAGAAGCTGGGGAGGCGGCTGAAAATGAAGTGTTTAAAGCTAGTAACGGCTGGTTCAGCCGATTTAAGAGTCGTTGTAATTGGCATAGCATCGCAGAGAGTGGAGAAGCGGCAAGCGCTGATAAAGAAGCTGCATCTCTCTATCCAGAAAAACTCAAAACAATGATAGATGAAGGTGGCTACACTAGCCAAACTATTTTCAACGTAGATGAAACAGGTCTTTTTTGGAAGAAAATGCCTAAAAGAACTTTTATTGCGCGTGAAGAGAAAACTTTTCCAGGTTTTAAAGCCGCCAAGGATCGATTAACAGTGATGGTTGGTGCGAATGCAGCTGGAGATTGTAAATTAAAACCTCTCTTAGTTTATCGCTCAGAAAATCCAAGGGCCTTAAAAAATAAATCCAAAGCTGGTTTGCCTGTCATTTGGAAGTCTAATGCGAAAGCTTGGGTGACAGCTTCTCTTTTTGAAGACTGGTTTGGCCATCATTTTATTCCTGAAGTCGAACGTTACTGCCGATTAAAAGAAATCCCATTTAAAGTGATGCTACTAATTGACAATGCACCAGGTCATCCTCCCGCAACTCTAATTAATTTCGATCCACGTGTGGAAGTTGTATTTTTGCCACCAAACACTACCAGCTTGCTTCAACCAATGGACCAGGGAGTCATTAAAACATTTAAAGCTTACTACACAAGGCGGTCATTTGCACATCTACATGAAGCTATGAGACAAAACAATGAGCTTTCTGTTAAAGACTTTTGGAAGCAATTCAATGTTTTAGATGCTGTAAGAATTATTGGACAATCTTGGAATGAGGTTTCACAAAAAACTCTCAATGGTGTCTGGAAAAAACTGTGTCCATTTTTTTTCACCTCTGAAACTCAAGGAGAAACCATTTCAGATCCTGAACAAATCGATAGCATAATAGAAGAAGTGGTCGATATCGCCAAGCAATTAAATTTAGAGGTCGATAATGATGACGTTCAAGAATTGCTAGATTCACACAATCAAGAGCTAACAATTGACGAGGTTATAGAAATGCGTAAGTATGAGCAAGACATTGAACAAACTGATTCGCTAGACCCAGTTGAATCGGTAAATCAAATGACAATTGCAAACTTAACAGAAGGACTCAATTCAATTGAAAAGGGGTTACAAATTTTAGAAAAAATTGATTCTAATGAAGAACGCGTGTCTACTACAAAACGAGGGATAAAAAAATTACTGGTATGCTACGAGGAAATTTTACGTGAAAAGAAGAAAAATTTAACTCGTCAGGCAACATTGTTAGAATATATAAAGCCTTCGACATCAAAATAACTTCGGTTTAGCTTACTTTATTCATAACAATGTAATTTTTTTTATTATCCTACACTTTATTAAACATTTTTCTTCTAAATTATTGTTTTCTTTAAACTCTGGTCCCGATTAAACAAACTTTATATGTATTTATATGCAACATTGAACCCCGACTTACGCGAATTCGACTTACACGGCAACCGTTCGGACCCACCTATCGCGTAAGTCCGGGGTATTACTGTATATAAAAACTGAAGATTTATTGAAAATCAATACCTGTATCCAATAACTACAAAATAAAGTATAATCTATATAAAGGCTTAAGGAAAACATGTCAGTTAACACTTATGGTTACAACAGATTTCGCTGCTGATCAAGTAGAATTTTTTCACTTTTTTCTGGAATTTGGGTAATGATACGTCTTTTTTTAAACTAAGGTCAAAATAACTATATAATTTGATCGCATTGTAAATATATATGTATTCTGAAATAGAGATGTGATGTGGCGTGGCATTGAAAAAGTATCTGTATATCTAACATTA
The DNA here is from genome assembly GCA_963669975.1 of Acanthoscelides obtectus. Lineage (NCBI taxonomy): Eukaryota > Metazoa > Arthropoda > Insecta > Coleoptera > Chrysomelidae > Acanthoscelides > Acanthoscelides obtectus. Next base: position 76,485,623 of record CAVLJG010000005.1, read on the forward strand.
ATGCCATGCATATTCCCTTTACGTATGAACTTGGTTACTAAATGTGACGATGTTTTGGAATAAAGAACCCCATGAGTCAGACTTGGGAGCTAGTATTTATACAGTTTGTCCATTTTCATCCATTTGATGTCATTAATGGCCTTCGATATATGATAATATTTTCTGAGATCATTTACAAGTGTGCAACATGTATTCACAATACTTTGAATACGATTTCTTGTTATAATATCTAAATAGAGATAGTAAACCACTAAGCAATACGATATTTTTTAAAACAAGAAAGATTCACACAATTGCTTTTTCACAGATTTATCTAATAATAGCCTTATTTGCAAATAAACCACTGAGAATAGCGTAGCACTGAGAAATTAGAAAGCTTACGTGTACAACAAATCTTAAGTCATCATCCATCATAATACCTAGGTGCTTTGAATGATCTACAGAAGCTACTTTATTACCTTTTAAAGTCTACGTTTTTTTAAAGCATTCCTTTAGAGGGTTCAAATAAAGATTATGACTACTACTAAACTTTCCAATTTGGGCAAGATCTTGATTAATTTTATTATTCGCTGTTTCCAATCCATGACTCCTAAATGAATATGAAATTTGAGTACCGTCGGCAAAAAAATGGATGCTGCATAATTTTATCTGTGTTTCTAAATCTGAGATATATCTATACTAAGTGACATATAAATCCGAACACCCAGTTTGAATGGTTTTATTTTAATAAAAGTTGGTGAATGTATTTATCTTACTGTAAATAACAAGTGAAAAAATTTTCAGCCTTATCAGTTGGACATTCCGTTTTTTATACTGCTTTTTTTTAATTCACTAACGCTCTAAAAATGAATATTTCAGCCGCAGTAAAGAATCAACGTTGGCGGATTTTGGTTCTTGACATCCTTTACGATCGGTTACGATGCCTAGAGTACGGAGACCTGTACGATTTCGTCAACTTAGTGAGTTTGATAGGGGCCGTATAGTGGGACTTCGGGAAGCTGGACCTTCTTTTCGGGCAATTGCAGTTAGAGTGCAAAGAAGTGTAGACACTGTGGTTAGCTGTTGTCAGGCATGGCTTCGAGAAGGCCGTACGCAAAGAGCAATGGGCACTGGACGCCGCCGTAGAACAACTGACCGTGAAGATCGCCGCCTAAGATTATTGGCCTTAAGGGACCGTTTCTCCACTACCAGGTCCATTGCAAATGAATGGTTTGCAGAGCACGGAAGACCTATTGGCATGCGAAGTGTTTACCGACGAATGAGAAGTTTTGGCTTGTTTTCATACCGGCCACACTGGGTCCTCCCTTTAACTCGAGAACACCGACGTAATCGCCTTGAGTGGTGCAGACAACGGTCACTCTGGGATCAGGAATGGAACAGTATTGTCTTTAGTGACGAGACTCAATTTTGTTTAGGCATTCACGATGGTCGTGCCAGGGTTAGAAGGAGACGTGGTGAAAGGAGGAATCCACAGTTTTTTGTTGAAAGACATGTTCATCACACTGTTGGAGTTATGGTTTGGGGTGCTACAGCTTATGGTTCCAGGTCACCTTTAATCCTCATCAGAGGTAACATGAACGCACAACGTTATATCCACGAAGTTCTAGAACCCCATCTGTTACCCTATCTTGACACCCTGGCAGATCCAACTTTCCAACAAGATAATGCCCGACCACATGTTGCAAGAGTCACAATAGACTTCTTTCAAGATAATGATATCACATTGTTACAATGGCCACCAAGATCTCCCGACTTATCCCCAATTGAGCACGTGTGGGATATGATGGGTAGGAGATTGCTCAATTTGCAACGTCCTCCTCAGACCCTAGAAGCAGTTCGAGAGGAGTTGGTGGTTGCCTGGAATGAGATACCACAGGAGGACATTGACCACCTGATCAGAAGCATGCCTAGGCGCGTTGGAGAATGCGTAGCACATCAGGGTGCATCCACAGATTATTAAAGGTCAAAGGGCTTTAAAGCAGTGCAATCATTTTGAAATTTTTATCATTTACTTACTATGCTTCATTAAGTACTTATACAAAATTTTATTAAAATAAAACCATTTAAACTGGGTCTTCGGATTTATATGTCACTTAGTATATAATGTAAATGACAGGGGTTTTAAGTCAGATCCCTGTCGTACATCAGAACCAATTTTTTGTGCGGTAGAGATTTAGACAAACTGTTTGGTACCGATTTTGAAAGTAGGTTTGAATAAGCGAAAGAGGTTTTTCAGAAAATCCAAAATAACTGCATTTAGACACAAGAAATGAATCACTAATATTGCGTCAAATGCTTTAGTAAAGTCAATAAGTATGAGAGCTGCTGCTTTTTCGTTGTCTTGCGCCATTGTTATATTGACTATTAAATCACAGAGTGCCGAAGCTGAAGATGATCTTGTCGAAATCCAGATTGTTTAGATGTAATAATTGTGTTAGAATATAAGTAGGCGCAGAGCTGCTCGAAAACAATCCGTTCCAATACTTTATAAGCAGGCCTTTTATCGGTGGCGAAATGGATGCTGAAATAAGGATGGCGTCAGGTAGGTTAACCTTCCACGTGACGCCGTCATCAGTCCGTAAAGGATAATGATTATCACAAGTTAAACACTCTGAGAAAAAAATTGTTACGAACATTTATAACAGAAAAATTAGATGGATCAAGCCAGTCGAACAGGTCTATACAATTAGTTCTTCATAGTCATTCTTTCCCTGGACACATCGTTGCGTAGGAAATACAGAGTCAACCTTCTTGACGCCATTTTTTTCATTCCTGACTCTCACTAGATTTGCTTACGCTTCAAAAGTTATCTAGGATAAGCCGCACAAACGTCAGAACTACATCATAATTCTAGACATGCTCAACGTATATGTGTACGTAGGTACAAACAGCTATGTTTGCCGAGTTCAATTTTGATTTTAAATACCACCTGAGCTCTCTGTAATAACAGATCATCGCTAACAGGATTAATTAAAGCCTCTTGTAATGGGACTGTGAAATATGCCGCGCACCGCCGCATCAAGTCGCCCTTGTCTCAAATGTTATGGATACAGATCATTTAAGGGGATGAGTCGATATCGCCAAGCGCTATTTTTGAGAACGTAGAAGATAAAACCTTCTTCAGATACGTAGTGTACAAAAAAGACGTCGTACGGAAATATTATGCATTGTTTTCCAAAATAATTTCGATTACATTCACCATACCCAAGAACCAATGATTAAACCAAAGCTTTCATTGCACCTGTTCAGCAAAATCATGCAACGACTAGATTAAGAAATAGAGGAATTCTGTATAAGAAAATCCTAGAATTTGGAGTACAGTAATTCTTGTTTGAGGAGCCTTGATGAACCACAAGTAATCCAAAATTGATTCATTGAACAACATAAACTACGGGAATTAAGATATGGAAAAGTGAAATTGACTTTTTTGTTCTATGAGCTTGTTTCTGGCAGAAAAATGCGGCTCTTTCGGGATCTAAATTGCTGAACTGTGGAAGTTGGCGAAGCAGCTTGGTAGTCGCCGAGCACGGCGGAAGAACACTAATCTGAACCAAAGACAAGAAGCAACTACTACTAGGTTACCCCCTGTTAACGTACAGATACAAGTCTCCTCGTATACTGTACAGTCGCACCATAGCAATCTGTCGGGAGCAATCTCCGTAAAGAACAACCCGGAGATCAACTTGCTCCATAAGAATCTTCAATTTATTTCGTTTTCAGATAAGAGAATATTCATCTAAGCTTTAAGGGCAAATGTATGGAGAAACTATGATTTATAGAATATGTCCAAATACGTCTAATAGGTGCGTAGACTATTATACCGCAAAAACTGTGCTCAGCTGGTAGATATGAGCCCCCCAGAGTGAGGTTCTTTGTAATTTGGTTTTTGGGTGCAAATGGTTGTGGTTTGGGCGGCACCTAGTTCCAAGCACTAGGAAAAGAAATAATAAGTAACCACTGTTGGTTTTCTGGCGCTAAAGGAGATACACACTCACAAGGTACTCCAACATTTATTGAACAAAAGAAATAAAAAAAACTTTAAATGAAGTCCTGGGAGACGAGCAAAAGAAAGTTATTCCGTACTACCCCCCCCCCCAGCTAAATAGTTTCCAGCAAAAAAACAAAAAAAAAACAGCTTGGCAAGTGCTTTGCTATCACCGGAAGGCAACCGAGAGCAGGAAGTCCCAGATATGACTCTACACCCTAAGGTAGAACCATAAAAAATAACCCGAAATAAAGATTTGACTACTAATCCTCCCTTTTAATTTGCTTCCAAGAATTAAAAGTTCAACATTAACAAGGAACCATTTGATCTTGGGTTACATCAATTCAAAAATTTAAAACTAAAACAAAGTTGCTGTTCAATCACGGTGTACAAGGAAAATCGTGATTGCACTAGCAAAACCCAAATTCTTACATTAACCTGAACCAGGTTAAAATAATCAGATACCTGTAAACAACATAAGGACCCGGAGGTAAAATATTTCATGTCCTCCCTCAGCTTATAAGTAAAGCAATTGAAATGTTACTTCAAAACCACAGGAATATTTCACCACGAGAGCATGGCTGTCTCAAATTTCAGTGAACAAAAATCTGAAGCTACAGCAATATAAAAATAACACTGTATTATTCTCAGTGTATGTACTATGATACAGAACAATATATAAATGTTACCAGTGAGATCCAAAACATTTCTTTTTTTACTACTAACACAAATAAAATTCCTGATATTTTTATGCTTAATTTTTGAACGAAATGGTTGTTTCCAATTCGTACGAGATTGAGTAAAGAAAATTATAATTACCTCCAACAATGAGGGTTCACATAAATGGAGTACTGCTCCTCACAGGCTCGATGGTAGAGTATAGTTATGTCTATGGCTAAATCCCCAAGAGGGTGACAAAAAGGGCTCCGACAACAAACTCACTAATGGAGGCCGATTTCTATTAAAATCTTCACCACCCGATAAATCCACAGCACTGCGTGTGAAACTCTTTCACAAAGTCGGGTAGTAGGCCGCTGAATTCCTACACGAGAGCACCGGAAATAGCACCAAGTCAGCTTCCTTGGCATAGCAGTAACCTCGTGTGGAAATTTCATCAAAATCTGAGCAGTTTTAGACGGGATAAGGATTACCGAACACACCGACAGACAGACCAACAGAAATGAGTGACATGGTTTTCCGTGATGTATAATTGTACATGTTATATGACATCAAAAAATTATATCTCACTTTTAAAAATTTTCGCGATTGCAACACCTCCTCGCCCAGTGGCGTATGAGGTAAAAGGTGAAAAAGTTTATGGAAAATAGGTTCAAAATAGTATTTTGGAAACTTTTTAGGGTACAGTCGATAAAATAATGAAAATCAGAAAATTATCGTTTCACGAGAACTTCTTATGCTTACATGTCCTTTGAAAATCTATACTATTTGATTTTATAGATATTTTGCAAGTGGAAAATACTTTATTTTATACAGTTCGTTTTCGGGAGTTATTTCACAAAGTCAACTGAATACGTTGCAAGATAATTTGTAATTTACGAAAAACATCTGAGTGTTTCCCCATTTGAATAGCCACGGACGAGTACTAGATGATTTGGAAGACATGAATAAAGACAAAATGTCGTAGTTTATTGAATTCGCTATTTAAACTGACTGTTAAAGATGTACCGTAACAATTTACAACTTACATATATAATAAGTACTTCCTCTTTAATTAAACACAGCTTCTATGAGGCTTGTAACTTCTTCATTGAAACTGGATAAATATATGTCCAGATTTCAGGAAAATTTTTAGTTATGCAGGAATCAGGGGTTAGCGGATATATTATCTCCTTTTCGGAAAATTGCGAATGAAATGCCTCATCGCCAGTTGGCATTGGAAGTAAAAAATGGCGAACGCGGTTTACCTTTTACCAATTACCTACCGACGAAATGACAACTGACCAACTGTATACAGGGTGTTCCTTAATGATATGCGAATATTTAAGGGTGTGAATGTTTCCTTACAAAAGCTCGGGGTGTTGAAGTTTTAGAAAAAAATGGAAATTAATTAATATTTTCAGAACGACTTCAGATATTTCTCTGATATTTAGTAGGTAGTGAAAGTTAATAAAGTTGCATATTTCTCAATGAAAAAATAATTTTTAGCTTTAACAGTGGCGTGCGTACGGGTAATGACTTCGATAGTTTTTAAGAAAAAAATGGTACGACAATGATTTTTGGCAAATAAAAATTAATTTTGCATTCCCCGTTCAATTTAAAACAAATGATCTCTCTTGAACTGTTTTCCTTCGATGCGCCAGTTTTGAGTAAAAAAATAAAAAAACGTTCTATTGTCCGAGAAAATTAATGTAATTTGAAGAATGCAATTTAGCAATAAATATCTAGTTGTTCTGGAATATGTCACTGGCTTTTGACATCTGACAAGTCTCTGTTATTCAAATCTGTTCGCTGAGACATCTTTTTCATTATCCAATTTTCACAATCTTGTTAAAAATTTGCCGTCAAATTGTTTGGAGAATTTTAGTGGATTTTTTATTATATCCTTACCATATTTTAAGAGTACAGGCATTACTTCCCATTGATTTTCCAAGGTGTGTGACCTTTTGTCAGTGGTATCTTCAAAAAAATTATAGTTTCACGAGAACTTCTTATGCTTACATGTCCTTTGAAAATCTATACTATTTGATTTTATAGATATTTTTAGATATTTTGCAAGTGGAAAATACTTTATTTTATACAGTTCCTTTTCGGGAGTTATTTCACAAAGTCAACTGAATACGTTGCAAGATAATTTGTAATTTACGAAAAACATCTGAGTGTTTCCCCATTTGAATAGCCACGGACGAGTACTAGATGATTTGGAAGACATGAATAAAGACAAAATGTCGTAGTTTATTGAATTCGCTATTTAAACTGACTGTTAAAGATGTACCGTAACAATTTACAACTTACATATATAATAAGTACTTCCTCTTTAATTAAACACAGCTTCTATGAGGCTTGTAACTTCTTCATTGAAACTTCCAACATCGTGTGATAGCAGATGGCCTGAAGAAATTAGCATCGAATTGAAGACATCTAAATTCGTATCAGGTCAGCTAGTTTTACGAGCATGTTTCTCTCTAAATCTGCAAAAGTCTTTGTTTCGGGCTCCTGTGCCTCTTCGCTCAACATGTCAATTGGTAAAAGGGTCACGGCTATGACATCTGCTCTATTGTACAAAATTTTACGTACAGAAGCTGGCACGGCAAGCCATGAGTATGCATACACATAACTTTTAGCGGTTTCTAATGCGCGCTCGAGGGCGCGATGCACGCACATAAAATTAGTTTTCTCAGTAGACGCAAAAAATCGCAGAAAATTTTATTTTGTATCCACTACCGGAATGGTCTGGTAACATCGTCGATTGACAAGAAGGTTTGTCTATGTTGGGCTTTTTCAACAAGTTTTAATTTAGTTCCAGATTGGCTGTGCTAGCCTTCTAGATTTAGTGGTGTAAACTAAGTGATCTCCAAGTACCGCATGGATCCCTCAGTATCTGTTTTCTAGAGGTTGAAAGCAGAAGATCCATGCAAGAAACAAATGCAGTTTTAGATACTGCATAATATCCCTAACAGTGGGTATGAACCAATTACCTGCTAAAACTGTTTTAGTTTCTTGGGTTTTGGCCAAGTATTCCAGGTATTTGGTTTTATTTCTTAACGGTCGGATTGACTAGATATAGTAAGCTTTGATTATCGAAGCGGTTACAACCACATTTGCATAAAAAAAACTATTTGAAATCTTAGTATGAGACCTTAAGCTCTACATGTCAATTGCAGGTGGCCTCTGTAACCGACGATCGAATTCCTTATGCTTTACCTTCTCCTTTCATCAATCCGTTCTTCTTTCTTTCTTTTGCATTGACTTGGTGCTTGGGCCTGACTTGGCAGACCTACGGATGTGACAGCGAGTTAAAGTAATCAAAAGCTAAAAAGATGGATTCATCTCCAATAAAGCGCCCATTCATGCGCTCTACTTGAGTCATGCGACACCTGTGTCAAACGACATTTGTATTACGTAACTTAAAATGTGACAATATGTCATTTTATATAACATTATGTACGTTTTTTGACATTAAGTGGGTTTTCCTATAAATTGACACGTTTTAACTAGGCATTTACTTCACGCTCACTTGTGATAGACGTGGAATGGACCAGCGGCACACTATCGGCTACTTATTATACAGCATGACATTTTACCGATTTTTCTGTCATTATTTAGGTTTTTTACGTCTTAACCCTACCGAACACCCTGAGCTTACTTCGATCTTTTTTAATTGTCTCGCAGAGGACGTCGCCTATAAAAATTGATTGAAACGTAAGATTTGTGTAATAGATTTGATAAAAATAATCGATTATAAGGGAAAATTAATTGATAAACTTAAAATCGATCATTTTTTACCTATACTGACATATTGACCTACCAGATTCGAACAAGAGCAGAGACCTCAGGGACCACTTTGAGATACAGGGAGTTTCAAATTCGACCATTGGGATCTCGAAAACGGTAAGAGATACGGAGTCGCTTGAATGAGGGCAAAGTTGCGTATTTAGGTAATTAACAAAATGTCGCGTAGAAAAGTTCGAAATTCAAAGTACTTCCGGAGAGAGACGGAAAAAAAAGAATTTTCCCAAAATCATATTAAGTTTTTACTGACTTTATTTGTAGTGGGATTTCAAAATAAATTGCACACTAACCAGCACCAACTTAATTTTTTCTTATGGGTGCCATATTGGATTTTTGCACAGATGAATATTGTTTAAAATTCTGATTCCAAAGATGTATGTCATACAGTGACATTGCCAAGCCTTAGTTATTTCAAAATACCAGAACTTTCTAGGTAGGCCTTCAAATTATCAGATAGTCATTTGTTTCACATACCAGATTCATCCCAAAATCACTTTTATTCTTTCCTGGCTATACGAGTATTTCAGATGGGATTTCAAACTAAATTGCATGTTCGCATTGTTACTTATTCTCCTCTAAAAGATGGCGTGGTCAAATTTTCAATTCGTCATTTCTCATATGGAAATTATGTTGGAATTTTGGACATTTAAATGGACTTTTCTTTGATAAATTTAGTGATGTATTTCCTTAGTTGGTCATGAATTTGGTGTTGGGTGGAAATTATAGGGAAATGAAGAGGTATGGTGAAACCCGAACTCAAAATGAAAATTATATTGATGGTAATAATAGTAATCATAAATAAACAGAGTTAAATCATGGCAGATTCACTTCTCTTCTTCTCAGTCTTCCAAACTTTGTTGATATGTGCAAATTGAGGTCTGGTCTGGTATAGGAAACAAATGAAATCTGATAATTTCAAGGAACTTCTGTTTTTGTGGGACAACTAAGGCTTGGCAATGTCAATGTGTGACATTATTACACTGATTTGAAATCAGAATTGAAAACTCTATTCATCTGCGCAAAATTCCAAAAATTGCGTCGTTCGTCCCTCCCGGGGAAGTACTTTGAATTTCGAAAAATTCTAAGAGGTATTTTGTTAATTACCCAAATACGCAACTTTGTCCCCATTTAAGCGACTTCGTATATCTTACCGTTTCATAGAGCCCAATAGTGAGGATCGAATTTGAAACATCCGGTATAAAGGGAGCAGCTAGTAACTTTTACTGATGAAAATATACGCCCCCTACTCTCCATTACCCATATACTTGATAACGAAAGACAAAGAACAGACGAAATGTAAATAAGGCTGATTATCTCTAGAGATAACCCGGAAAATCCAATATGGTAATGACAGTATCAGCCTGCTTTCTTCTTAGGAAACCTGTGATTGATCCCAACCTTGTTGTTAAAACAAAAGCACAAAGGAATTGAGTTTTTTGAAAAAAATATGAGAGTGGCTAATTATTATTGAGGTCTGCAACAAATGAACCAACTGAATACATTCCATAGTCGTACATTAGCAGAAATGGCTTCAAGTAGATTGATTCTGTACTTCTTAAGCAATTCTGTTATTATTTAGGTTCTATTTTGCCAAACCCAGCACCATATGAACTATGAAGCATGCTGTAAAAAGCATATCCTGTATAATATGAAGTAATGAAAAGGTAAACCTGTCAACAAAAGCTAAAAAAATCTGTTGTAACTAACAGCTGCTTAATAATAAAACGCCTGTTACTGATATCAAAAATTTAATATCCACAACCTCCAAATTAATAACACATCTAGAATGAAAAATCTGGAAATGAGCAGAAGTCTCTGGAACGCCAATAGTAATTGTAATTAAATACGTTCGAACGGTTATATTTTTCGTCCTTTGCCCTTAGCTTTGCCGTCACTGGATAAATATATGTCCAGATTTCAGGAAAATTTTTAGTTATGCAGGAATCAGGGGTTAGCGGATATATTATCTCCTTTTCGGAAAATTGCGAATGAAATGCCTCATCGCCAGTTGGCATTGGAAGTAAAAAATGGCGAACGCGGTTTACTTTTTACCAATTACCTACCGACGAAATGACAACTGACCAACTGTATACAGGGTGTTCCTTAATGATATGCGAATATTTAAGGGTGTGAATGTTTCCTTACAAAAGCTCGGGGTGTTGAAGTTTTAGAAAAAAATGGAAATTAATTAATATTTTCAGAACGACTTCAGATATTTCTCTGATATTTAGTAAGTAGTGAAAGTTAATAAAGTTGCATATTTCTCAATGAAAAAATAATTTTTAGCTTTAACAGTGGCGTGCGTACGGGTAATGACTTCGATATTTTTTAAGAAAAAAATGGTACGACAATGATTTTTGGCAAATAAAAATTAATTTTGCATTCCCCGTTCAATTTAAAACAAATGATCTCTCTTGAACTGTTTTCCTTCGATGCGCCAGTTTTGAGTAAAAAAATAAAAAACGTTCTATTGTCCGAGAAAATTAATGTAATTTGAAGAATGCAATTTAGCAATAAATATCTAGTTGTTCTGGAATATGTCACTGGCTTTTGACATCTGACAAGTCTCTGTTATTCAAATCTGTTCGCTGAGACATCTTTTTCATTATCCAATTTTTACAATCTTGTTAAAAATTTGCCGTCAAATTGTTTGGAGAATTTTAGTGGATTTTTTATTATATCCTTACCATATTTTAAGAGTACAGGCATTACTTCCCATTGATTTTCCTAGGTGTGTGACCTTTTGTCAGTGGTATCTTCAAAAGTTTACACAAAATCGGCAATCTGAATCAATGATTCTGTTCACGGACGAAGCTAATTTTTCACGAAATGCCATTCAGAATTTCCACAATAAGCATTTCCAACACCAATTTTCGGTTAACGTATGGGCAGGAATTATTGGCAACCACTTTATTGGCCCATTCTTCTTGCCGGGGCGACTTGACGTGATAAGGAACAATATGTGGTACATGCATGATGGTGCATCATCGCATTTCAGTGTAGCGGTTCGTAATTATTTACAAACCGTTTATCCAAATCGTTGGATTGGCCGCGGTCGCATATCATTGAGGAACACCCTGTATAGTTTTCAATGAAACAACGGCGTGTATGCACCGACTAGTCTATAGGATTTACTAATGTACATTTTCGCACCTTTATGATGGTACTCGTGCAGTGTGCCGCCAAGAGATCTCAAAATAATGAGTATGTGCTTATCCCTTGATGTGTGTCGTTTTCATACAAATTAGCACATTGACAGAGAGAGTCAAGTGTACTTCATTCAACATACGGCATTACTATAGAAAAGCAGGTCGGCCGTAGCAAGCTACATTTGTTAATTGTCGTGTCGAACTTCATACATCCAGAACTGGCCGATACGACCGCTCCTTTGTCCCGAGGGTGTCGAGAGAGAGGAAGCTTTTCCCAGCTCTACTGAAATTAGACAGTTCAAAAATCGTACTATCAAAATTTCTTTGGGATCATCATAGCAGCTGCGGTGTTCCGGCATTTAGGCTTCTGCCTGCGCGGCTGCTTCGATATAAAAAAAATGCGTTTTAACAACAATTTTCAACAGACTCTTCGTTTGTGGTCCAGGGTTTATTACATATCACTTGTCGCTACTTAGTGAAATGGAATATGCGTTGGAACCTTACTGTTTTTCATAGGAATGCAGCCATGAAAGCAGCAGGAAGAGTTGTTGATTAGATGTTAGAACTGTCTACCATTAGAAGATCTGCAAAACATATACCTAGACAGATTAGACGGTTCAAAATTTTCAACTCTACGGACAAGAGCGCAACCGTAGCGGATGGGAATTACGGATCTAGAAACATTATGTCCGACTCTTTGACATTATATAGGTTTTTTGTGACATCATGTAGGTTTTTCTACAAGATGTCAACGTAGAACTAGGTGTTATTCGCTTGTACTGTAGCTGTACGTTTTGCGTAAACGTCATGACGCTTCGGCTATTAATCTTTGGCTCTGATGTGATGTAACATCTGCTTCACAGTTAGCAAAATTGGAGGTCTAGGCTATAGGTTGTATATACTATAGCTGGACGGAAATGGAAGGGCATAGGTGTATAAGGATTTGTGTACTAATAATCTGTATTGATGATAATTCCATTAGGTTATCTCAAATACTCTTACTTTTGATGTATGCAAAGCTAGAAATTGTTTAAGCAAGAAAATCACTGGTTAGTGTATATAGAATATCACAACCAACAGGTCAGAAAATATGACACAGTCGGATATTTCTGGAAAGTGAAAAAGTTATTACATTTTACATTATTCTCCATTTCCAGTCATTTAAATTTTATGGAAATTTCTTATGCGATGTCAAGTAGAAAATACAAATCAGTGCCTAGATGCGGGGAACTGCGAAAATGTTGTCTGTGATGTGACATTCCTAATTTTTCTGTGATGTGGCTTACACAACGCGGTGGTGATTTCCAGGAATGCTTCTCAAAGTACTTGAAAACGCAAAAGAAAGACACGGCAAATCGTAATTTATGACTTTGAACAGAAGTAACCCATCTGTTACAGCTAATAGATATACTTCGTAGGCATCATATTCAGAAATAATTTCCATACATAGCAAATATCACTGATTTTATACACATGCAGACCAATACGTACAACCATCCACATGCGACCTTGCTACTCAATCAATTTTATTTCTGCCACACCTTTTAAGAGACATACTCTACATACTATCTCGGCATTCTGCAACCAATTCAGCATGCTGGGTCATTGAGTCATTCCTCCTAAGATGACGCTGTTGGTGACGCTCACAGTGCTCACAGCGAGAAAACCCTGCCGGTGAGTTCTTGCTGTATAATTCGACAGTTAGTGAAACAGATTCAGATCGCCGAGCACCCCTTGAGTGAGGTTCGAGGTTGTCGGTTACGGAGGGAAGACGAAAATCTGGACAACACTCTCCTATCATTCTTTCCTGCCCGAGGTATGAGGTTCTCCAGTATGCGGCATGCCCACTGAGAATTGCCTCAGCATTTCATCATGGTTGATGAAGTGTGAACAACCGTTCTAACTCCGCTCCTTGCAAATCAAATGGCAACGGATTTATTGGTATCCAACTAAATTTTTAGATTTTCAATGTATTCATGAAATACGCTGCATGAAAAATCAATCTGCTTTGAAATGATAATCGGTATAGGCTTTGGAATTCAGTAAACCGAAATACCGGAAACCAGTTAGCTTGCCGTCTACTACGGTTGAATATATAACATGCATCCAACATAAAACAGAACAAAGCTGTCACAGAGGATAATTTTCACTTTGCAAAGGAAGCCGCAAGTAATAGGATGATACCGCTGTTGCAAAAACAGTAGCAGCTAGAAACACAACTGCTTTGATAAAACAAATTAGGCCGGAGAGTTTATTTGATATTTCACAAAAGAGTATGCCTTTTGTACACTATATTGCTTTACAGGTCTATGATGTGTGGAACATGTGCAACCGTCGACAATCAGCGTGAGTTGAATTATGAATTGAATACAAAGCTGCAGCTAAGCTTTATAGACAAAGTAGCTAACAAAAAAAAAACAATATGTATTTTCCACTATAAACATTTCTTTGCTGTGCATACGTATGTTTCGGAAATAGCCTAAGTCACATCCGCACAACTGGACAAAGCGATAGTGGAGATCAAATTTTCGTACGTTATGCGTAAAAACTCTATGAAGTGTCATGTAGAACGGAGTAATGATTTTTGTTTCCTGTGCTGAAATATTAATATTCCTAATTTGGCAGCTACAATTGCAAAATTCGCGCTAGATTTAACCGATACCAATTGAAGACGTCGGTGCAAAAACCAGGTAAGTCGCACTATAGAAAGTTTGGGGAATCGTTTTAAAAATATGAAAAAAAACGTTTTTTTAGCATATAGAGAAGGTAATAAAAAACCTGTTTAATATGAAATAACATGAAAGCATGAACCCAAACTCTTAATTTCTTCTGTTAAAAATTTGGTACTTACCTGGCTCTTGCCCAGAGCATTATATTGAATAATGGAAAAATTAGTTCAAACAGTTTTAATAGTCAAAGAGAGTAAAACCAAAACAATTTAAAAAAGGGGTAACAAAAATAAATCTTACAGTACGTATTTTTCAGATAAAGGTTTAACATCAGCAGCCGTTTTTTCATTAAGCGGCAAATGATACTTTTGTATCATATGTGAACTTGGAAAGCACGATACCACATTTTCTTTTTCAATATAACACCTTGTAAAAACTGGGATGCATGTTGTATACTGCATTCCACATATTTGAATCCTTTTTGATACTCGGAAAGTCGTTAGGTTGAGATTACTTATTATTTTATCTGTTAGCAAAAGCAAATTTAAAAAAACTGTAAGGTGTTTTGCAAAATCCATGATCATGTTCTGATTGACGTTTACAACGTTAAAATTTTTTGAAGTTGAACGGACTAGTTCTTTTCATTAATCGGGAATATGGATATGCCCATTTTTCAGGGCAGCGTATGCGTTTCTTGCCTTTTTTATGGGGACTTGCCTGATTTATGCTATCAGGCAAGTGGAATCCTATGCTATTTCACATTAGATGCGTTGGACTTACTTGATTTTAGCACCAAACGATCCGCAATGATCTAAATATTTAGAATATTCGAAAACGCATTTTTTATAACAATTGGACTTACCTGGTTTTTGCACCGAGTTCTTCAATTTTAGAAGCGCGTTTGTTTTGCGAAGCTTCAAATTGCGGTTCTGAATTCATGTTTGTGTTCATGTGAGTGATTCAAAAGTACGTATATTTTCTTACCCGGTGAGTGAAGTGGACTGTATTCATTGGGAATCCACCGTCCATAACGTGTTGATTTACTTTCGAGTACCTACTCGCTACTAATTGTTACTCTTCTACAAAGTAATCATTTATTATATTCGTTACTTTGATTACTTTGAATACTATGAGTATGAGTATAACGATTTGGCAAAGTGCGTGGTGTAATTAATGTCGAGTTTGAACAAGTTCAATGGAAATGAATCTTGTAAGAAAATAGACAACCTTAAAATTTGCGAAATGTTATAAGCACAGTTTATTCAAGTCTATCATGTTTAATGCAAACATTGTATCTTCAAAATGTATGCTTATCGAAATGGGTTATTATAGGATATATATATATATATATATATATAAATATTATATATTATATATGTATATATAATATATATATATATATTATATATATATATGTATATATAATTAACGATGAAGACCTCTATGTACTAACAAGAACTACTACTTAACTGAAGAAATATCAAGAGTCGATTTTTATCATCTAATATACACCATCTAGATGATCTTACTACCCACGCCTACTGGCGTGGGAGTATTGTAATCGCAAAAGTTTAAAAAAATGAGATATGTTGTTTATTTCCGTCGATCTGTCGGTCTGTTGTCTGTCGATCTGTCGGTCTGTGCGCTGAATTTCCACACAATGTTACTATTATACTAAGTGGAGAAACGCAAAAACGGAAAAGAATAAGAATCGCTAAAGTTCGTTTTTTGAATTTCACAGGATACTGATCACTTACAAAAAAAGAATTCAAAAGTAAAAAAAACTTGGTGATGGGAGCTGTGGGGGTGGGGAGGGTTTACCTCAATTTCTTGATATTGTTTCAATTATACGGTCCCAACCATGGTAATGCACTAATTAGATATATTCATTTCACACTCCATAGCACCGTGAATTAGCCCTTAAAAAAATATTCTCAGCAAACAGATCGCGTACCTGCCGGCAGCGGCTGCTGCTACTGGCACGCTGCTGGCCTTGGTGAGTTTTGTTGTTCTGGTATGGTGTTACACGCCATGCTCTGAAGTGTGATTACATTTATATAAGATTTCTTTCGTACATGTGAGTGTTGCACATAGAATTAATATTTATAGCATTTTCATAAGTAAAACAGATGAGGCAGGTAGTTATGTGACCTGCTCGAATTACTATTTTTTCTTTATCTACGGGATCTTTTCAGTCTTTGACCACGTCGGTAAAATTTATATTCAATCCATTCTCAATCACGACTGGATACCATGGAGGTTTTCAGGAAAAAATTATAAATCAGATTTATGTGTGAAGCGGAAAACACAGAATCCAATTCACCCAACGTCTGTCCGTCTTCCTTCATTTGAATAGCACCATCTCGAGGATGCATGCCTCTCCAATATGGGGCCTACTGTGGAACAAGATGTGACGGAGCTGCCTCGTAATATGTAAAAGCAAAACAAAGCTTTATATCATTCCCACCCCACCCGTTATTGATCAAAGCATATTTGTATGAATATGTAATAATTTGTTTCTTGCAGGTTTCAGCTGATAAATTGAATGCGCGATTTCTTAAGACAAGACCGAAACCTTGTTTGTCTACACCTGTTCTGTTTTTCGAATGATGTTAAGTGTTTTCAGTAGAACGTTAGGTATACGTATTGGAGCAAACATGTTATAGCCTTTTGGCAATTACATTCCATATTACCGCATACGTTAACGTCAACGATAACTCAGAACCCATTGGTTTCAGATGACATAAACGTCTACGTTGCGAATGCGTTTTTTGTGATTGCAAAAACTGTCTGTTATTCAACGTTCGATATTTTGGTCATTTCTAAAAAATGTGTTAGAGTGCAGATGACACGTCAGTTATAGTTTCTGGACGAAATATTGAGGAACTGCAGGAGAACATCCAGATAGTGTTAGATGAAACCATCGTATGGTGTCACCGCAATAGGTTAATCCTAAAGGAGATCAAGATAGCCATAATAAATTATACAATTCAGCGATCATTAGTTTTCAGATTACTCAGTCCGTGAAGCTTCTGGGTACCTTTTTCAACTCAAAACTTCGATTACACAGACCATGTATGCAAGCAACCTAATAAATCATTATATGAAATCCTACAACTGAAAAGGATTCACAATCAAAAGTATCCGTTGAGTATACATTATAGCCTTGCCGATTCTCATATCGTTCATTTAGATTATTTAGAAGACGATGGTTACGTCTACACAATTTTCATTTTCCGTTTTATTGCGTTAATAATTCAGAAAATGTGTTTACATTTATGTGGAAAATGGTTACATCTGTAGTTCTAGCTGTTTGCCGAGAGATGGCAGATCTAATCATTTTCCACATAAATGTAAACACATTTTCTGAATTATTAACGCAATAAAACGGTAAATGAATTTTTTTGAAATGTAATGTAATGTCTTCTTGCAAATGAACGATATGTCATACATCATACAACATAATTGTTTGTGTCTCAAAAACGAATGTTGAGACTTATTAACAATATAAGGCCACTAAAAAGTTTATAAATATAGTAGCATATTAACTTTGTGTTGCATATACATTTTTGATCATGTAACCTTTGCTAAATAAACTAAAGCATTATACAACTTTATGGAATCGTCACACATATCATACTTGAAACAACAATCTTCTAGCTGTTCATAACTATAATGCATTACATTTCAAACAGTCACCATATTATAATTATGTGATCTTATTCAATAAAATACCTATTTACCTGAGGAAAATCATTATAATAAATTCAAGGACAGTGTGTAATTGTTTTTGCAGAGCAACTGTGTATATTCAATAAATGAATACTTGAACGCTAATTTTTAGTGCTTCAGTAATGGCATGTCTTGTATGTTTAAATTTATCCATTGAAGTGTTTGCCTTTTAAAATGCATTTCATGGTAGCTATACGAGTAGTATACAGGGTGTTTCAGCACTAAGGGATCAAACTTCTAGGGGTTATTCAGTGTAACAGTAGAAAACATTTGAGTATAGGGACCCATATCCGGAAAAGTGTCATTACGGCACTACGGCCCTAAGACGCGTTAAAATTTAGAAAGACGATGAATTGCCTAAATAGGATTTAATGAATTTAATTTTTGCCTTTTGGACATGATACCATCACAATCATTATTCAAAATATCTTCCTCCAACCTGAACACACCGATTTAAAACTCGCACATGATTTCGGCGGACTTGACTAAAAATTTGATACTCGTTTTGAATGATTTCAAATGCTGCTGAAATTTGTCCAATTATGTCTTGCTCTGTTTCTACTGGAGTTTCGTAAGCCAAATACTTCACATGTCCTCACAGGAACGGTGTATTTTTAAGGGAATGACTCTGGGTGGCCGAGGGTGAAGTAGTTTTTGGTTAAAAAGTAGTCCCCTTTGACAAATCTTTTGACGTATCTGGGCGTTTCTTCTTTCAATCAGTAGTTTTCGATAAATTCGTGGTGAAAATAACTATTGTGTCGTTTCGTTAACTAAAATATAATGCAATACTACGTTCAAAAACAGTAAGTGGGTGATCAGGTAGGTTGAGGAGCTAGAAAAAATCAAACCACCCACCACTTCACTCCTACGTAGGCAAGCCAGCAAGCAGTATATTGAAAACCATAAAAGGTGGCGACAGTCAGACATACTGTCATGTGTTATGAATATTATGATGAAGGAAGTAATGTAATTTATTCCATATGTATCTATATATATACAAGATGGTTACTAGACCAGCAATCACTTACGCATGTGCAGCATGGTGTT
The DNA here is from genome assembly GCA_963669975.1 of Acanthoscelides obtectus. Taxonomy (NCBI): domain Eukaryota; kingdom Metazoa; phylum Arthropoda; class Insecta; order Coleoptera; family Chrysomelidae; genus Acanthoscelides; species Acanthoscelides obtectus. Next base: position 76,504,675 of record CAVLJG010000005.1, read on the forward strand.
TTCTTGTCAAAACGCATATGCGTAATCTGCAGGTGTTGCAGAGCAGAACCTTGCGAACCATCACTAAAACACCATTGTATGTCTCCAACGAGACCCTTCACAGACACCTCGACATCTCTTACCTAAGAGACTACATCAAACAACAGGCGCAGTTACGTTATAGTCAAGCGGAATCGCACAGCAACCCTCTGTTGCGTGAGTCGTTAAACTACACCGTCGAGCAAGTTCGCAAGCACACAAGGCCGCGACTCGCACTGTGATCAAAATAAAATCGTGCAGTTCTAGGTGCAACCAAAATTACAATTTTTGCCACACGCATAAATTACTAAATTAATTTTCCGATCAATTTGAAATAACCGAATACCAGTTAACAATAGCAAGGCATCCCTTTGACTGGCGCTCTTCACCCTCTTTGCCCTCCCCCATTCCTTCCTTTCTTTCTACTTCCTTTCTTCTTTCTTCCTTTCTTTCTTCTTTCTTCCTTTCTTTCTTCTTCCTTTCTTTCTCCCTGACCTCGTCTGGTATCTGGGCAACCAGACCTGACAGACCTACTGACCTACGATACATTAACAATGAGCGAAGGTCCCACGCTCTGACGCACAATGACGAATAGAAAGTGTTTATTAATGCTGAAGTTATCGAATAGAATTGAGCAAATGCCGTGAGCTGCCGGGGCTGTGACATTCTATAAAAGCTAATATTTCAAGTATACCAGTACAGTCGAATGAGTAAATGATCTTTTAGCTGCGAAGGGGGACATTATGATGCATTAGAAAATTGAAATTGCTTAAGCAGAAGTTGCACAGTTTTCGACTCCCCACACTTCATGACACAGGGGTTCCCAACTATCGGGCAAAAAACGGTGAAGGGTAAATAAAATTCTTGCAAAAACCATATGTGGAACAAATAAGTATCCAGAAACTACTCGACTTCCCAGACTTTCCGAATTCGGACATTGGTTAGGCAATAAGTCAGACCCCCCTTGATCTACTTAACGAGCTCTTTACGTTTCTACCTTACACCCTTGAGGAACCGTACTTAAGCTTGTGAGTTAAGGATATGAAGTCTCGTTAGGGCTTCTAATCGGCACGGGTATTACGTATCCTGAAAAGTGACATTATGCCGATTCCTTTGACATTATATAGGTTTTTTGTGACATTATGTAGGTTTTTCTAAGAGATGTTAACCTAGTACTAGCTGATGGACGCGTTGTAAGCTCGTTTTGTAGTTGTACGTGTTGCGTAAACCTCATGAGGCTTCAGTTATCAATGTTTGGTTCTGATGTGATGTAAGATCTGCTGCAGAGATAGTATTACTGGAAGGAAATGCAATGAATAGTGAGGATTTGTGTGCTAATAATTTGTGGTGATGATAATTTCATTGCTTCTTGTCTCAAATACACTTACTTGAGATTCATAGCTAGAAATTAGTAGCGCATCCAGTTTTTTTATCCATTCTGAAATCTACATATGCAAATCTGCTGAATTCCGAATATGAGAGAGATAAGAAATAATTATATTAACTGTACACGGTCGAATTACAAGGCGTAGGAATACACACAACGCGGGCGCGGTGCGAATTTCCCGTAATTCTCCTCAAGGTTTCTGTACAAAGAATAAGGAAAAAATCGTAATTGATAACTTTGAACATAACCTGTCTTTCAGAAGGACAACATATGAATAACTTGTCAGCCACAGCTAATAGATATACTTCATTGGCAGCATATTCATTAGATTTTCTCACACAGCAAATATCACTGATTTTATACATATGCAGACCAATACACACAAACATCCATATGCGATCCTGCTATTCAACCAAATAACCAACTTTCTTCTTGGATACTCTTAGATGAAAACTATAGACCACTTGGCTTTAAAAGTGCAACCAACAATGCATGTATACGTGTAGTTGAACCATTTTTCCATAGATAGACGATCACAACGATCCTAGTGAGCAAACGTTGAATGATTGTTTGCACCCTAAAAACTACCTAGTCTGCAAGATGACATCTTATAGGATGTTTTGACGTTTTATGTTTTTTATATAATACCCGAGGCGCACGGCACTTGTCGTGAACTCGTTTGTAGTTGTACGTGTTGCCTAAACATCATGATGTTTCAGTTATCAACGTTTGTCTCTGATGTGATGTAAAATCTGCTTCAGAGATGGCATTACTGGAGGTCTAAGCTGAGGCATAGTGAGGATTTGTGTGCTAATAATGTGTGTTGATGATTATTCCATTGGATTCTTGTCTGAAATACACTTACTTGCGATTCAAGGCTAGAAATTAGTTGCGCATCCACTTTTTCCAATTCATTCGGGAAATTACATATTCAAATTTGCTGAATTTCAAAAATGAGAGAGATGAGAAATAATTATATTTACTGTACACTGTCGAATTACAAGTCATATACATCATATACAGTAATTACACACGATGCAACCGCGGTGGTGATTTCTTGTAATTCTTCTCAAAGATTTTGAAAAGACAAAAGAAACAAAAAACGGTCAAAATTGTAAAGTATAACGTTGTACATAACCTCTCTTCAGAAAGAACAAATCAAATAACCCGTCTGACACAGCTAATGGATATGCTTCACTGGCAATGCAGTCAGTAATAATTTTCTTACATAGCAAATATCACAGATTTTATACACATGCAGACCAATACAATCATCCAGAAGCGGTCTTTCTACTCAATCAAACGTTCCTCCTTCCCATTTTAAAAACTACAATTTGAGGTCTATAAACTAAGAGGCTTTCTGCAACCAATAATGCATATTTGGGAAGATAAGAGTCTCGTTATTCCTCCATAGATGGACGCTTTGGATCGCGCCCACAACGATCCTAGTGAGCAAACGTGGAATTAAAGTTTGCAGTACAAAATCTACCTGCTCTGCAAGATGACATCTTATAGGTTTTTTTCGACGTTTTATATGTTTTTTACACAATACCCGTGCGGATCTTATTTGTCAAATATTGACAAGTAACGTGTTGTTGAGTTCAGAATGTCATTCTCCATCGAAATAAGTGAAAATATATAGGGCGTCCCAATTAAAAATCGAAAGTTGGAATCGTCTCCGGTCAAATCAGAAATACCTCAAAGCAAGTGAATATGTCAGAAATGTAAATTCATCTATAATACACAACCCCATAACTTCGTTTTTCAATAACAAAAAGTTATAAGCGTGAGCCACCTTGAAGAATCACCCGGTATATCCCCCTATAGCCCCACGGTATCCTCTGGCATTTAGGCCTCAGGCCTGGGTGGTGACTCAGGTATAAAGAGTCCAAAAGTCACGATACATGGAGCTGCTTAATGAAAATATGATCGAAAAATGCATTTTCATAATGAAGCTCTCTGTACTTGGAGATTATACACTATATATCTTTATTATTTCTTAATCAACCCTCCTTTGCGGTTTATCGAGAAACTGGGGCATCTTTTTATTTACATAAAGGCGAGTGAGAATTGTAACTCATAACTTTCAGACTAATATAGAAGTTTTTCCTGAAAGCTGAGTAATTAAGTCGCTGTAGGACTATTTTTACGACCCTTTGGAGTAGTGAAATATTATCGAATGGGCCTTTTTTCAGTTAGCTCAGTGTGTTTGTGATAAGGGATGCTTTGAAACAAGTTACATGATCTAGAAACGACCTTCAAATGGCTTGCAACCATTAATTTCAGTTGGAAGAAAAAATTCTCTCAACTCAGCGTTAAACTTAACTGATTACCTGTTTCAAAGAAATTCCTTGCTAACACAAACTTTATTAAAATAAATGGTTTATACAAAATGACTTAAGGTAAGACCTCATATAGCACATCTATCGGACCCCCAATATAGTGTAACCATAAAGCAAAAGTAATGAATGTCTAAGTTTCTACCATATTATTTCTTGCTGTAGAAATTTCAATACTCTGGGCGATGGTTTGACTTTAATAAGAAAAATGGTTTCAAACGAAATTAAAGTATTGTTGACAACAAATAGAAACATTATAATTGTGTACCCACCGAACTGAATTGAACAAAGCAGAATTTACTTCTATGGATTAGCACATGGCTAACGGTAGTTTATGAAACAAAGAATTCACGTACTTAACGCTAGACGCGAGTTTTATTAGGTTTTGTGTCTTGTCTATGATGAGCGAGTAGTTTGAGTGTAATAAGGTTTTTTTTTTCTAAGCCCCCTATTTATCGAAAGGTGACAAAAGCAGTACGCAGTCTCTACTTCCCTCTCTCATACCCGAACAGAAACTAACTTTCTTATCGTTTGTACAACATATTGAAGGACTACGTCGTATGGCAAGACAGATCCGCAATTACCCTTCGATATTGAGAAAGGGAGCAATAAAAAAGGTAGCCTCATAAAACGGTGTACGCACTTGTCGGAAGAATGTTATGTCTCGAAGAAAACGTACGATTTCTTTGTGTCACTTGATGAATACTGAAATCAAACCCTGCAGTTTGTGAAAGCATATATTGAATTCATACATTGATAACCATTACATAAAACTATCACGTTAGGACTACCGATGAAACAAATATAAATTAATTCTAAGCTTTAACAGATCTATAATATCACAGAAATCTGAACGGACAAACTCAGCCATACGTTTTGATCATTAACCAAATAAACGATTATGTCTACAACATATTATCGGAGAACTAGATTATACTATATTTTTTCTATTTGAAAAATCAACACACTTTTTACGAGGTGAAATCGAATATTTTTATTGATAAATATGTTGGTTTATGCCATTTATGTATGGAAAATAACATCAGTCATGTGACCACCGCGGCTTCGTTTACAGGCCAACATCCAAACATCAAAATTTTCAATGACTTTTCCCAGAATAATCGACTCCATGGCCTCAATTTCAGTCCGAATGTTGCGGTTTAGGTGCTGAATATCCGGGGACCATTCGCATATACCTTGCCTTTCAAAAATCTCCAAAGAAACTAGTCAAGAGGTATTAAATTGTACGATCCCGGGGGCCAACTGACATCTGAATTTCGTGAAATTATAACATCTTGAAATTTCGTGTGTATTAAGGCGACTGTTTGGAGAGATGTGTAAGCCGTTGCTCCGTCTTGATGAAACCAAAGATCGTCGGCACCAATACGATCCAACTGTGCACACAAAAAGTCTGTTAACATGCCGCGATAACGTTCCCCGTTGACGGTAATGGCCTTTTCTTCGGCATCTTCAAAGAAGAATGGTCCACCAGCCCATAATCCGCACCAAATAGTTACTTTTTCAGGATGGAGAGGTTGTTCATGATATTGGTGTGGATTTTCAGTCCCCCAGAATCTGCATTATGCGTACCCATTGAGGTGAAAATGAGCCTCATCAGAAAAGAGCACTTTGGCCGAAAATCCGTCTTCACTTTCCTGCATCCAATTAAAAAAAACACGCCGCTGTTGATGGTCTGCCGACTTCAATTCTTGTGTTAGTTGGATTTTGTATGGATGGATGTGTAAAATCTGGCGTAAAGTGTTCCCACTAATTCCGAATTGTTGCGAACGGTGCCTAGTCGAGGTGGTTGGATCTTCTTGCACACTTTCACCCACTGCGGCTATGTTTTCACGAGTACGAGCTGGACGAGCATGTTGGTATGATGTACGACCTTCAGCTGAACCAGTTTCCTCAAAATGATTAACAGTCCAACGAATTCCAGGCGCTGTAGGGCGTCCATGTCGGCCAAAACTAGTGCGAAGTTTGCGAAAAGTACAATTTCTTATATTTCGACTTTTTTCGTAATAAGTTTGGATAACCAAAATGCGTTGTTGTGTTGTAAACGAATCCATGACTATAAATGGCATTCGTTTGACAGTTCATTTATGCATACCACATGACATTTGACTTGAAGGTAACACAAACTGATAGTTAAAAAAAAGTAATAGGTGGCGCACCCAGAGTACGTAAATTGAGAGTAAAGGCAAATTGTAAAATGAGTCGCAACTACCTTGGAGACAAGGTCACACTTGAAGAAAATTAGAGAAATATAAATACCTGGAGAGCAGAGTTGATTCCTGCAGCTGCAACTATAAGTCTAATTTACTTAAGGGTAATAATTTTCTTCAGTGTTTATGGTTTCTAAAAGCTTTTTCTTGTTCATATTTTTCGAAAGAAAATCAAGAGGTCATAATTCCTGTATACCAAGGCTAGTAATTAAAGTATTACACACATAAGGACAATGATTGTTCATACCATTTAGGAATTGAGACTAATAGTATGTACACTTAAAGTTGATTTATAATTTAAATGCGTATATAATAAAATAGACGTTCGTCTTGAGCTTGGATTGTTACATGAGTGAACTTTTTGTATTTCCCGAGAACTTCACACAGCTTTCTGTCTGACAGAGGATATGGAATATTTCTCTGTTTAGAGAACCCACATAACATGGTCAAAACAAATTAAATTTAGACTCGTCCCAAACGCGGAAGACAAACTAGTTTCAAAGACTGTGGTCATTCGGTTTGTCCCTCAATCAGCTTTGTTTAAATTCGATTAACTTGTTTCAATTTTTTTACCTTTCAGCATTACTGATTGGAGTTGACCTTCAATGGAGTTTAATTTGTCGCTGAAAATAAATACAGAGTGCTTCCCCGTTGGTAGGGATAATTAGATTCTGGTGAAACTGCGTTTGGAGGGAAGCCGGGGAAAGCTGCCGCACTGCCAATTTCTCGTCTTGATAACCTCTAATGGAACCGCTTTACTAGATTGCAAATTCTCAACAGATTGTTTCCTTCCGGTAAAAAGACTACTGTAACGCCGCCCCACGGCGGCTATTTCTGAGGTGGGAAGTTCGCGCAAAAGCGAATATCGTGCTGCAGTAAATAATTCAAGACGCCACAAATAAATGAGGAAAAAAATTAAAAAAAATTAGTTACTAAAAATAGAACTAAGCAGTTGAAAATGATTTCACCGATTGAAAATACTTCATCGTCTGCTGCTTGCCCAGTGCTTCTGAGAACGAATGCCCTTATGACAATTTTGATCAGCGGAGGGTGGGGTGGTAACGACAATTGCAAATTGCATTACGTGTTTATCGCCCCTCGTAGGTCCACAGTGGTATCGTCCACTTTGAGAAACACTGCTCTAAAAGGTGGTAAGGTTTTCTAATGGAAACGTAACACCCTTTTTCGCTTTTACTATTAAAATCTAAGACTCTATTATTCGATCGCTCGAAAGGAAGGCGGAATGACATTCAGCTTATAAAAGCTTGCTTTTTACTTTTTAGTATCTATGATGTTCACCAAATAGTTAATTTCTATTTATCTACATATATTTTATCATATAGAATTTATGAAACACCTTACTTTTTCTCAAGAGATTTCGATAGATACGAGTATAAAGATACGAGGGCCACGCTATATATATTGTGATACAGGAAAGCTACTTTATTTATGTTTAAAGTATTCTCCTACAGCACCATTGCACTTCTGTAACCTCAAATGACATGCTTCTAACCAGTCAGTTTTTGGAATGTCTTCAACAAACTAATTAATTGCTTGATCGATTTCCTCTTCGGACGAACATTTTCGACCACGCATATTTTTTTACGAATTATTGAAGAGCCGGAAGTCAGACGTTGCCAGATCTGGCGAATGAGACGGATTTTCTAGCATTTTGATGTGGCGCTGACGTAAAACGTCTACAGTTAGTTGGGCAGTGCGGCTAGAGGCATTATAGTGATGCAGGATTGTACCTCTGCAACAACTTTTTTTGAAAGAAGATGATCATGCAAAATGGTGTGCACTGTTACGGATCCTAGTCCAAGAGTTGCTTCTATAGTTGCATATGTGCAGCGAAAATCTTCTTCAATTATTAGCCGCTGAACTTTAGCAATGTTTTCTGGAGTAACACTAGAACATGGCCTACCACTACGTTCTTCATCAGCCAATGAAGCACGCCCTCTTTTAAATCCGGCATACCAGCGAAACATACTTGCCCGGGACGGAGCTTCATTACCAAATGCCTGTTGTAACCATTCGATTCATTGATGTTGAGTTAAACCGACTTTAAGCTCATGGTAAATTATAGCGCGATAACTCCCTCGAGACCACTCCATCTTTCCTCTTAAATTTGTTTACACCGCGTGCTGAACTGCTCTTTCTAATAGTGCACTGTTACCGGTTTTAACTAGTGTATAGAATGCGCGTCTCAAAATATACAGCGTGCCCCTCGTATTAGCCATATATTAGGTAAATACAGGAGACGTACCCCACTGATAAAAGTGTGATTGTACAGTTGCTCGAAAAGAACAGAATTTGATATGGCCATTATACAGGGTGGCCAAACACGTGACGTCATAAAAAAAAAATTAGATTCTCCACATCGAGAGGAACCCAAATCATCCCCATATATATGGTCCGATTTTGTTTAGTTTAGGAGTTATGATTTTTTTTCGGATTTTTCGAGAATTTTTGAGTTCTGTGTTTATTTTTACCATAACTTCGTTAATAATTGTGATAAATGCCTGCTTTTTTCACGATTATGTAGCTAAGACCCAAGGCTTAACTATCATATAATCATTCAAGTCATGTAACTAATACTACTTTTTAATTTTTTCCAAAATCTTCGAACATAACAAAAAGTAAAAAAGTGCAACAACTTTGAACGTTTATAAAAAATTGAAAAAACATGTTCTTACTATTCGTAACTATCTTAAAAACTTCCTTACGGTATCAGCTATTTACCGTAAAAATTTCATCAACCTAGCTTTACTACATGCTACCGTAATTGTGGCTCAAATAGAACCGAACCCAAAATTGGATAACCCTCTGCTCAATAGAAATTGTTAGTTTCGGAAAAAAAATTTGCAAAAACCACAAAAACACGTTTGATTTTTACTGAACAGCAGATTATTATTCATTTATGTTATTTACAAGAGGTTTTCAAAATGTCTGCCTCTAACAGAAATGCACAGTGTACACCTACGTATGAAATTTTGTTTTAAATCTCTAAATGCTTGTGTGTTGTTTTTCAACACATGTGTCGCTTCTTGAATTTTGTTCCTCAATGAATTTTCATTTGCACATTCTTGGGCGAATGTTATGTCTTTAAAATATCCCCAAACAAAAAAATCAATGGGGTTGAGGTCAGGGGAGCGTGGAGGCCATCGTATCGGTCCGTTTCGTCCGATCCATCTGTCTGGGAACCTTTCGTTTAAGTAGTTTCGCACGATCGTTGCGTTGTGGCATGGTGCACCATCATTCTGGAACACCATGTTCCGTCTGGCTTCCAGGCTTGAATCTTCCAGCAATAATGGTAGGCTATTTTCAAGGAAGCTTTTGTAGGCTACCGAATCCAACCTTGACGGCAGTTCAAATGGACCGATAAATTCCATATTGAATATTCCTGACCACATGTTCACACTAAAACGGTGTTGAAATGTCGACGGCCTTGACTGGTGGGGGTTTTCAACAGCCCAAGTATGTAAATTATGGATATTGAATATCCCTGTTCTTTCAAAACGTGACTCGTCAGTCCATAAAATTTTATCAAATAAATCGCGATCCTCTCGTTGTCTTCGCAGCATTGTCTCGCAGAAATCCACTCTTAACTGGTAATCTGAAGGCATCAACGCTTGAACTCTTTGAACATGATAGGCATGACAACCTTCTTCATGAAGAATATTTTGTATCGATGTTCGTGGTATTCTAAGGTTTTGTGCCATAGATCTCGTACTCGTTGAGGGATTCCGGCTAATTTCTTCAAGTACTACTTCTCTGCGATCCGGATCAGCTGTAGGATATCCTTCATTGCTTCCTCGTCCTGGAATGATGGTGCACCATGCCACAACGCAACGATCGTGCGAAACTACTTAAACGAAAGGTTCCCAGACAGATGGATCGGACGAAACGGACCGATACGATGGCCTCCACGCTCCCCTGACCTCAACCCCATTGATTTTTTTGTTTGGGGATATTTTAAAGACATAACATTCGCCCAAGAATGTGCAAATGAAAATTCATTGAGGAACAAAATTCAAGAAGCGACACATGTGTTGAAAAACAACACACAAGCATTTAGAGATTTAAAACAAAATTTCATACGTAGGTGTACACTGTGCATTTCTGTTAGAGGCAGACATTTTGAAAACCTCTTGTAAATAACATAAATGAATAATAATCTGCTGTTCAGTAAAAATCAAACGTGTTTTTGTGGTTTTTGCAAATTTTTTTTCCGAAACTAACAATTTCTATTGAGCAGAGGGTTATCCAATTTTGGGTTCGGTTCTATTTGAGCCACAATTACGGTAGCATGTAGTAAAGCTAGGTTGATGAAATTTTTACGGTAAATAGCTGATACCGTAAGGAAGTTTTTAAGATACTTACGAATAGTAAGAACATGTTTTTTCAATTTTTTATAAACGTTCAAAGTTGTTGCACTTTTTTACTTTTTTGTTATGTTCGAAGATTTTGAAAAAAATTAAAAAGTAGTATTAGTTACATGACTTGAATGATTATATGATAGTTAAGCCTTAGGTCTTAGCTACATAATCGTGAAAAAAGCAGGCATATCACAATTATTAACGAAGTTATGGTAAAAATAAACACAGAACTCAAAAATTCTCGAAAAATCCGAAAAAAAATCATAACTCCTAAACTAAACAAAATCGGACCATATATATGGGGGTGATTTGGGTTCCTCTCGATGTGGGGAATCTAATTTTTTTTTATGACGTCACGTGTTTGGCCACCCTGTATATAGGTATTAATTTAATATAATATTTATATATCTATATATTGATGATTCATTTTATACGAGTATAATAATCATCATCATAGCCTAGGACCAGAGTACTTGACAATGTCTTGACTCGGAATTGTGTCAGTTTACTAGAGTTCCCATGCCCACCTTCCGGTTCCGTCATCAGATCAACTACATGTCAGCATAATATCGAGCTGTCATATTAGATATTCGGTATATTGGATTTAGGATGACGACATCAACCGATTTCATGTGTTACCCATATCATAGGAGTGACTGAGGAAAAAGTCGCTATTTTGCAACTTCCGCAATATTGGATTAAATACTGCATCATTTAAGTAAGGATGAATTGTCACGTGTACTAAATGTGAGTGCCAAATCTTAGCTCAATCGTGCACTATAAAGTTGATCAAACTTAATCTGCAGGATTTGAACGCATTCATATAAGGTCGGATGAAAGCACATACAAGCTTGTAAAATAGATGTCACGAGGTATACGTTTCATCATATTGCCGCTCTCATTCGTTCATGTCCGATCTGTGTATCTCTAATGGATACGTGCATATATGGTTGACACGTATATATTTTTTATGTGAATTGAGAGATGCCTGATATGTGTCAATACCATGAACAAGATGGTTTGTAGGTGATAGAAGAACCTGAATGAGAATTCACACCTATTCTTCCAAAAGAGAAGGTTTCCGAAATTGTAGTTATCCCATATGCATATATATATATATATATAAATAACAAACAGTAGGATATATATATATATACATATGTCCCATGTTTGATAGTTTAAGCTTTTAATGAATAATTTGTTACGGTTTTCAAGCCCGCGGCTTTATTTTTTGCGGAAAATGATACAACAAAAGGCCCACATAAAATAGAAAGGTCACATCTTCGTTCACACCCCATCCTTCATCGTGGCAAGCCATGGATGTTGTGTGTGCCTATTATGTACATAGATCCAATGAAGACATATGTGATGAATTACCTTTGTGAATTAATCCTTTATCAGACAATAATGCATAGCTGATATGGAATATTATCTATATTTACACTAACATATTGTCTGTTTATGTATCATTATTCCTCCATTATAGGTTTTGTGTTCTGAGTTCTGATAGATTGGGTAAATATAACAGATGAAATACAACAAATATATCCATCAGTGCTTTGTAATTATATAGCAATTTGGTGACTTGCATTGTCCTAGAGCTTATGCAAGCTAAACTACCTACTTGAGGATGTAACAGGTTGCCCTAATTATCCATGAAGTTTATGTTTTCCTACTAAGATGCTCTAACAGGGGGTACCTATAATAATAATAATAATAATAATAATAATAATAATAATAATAATAATAATAATAATTAACGTCTTTTATTTGTAATATTCTTACAGGTGCGAGATTTAGATAATATATCTGTTCTACCATCTAACCCCCTTAACAATACGAGATGTAAAAAAAAACAGAATTTTTTGAAAATTAGTACCTGTATACAATAACGACAGAATAAAGTATAATCTAAGTAAAGGCATAAGGAAAATATGAGGACACATGGGTTACAACAGATTTAGCTGCTGATCAAGTAGAACTTCTTTCACTTTTTTCTTGAATTTGATTAATGGATTGGTTTCTTTTAAACTGCGGTCTAAATAATTATATCATTTGATCCCATTGTAAATATATGTATTCTGAAATAGAGATGTGCTGTGGCGTGGAATTGAGAATGTTTCTCTATATCTAATATTAATACCATACATATTCCCTCTACGTATGAATTTGTTTGCTAAGTATGACGGTCTTTTTGAATAAAGAACCTTATGAGTCAGATTTAGGAGCTGGTACTTACTTATACATTTTATCAATTTTCATCCATTTGAGTTCATTAATGGCATTCGATATATGATGATACTTTCTGAGACCATTTACAGTCTGAAACATGTACATAATACTTTGAATACGATTTCTTGTTATAATACCTAAATAGGGATAGTAAACCACTAAGCAATACGATATCTTTAAAAACAAGAAAGATTCACACAATTGCCTTCGCGCAGATTTATGTATATATATTTATTTGCAAATAAAACTTTGAGAATAGCGTAGCACTGAGAAATTAGATAGTTTACGTGTACAACAAATTTTAAGTCATCATCCATTATAATACCTAGGTTCTTCGAATGATCCCCAGAAACTAATTTATTACCTTTTAAATGTATATCTATGTCCTTTTTTAAAGTATTCTTTTTTGTTCTATTTGCGTATACAAAAATATTTGTCTTCAAAGGGTTCAAACGAAGATTATGACTACTACTGAACTTTTCAATTTGAGCAAGATCTTGATTTATTTTATTTGTTGTTTCCCAGTCCTAAATGAATAGAAAATTTGAGTATCGTCTGCAAAAAATTGTATGCTGCATAATTTTACCTGTTTCTAAATCTGAGATATATAATGAAAGTAATAGGGGTCCTGAGACTGATCTCTGTGGTACACCAGAACAATTTTTTTGTTCGGTAGAGTTCAAGGTAGGTTAGAATAAACGAAAGAATGTTTTCAGAAAATCCATAATAGTTGCATTTAGACACAAGAAGTGAGTGATTAATGGCGTCAAATGCTTTAGTAAAGTCAAGAAGTATGAGAGCTACCGCTTTTTGGTTATCAAGTGCTATTGTTATATTGTCTGTTAAATCACAGAGTGCCGAAGCTATATTATGACCTTGTCGAAACCCAGATTGTTTAGATGGAATAATTTTGTTAGAATATAAGTAGGCGCAGAGCTGCTCGTAAACAACGCGTTCCGAAACTTTAGAAAAAATTGGCAGTAGACTGATCGGTCTCAGTTGACCATAGTTAGTAGGATCAGAACTTAGGTAGCGGAACAACTATAGCGAGTTTCCACTGATTGGGGAAATATCCTCTCTCTAGACAGCAGTTGCTAATATGTGTTATGTACACATCAATTTCAGGTATACATAGTAGTATCATATGCAAAGTTATTCCATCTGAACCACTAGAATTTGATTTTATTTTATGTATAACTTTAACATAAAATACCTTGGAGTGGTCTTGGATCCTCACTTACGATGGGACATCCATGTCAATTATATTTTAAAGAAAGTTAGATTTGTATCCTACAAAATTAAATACCTTGGGAATATATTGACAGAAAAATATCTTCGAACATTATACCATGCACTGATTGAGCCTCATCTCACATATGGTATATTAGCATGGGGAGCTGCATGTTCCTCACATATCTATAATTTAGATGTTTTTCAAAAAAGTATTCTAAAAATGATATTTAAAAAACCGAAACTTTATCCCACTGAAAAATTATACGCAGATGTTCGAATGTATGATATAAGACAGCTTTATTTCTTACACAGTATCACTCACTACCATAAATTTGTAAACACCGACCAAAAAATTAAACAATTATACCAGGTACAAAATTCGTGGCAAAGTAGTTCCTCAACCGCATAAATCTATAATGCAGCGATCATATCTCTATTTAGCTCGTAAATTTTATGAAATTATACCTAAAGACTTAAAAGATTTACGTTTCGGAAATTGTTTCAAAAGAAATTTAAAAAAGTGGCTACATTCTATATCTAGGATTGAAATTCATAAACTCATAAATACAAACATCAACTAAATACATAATCTACTGTAGCTAATTTTTGTCCTTTTTTGTCATTTGCATTCTACAGTTTCAACTTAAATTATTGGTCCATGTACAGGGGATGCCTTCTATTGGGCCTGTTTTGATTTTATATTTATTTACTCATATACATTACATGTTTGTTATCTTTGTACATTGAGTGAATAAATATTATTATTATTATGATACATCACGAAAAACCATGTCACTCATATTTGTCCGTCAGTCTTCGACCCCTTTAAACGAGGGAAGTACCACTCGGAAAGAGACGTATAGGTTTTCTAGATTGGTTCATTGGCGGAGGAGCAACAGGTAAAAACAAAAAAATATATATCGCTCGCATTTGGCATTTTAGAGAACCGTGGCTCATTTTTATAGACTTATTTGAGGGGTAAAACATGGGAAGTGGAAGGTTGCAGGGGGTGGAGGAGGGTATATCTTACTTATTTGGGGTTGGTATATTTTTTCAAGTCGGACTATGGCTCTATCTGACTGATTTGACCCATTGAATTTCTTTGTTATATATGTTTTCAGTCAACTTCAACTAATCACAGCGTTGCGTAAGAAGTGCAGGGACATCCTACTTGCCGCCATTTTTTTTCAAGATTGCGACACTTCTTCATTTCAGTTGAATATATCCGAGTATTTAAAATGCACTGTTCTCAGTTTCTCGTTTGTATATCGCATGTGTGATCATCCTTTAGCCTGCTACAACTCGTAAGAAACTTTATCACCAAATTACTATTATGACAGTGGGAACATTGTTCTTGGTATCCAGCTTACAAGTTGCGTTTTCAACTATAATATAGATAATTAACTGTCAAAACACTGTATCGGTAAAATCGTTACAAAACGTGATCACTATCTCCTCGAAAATATATACTTATGGTTTTGATTTTGAAAACGAATTGGATTCGGATAAAGGTACAAGAGTTTTAAATTTGCAGCAATACAGGGTGTTAATAAAGCATATGCTAAACATTGAGGAAACTATTCCTTGGGTGATCTTAAGAAGAAAAGTTCCAACGAAGAGGCGTCTGGTGTATGCTTGGTTTGCAAAATAGTGTCATTTTTTTAGCATCTATCTTTCGCATAAAAATCGTAGTTTTGGACCGATTGTGCTGATATTTGCTGAAATTTCGCAGGTCCAGACGTATCGCTAAAAAATTTACAAAAATCATTTAAGCAGGGGCACACTGCTAAAATCACAAATATAGGTCGCCAGATTTATTACTCGTATCTGGTATTTTTTCCGTTGAGTGATTGGGTCTTATCGATCAGTCTATCTTAATCAATCGACTTTAAATTTCCGGCATTACAACTGTTCATGCGAAAATTTAACAAATTTCAACGGTACCTACTGACATATCCTGACGATTCATATACGTTTTATGTATGTATCATGCCTATTAATCTAATCATGTTTTAAACATTATATCTAGAAAAATATTGAGAGTGAGTAGTCGCCTAAGAATCAACTGTCAGGATATTGTTCTTTGTAAAACTTTTTTAACTATTTGCATTATTTCGTTTGCAGTTTGGTTAGGCGACAATAAAATAAAAGAAACCGGTATACGAACAGTCTTTTTTTATCAAGGCGCAACCTACATCCAGCCTTTCAGCATAAGCGATGAAGACGAGGGATAGAGCTTTAACAAGTCAATTATGTTTCCGAAACTTTATTATGCGACTCCAGTTTTTAAGGAGTGTTAAATCTGGGAAAACTTCAGGGTGATATCAAAGTTTTATCCGATTGGAAGTTTGCAGAAGCGATACCTATCGGTTTTATACCAGTGACCTTTTCGTATTTACTCACCAGGTTTCGATATGAAGTAATTCCGTGATAATACCTTGAGGTTAGTTTAGCTTCTGTATCAGATTCATCAAGATAGAATGTGAACATTTTGAACTTTGCCAAAGAAACAGTTACCTTCTGATGTGATCAGTCTTTAAGATTTCAGGCTGTTATTTATTTGGTTCTAATGTTATCGGCGTCAGCTTTTAGAGCAAGTGTCCGTCATTGACTCAAACTCTCTACACGAGTGGTTGCAAAATGACAACAGTTCCAAAATTGACATTTGTTACCCTACTGCAGTGTTGGTGCAGTCAACGCCTATAGTAGCTCTTTGGTGCTTACTTTATCATGAACATACATAACTAATAGCTTACTGCCCTGGAATCTGGAAATATATAATATCCAGCGCGATGTGATAGTCTTGCTGAAGAGCTGCAGGGAGTATACTCGAATTTTTATTACATTCTGCCTCAGTCTATTTAAGCGGCAGATGTAGAGCAGTGCTAGCTAGCTGTTCTATACAACCCTAGCTCCATCATTTTGTCGATGAATAGATGTATACAGGAGTGTATTCAGCTGAGAGGTTGCCCAGCACATTATTTTTTTTATTACTTCAACAAAATTTCATGAGAATGTAATCGCTAATATCACTGAGTATATATATATACATATATATATATATACAATTCTTCAATAGAATATTGATTTATCTTTCCCGGCTCTGTGTCTCACACTCCAGCACATCTCATAGCTTATAATATTGTATAGAGAGAGTACAGAATTACTCTGGCTCATATTTGTTATGCTAGTGGATTTTACGCGCACGCACAGCAGCAGATGCTCTCAGCACGTAGAGCGCGTATACAACCCGAGCTGCTTACGCGCTCGCTGTATAGTTCAGGACTATTAGACTGTCACTGCTGAAAAAGTCCTACCTGGCTGAATTTTTTACCAGAGCTTCTTTTTACGATTATAAATCATCCCTCAAAAGTCCTCATGAATCCAAGTGTAGTTTTTTTAAGGGGGGGAATCAAAGGTAAAAAAACACTTTTATCCACATCTCTTCGAAAATATCAATTCTACTATAAAATAAGCAATTACCTTTTTCTTCAGTATAAAATTCTTCACAAAAAAAGTTGTACGCATTTTTTCGTAGAAATTGTTTTCCCACAGAAATTCTACTTTCAATGTTGAACATCGAGAAAATTGTAAAATAAAGTATTTTTTCCACGTCACCATAGAGGTAAAGTACCAGACGTGCTTTTTTCCATATGCATTCCCCAACAAGCCTAATCCATAAAGATAGAATGGAAAAATGATGTTATTGTTACTTTTTCCTTAGTCATCAATGTGACATGATGCGGCATCATCTAAGTCTCCACCAACCTCAAGTGTTGAGCACAGGGGGTCTATATGGGGTCTATATTCTCATCGAATTCCACATTATTTGACCCTTCATTGTTCGAGACCATATTCAGACATGACTGTCCATAACAGTAGCCGCCAATGGCGGAACAGGGTAGGCTAAGTTTCCTACATCCGCAATTAGCTCCACAATCTTTCGTACAATTACAAAAGATTGTGTTTAATAAGACAGCAGGAACAGGTGGCAAAAGAGCTTGTATTGGCTGTAAATATTCGTCGGTCATAGTCCATCCCCAATAAAATGGATTCAAATTTTTTCCAAGCCAGTTCTGAACTTGATAATACACACGACAAATGTGCTTGAGCTGCACCCGATGATGATGGCAGCATTGAAACCTTAGCTTTATCATACCTTGTCGATTTCGCGAAGCAGTTATATCGATGGTGATCAAGAGATTCTTCGCGCGGTGGAGCACCATATATCGCTAATAATGATTTGATACCATTTGTGAAAATAGGATCTGGAGAACATCCTTCCTCATTGAATACTTTTGCTGAATCTCTAATATCAGCTCTTTTGAAAAATTTTAATGGCTTTTGCCTTGCCTTTATTGAAGAGAGCAGATGATGTGTCACATCCACTCAACGCATGCAAAAATAAAATGTGTGGTTTAACGGTGATGTGAGCATCGAAACTTCTTGGAGAATATATAATTATGTCGATGTTTGATTCTCCAGACTTCATAAAATAAATATCTTTATTCTCAGGAACAAGAGCTGTCAATAAGACCGATATATCTACATCATTCCCAATAATTATACCTCGATTTTCATTCGTCAATTCAATTGCAGTATTGATAATGAGAAGATCAGCATAATCTTCTGCTTGCACGACGTTTATATGATTCTGCTGCAGTTTTCCAGACAACATTGTTATAAATCGCTGTTTGTTGTTGACATTGGCGAGAATTTTCTCTTGAGTTGTCAGAGTCATTGATCGATCAAAAATAATTTCTGTACCGGTTTTTGCTGATCGTCGTTGTTGTTCCATTGCTTTCGTGTTATTACGTTGATTGCTATAACCGTCGAAAACAACCGTAACGTTCCAACCAAAAAATGATTTCGTAAATAATTAACATGACAATCAAAAATAGCATCATAATATGTAACATCTCGATAGAACGCATTCTTTGCCGAGGAGGGCTAGCGGTCGTGGTGCTGGGTTCAGCATCTCGCTCCATTTTAGCAGTAGTAATGCTACTTGCACGAGTACATTGTTTGCGACACAGCACCTGTACTCTGACACACCGCAAGAATGTAAGTTTTCCATCATTTCGCTCGATACTGGCATCACGTGAGGTTTTAATACCGCGCTCGACCAAACAGTCAACTCCGTCTCACAGCGATTTGTCGCAAATGATGCAATTTTCGGCCGTTTTTCAATTTATGTATATGTGAATAAAATCACGTAAAAACTGACTGAAATTATCCGACGCGTCTGTATACAACTGAGAATAGCAGAATACTGGTCTGAAGACTGGTCAAATGACGTCAATACCCCACAGTCAGATATACAGTGACGTACATTCTAACAAAGAAAAAAGGGCCAGCTGTGCTCTAGGTCACTTACAGAGCCCCTACCACAAACATTCAAAAAGAAAACTATTTCAAAATACGGTTTGACGCGAAATTTTTGAATTTTGTCATTTACAACACTTTCACGCAATTTTCTGTAAATTGGCAGTCTACCCGAAAAAAATGCATAGAACCTTTTTTGTGGAGAATTTTATACTGAACAAAAAAGGTATTTTTTTTATTCTATCGTAGAGTTGATATTTTCGAAGATATGGAAAACAGTGTTTTATGTGACCTTTGACCCCCCATAAAAAAATCTCCACTTGGATTCATGGGGACTTTTGAGGAATCATTTATAATTTTGAAAAAAAGCCCTGGTAAAGAATTCAGTCAGGTGGGATTTTTTCAGCAGATTGGCCTTCTTTCCGTCTAATAGTCCTGGATTATTTACCAGAAACAGTGGCGGACACAGCGGTGCAGGGTTGGACTGTTTTTTTTAGCGTTGTTAGCTGCGTTAGCTTGTGTCCTGTTTGACATTTAAGTGCTTAATTACACTATGAACTAAAACAGGTTCTGTATGTGAATGACTGCTTAGAATCAGAACAAGGATCTCCAGTGAAAAGGCTCTGAGGTTCTCTATGCCCATATTTCGGAAGTATATGTAACGATACGTATTTCAACACAAAGCTAATGCTATGCCAATAAAAGAAAACCTTGAATGCTTTCACTAATAGAAGCACAGGAACAAGTAAAAAGGGAAAACTTGAGGCGTCAGGAAACTTCATTTCTTGAATCTTTTCCCCGATATTTTTCCACGTAGCACAAAAGTTCATAGGGGTCAACACCTGAAAAATAAAAAAAATGTTTTTTGACATTTTTCTACTTTTTGGTTATTTTGGGCTATAGTAAAAACACAGGCTGTTCGAAAATTCTAAAGCCAAGCCTGCCTGCTATGTTAATGATGCTTAGTTTGCTCCTAAGTGTCTCTGAGCTGCATTTGACCAATTTAGGTATAAAAAAGTTGCCAAACGTAGATTTTCTTATCTCTAGTTTTATGCGTGCACATAAATATAGATACCAGTGTGTGGAAAGTATTGAGGCAGCCTACCTGGTTCCACTTTTTTCTGTTCAGTTCTGGTTCAGTAACATGCAGCCGACTGCGACAGTTTGTTAAGTCATATAGCAAAACCTTTATAGTACCCCTATATTCATGTTGACGTATTGTAGCGGTAGCGAGTCGGTCCTTTAACTAAATTATTACCTCATCTCCAGCAAGTAAGTTCTGACTATCAGATACTATATACAGTAATCCATACTATGAAACATCATACAGGCTTGCTACGAGCTGCTTTGATCTGGTCTGCATTATATTACCGTTCGGAACTATCGGGAATTCATTGTTGGAAGGTAGCGATGAGTCGGAATCAGTACAGAGTCGATTTATTGCCACTTGACGCTGTAAACGGCAGTGCGCGCTATCTCACGTCGCCGATTGCTTACGTGTGGGATTCTGAAAATTGCACTAGCAATTTTGCCTGTGCACCCTTTGGGTTACTCTGTGCTTCAACCTTCCTAAAATATAATCAGAAAGATTAACGGCGACTCAGTCTAATTGGCCACTTTTACAACTTTCTTTTGGACCCCAAAACTTGTATAATCATTAGAAATTATCAAATTTTCCTAAAGCATGACTGAGTATACCTTTCTGTAATGCCCATCCCTAAAGTTTTTGTGCTTTACGCCATTTTACTGTCGTCATTTTTCTTTCGAGCTGCTCTAAGGAATAAAAGCTGCCAGGTTCATTTCAAATTGCCCCAAGCGATACCGTACGCAATTTCAACTACTTCATTTGAAATTTTTATTATTTGTGCTGTAGAGATCCATTTGCCCTAGCTGTCGCGTCACGTTATGGCTTAGATACTATCTGGACTCAGATTCCAGTATGAAATATTTAAATCATAGAGTTAATAATACATGTATGCAACTGAACTGTTGGCGAACGGGACTAACGGCGTTTCTCACATTGTAATTTATAGCATGAAACAATTTTTTATTGAGTTACCAAGTCGTAGACTTCCTTAAGTTATTCAGAGTATAATATGAGATTTCCCATATACAGGGTGATACAGAAAACAGGGTTATAGTTCAAACTTCGAAATATAAACAGAATTATATGTTCAGATTCGACTTGGTATTGGCACAGAAATGATCATGCTTGAGGCTACATCAATGGCCTAGAAAATCTCAGCATCTTTAGAAGAAAAAAGAGACCTTTACAAAATATCTCTTGAATTTCTGAATTACGTATTCAGCTTTAGATGTGATGTCTCAATCTTTGTATTGAAGAGAAACGGATTTGAATATTTGAGGTAGGATCAGTAGGCAGAAATAACATGAAAAGTCGAAACAAATTATATCTAAGGACTAGATCGAGATAAAAATTGCGCATGTGGAACTAGTAGCGTATCTGATATAAAGATTTGTGGGTGAGAATCCACCAGTGGGGTAGGAATCACGGCACCTATAAAAAGAAACACATAATTACTTTCTAGTCACTAAATTGAAATTTTGAATTTTATCTGAATCGCCTCTCTTGAGATATTTTTTTTCATGCTGTTCCTTTCATAGAATATTTGCTTTGAATAATTGATGTTGAATCCGATATATTTGAAAATACGCTGAAATTACTGAAGTTCAAGATTGAAGATTCTGTGAAGTGGAGAATAAATCACCAGCGTTATACGAAAGTATTGGTGATTTGCTATTAATGTTATTTGTGGCATAAAATTAACAGCACCTCCTGTATCTTGCTAACGGAACATACGAGCCCCTTCCCACTTCAGTTGGCCCACTTCAAGATTTGTACCAAAATATGACTTTATAAGCTAAACATGACGAAACTATTTAATTCTAAAACAATTTATTTTCTCAAAAACATTTTAGATGCGCTCTAGTCGTAAAAAATACATATTTGAATCACTTAGACCTATAACTAATAGAACATCTGAATAAATAAACCATGTGCGAATAAATGCGCGAAGTTAACAAAGCAATTGAAATATTACCAATGTGTAACATGACCTTTATTTTTTATTACGGCTAAAATTCGACGGGGCATAGTTTTAACCAAGTTTTGGCAAGAATTTGGTGTAAAATAATCTCATATTTCTTGAAGCTTTTGTCTCAGTTCGGTGATTGTACGAGCAGGATGTTGTCGTAGAACCTTTTTCATCTCGTGCCACAAAGTTTCAATAGGTGACAGATCTGGACTGCTAGAAACCCATTTCAAAAGTGGTACATTATTTTCTTACATCCATTTTATAGCCTTTTTTGAGGTATGGCACGCTGCACCATCTTGCGGAAACACAAAATCTTGGTCTGATGTCAAACATTCTTCTATCACTGGTAAAAGCGATTCTTCTAAAATTGCCAAATATGTGTTTGTATCCACATTTCCATCAATAAAATAAAGTTTTCCTACTCCTTTTGATGACATACTGCCCCAGACCATAATGGATGATCGAAATTTCACTTTTCTCTTCAGACAGTCAACATGGAATGCTTCATTTTTTTTGCGAATAACTCTACTGCGACTATCACCAACACAAACTTCGAATCGGGTCTCATCACTCCATTGTACTGCACACCATTGTTGAGGTGTCCATTGTCTATGTTCTTTAGCCCATCTAAGCCGACTTTTCTTTTGCAGTGGAGTTAATAGTGGCTTTTCTTTGGCCTATAAACAATTTGTGCATCTTTAGGGTTTTTACTTCACTTTTTCTATAAGAAAACTTACCTTGCAAGTGCTAAATCCCAGTTTGTGGGCCTCTCTATGAGTTGTGGACCTCGAAATTCTCCTTCCAACAGCGTCATTCCACAGAGCACTGTTTTTCACGATTATTCTTCTTAATGCTCTTCGGTCGGCATTTGTGATATTACTTTTTTTCACATATCGTGGCTTAATATTAACTGAACCAGTTACGTTATATCTTCCAACAATATTTCTCACACTGTACCGCGATAAGTCTAACAAAGTTGCAATTTCTGAGTTTAATTTCCCAGAATAAAAAAATTTAATTATCAGTAACCTAATTTTCTCACTAATAACGTTTCCTCTACCCATTTTGAAAACGTTAACTACATAAAACTATTTTAAACGTATTCTGAAAGCTGTGATTAATAAAAACAATTATCATGGCTTTTATTTTTCACAGCCACCTATGCGTTATAGACTTATTTTGCATTGAAATGAAAATAGGTTGATATGCTGTAATTGCAACATGTGTTATTTTTATGCTACATCTTTATTATTTGTGTTTGATAAGAAAAAAACTAAGATTTCAATAGTTGGGCTAACTGAAGTGGGAAGAGGCTCGTATATGACGTATGTTTATAAAAACTTTGTCATTTCTTGATGTATTTACTCTACGCATGCCTATAGTTCTTTTGCGTCACCGTGTAGATCAATGGTGGTAGGCAAATGAATTAGGTCCCTAAATCCATCGAGAATACCTAATAGCTTTTTTTCTATGTTATGCTGACAACGCCACCCTTATATCTGATATATATGTTCAATCGAATCAAAAGTTACTTTTCTAAGGAACCTTCCAGGATCATTACGACTATTGGCTGATTTCTCTGATTAATACCAGTTGGAGAATATGCGCATCAAAAGTTGTTACTTACATATCTCTGAACACAGTTGTATTAAAAATATGAAAATGTTAGTTAAACTAGAGGGCCACACCATCATATACCAAAATCAAAGTGTTCGAGCACATACCAGTGGATTGTTCAAAGTATTTGTAGTCACTAAAGCTACGTTAAGTATCCTAATGTAGCGTTTTATTTGGTTTCAGGTAATTGTTTCAAGGGACATGACTCGGATGGAACTTATAAGGTAACTAACAGAGGTTACAAGATGCCAAGATACCTTGTGCCGACAAGTCGAAAAATACTACGTTAGTAAGTTGCCATTTGAAATGTTTTCATTCTATGATATGTCAATGTCATCAACTCAGCGTAGTCAAATTGAATTATAGTCAACGCCAAACAAAGTGGCGTGCACGTCATCAAGGTGGGTGTGTTGAAAAATTTACATTGTTGCCAAACTTTTTGTAAAATAATAAAATTTATTATTTACATATCTAGGTTTATAAGCAATATTAACCTCAAATGAGAACAAAAATAATAGTATAATAAAATTATAGATCTGTACTTGCATAATCAGTAAGTATGACAATTATTGATCAGATGACACTATGAAACTACCATATTTAATTGATAGCTTAAAGGTACTGAATAAAAATCCAAATGGGGTCCTCCAAATTTTATGCATGGTATTTATTTTACAGAATTCATACAGAAAAATGCATTCTAAAATTAGGTAAGCTACTGGTGTAAGCTTTTTCTGTACAATAAAGTTAGTCGGAGTTTCTTTTTTCAGCGCTGTCTGAATCTGAATCTTCATCACTCTCAAAGTTGATTATTAAAGGTTCGATGTCTGGTCGATCAAAAATTCGTTCTCTTTCATACCATTTAAAAATTTCTTGCTCAGTATGTCGAACACTATTTTTCCACATGTCTGGGGTAACCGTTTGTAGAGCCTCGTTCCACATATCCAAACAGTCTTTTTCACTGTTACCATCTCTACCAATATGTCTGTTATAGTAACTTTTTGCTATGCTCCAAATTAACTCAATCGGGTTAAATATACAATGGTAAGGAGGCAGACGAAGAACTTTGTGCCCATGTTGTTCCGCCAATTCATCAATCACGTATATTTTAGGTGGTTTGTTTCTAAAAAAGCAGTTATTTTAAGAATAGGAATAAACAAAAGAAATATAAACTGTCGACCAAAATATATATAATTAAGAAGCATTATGTACCGAGCAACAATACTCAATAGCTCTGTTTTAAACATTGTGTTTAAAAATGGTATGTTTTGATTTGTCAACCAGTCTTGGATATTTTTTTTTGTCCATGCATTGTTGGGCACTTTGTTCAATATCATGCTGTGATAAGGGGCGTTATCCAGTATAATCATAGATGGACTCTCCAATTTTTCTAATAACTGACGTTGAAACCATTTCAAAAAATTGTCCTGGTTCATCTCTCCATGGTAATCGCTCAATTTTGTTTTCGAAGAAAATATCGCTTCACTACCCTCAATAAACCCATTTTCATTTCCAGCATGTAATATAATGTATCTAAAATATATTAGTTTTAAATTTTATAGTGCAAATTGTGTAAAAGTACATACCTTGAACCATCTGTTTTAATAGCTTTCACGCTTTTTTGGTTTCCATTGTGCCAAGAGCGACCTATGGTCCCATTTTGAAATATCCAAGTTTCATCGAGGAAGACAAACTGGTATAAGGCCTCAACCTTGGCTTGATTGTATTGCCTTAGAAATTCCACCCTTTTCAAAGCTATACTTGGTAGTTCCATGAGCCCTCGTCGCGGATTGTCCTTAAGCCACTTAAATCCAAGATCTCTAAGCAACCGCCTTAAAGACGTGGCACTACCATCAAATAATGCCCTATCTCTTAATCGAGACCATAAAGTTTGTATCGTAACTTGTTCTTCTGAAACCATGTGTAATATGACATTATAATTTAGTTAACAAATTAATGCAAATTTCTGATAAGTTATTATAATAAGATCTTACTTTTGTGATACATATTATAGATCACTTCTCGAATGGCACTTGTATCCAATGTCGCTGTGTTGGTTACACGTTTAATATAACTCCGCTTTTTCTTGGGCGATTCTAAATTTGCATTACTTTTCACACCCTCGGAAATACGACTAACTGTCCTTAAACTAATTTTTAAAGCAGCAGCAACACGCTACAAAAAATGAAATAAAATTTCACTATTATTAATATACATTACATATAATTATTAGTAACCTACCTCTTGAACAGCATTTAAAGGCAACAAAGGCCCGTTGTTGTCCCTTTCTTGCTCAAAGTAGTGCATTAACGAGGCCACGAGTTCCTTACACCGACTATTTAACTGTTTGGGCATCTTTATATACCAAAATTGCCTTTATCTACTCGTAAAATGAATAATTTTGTTTTGAAACAAACAGTTGTTGATTTACAGTATGCGGGGCCAAAGGATTTATAAAGATTTGAAATGCCACAAATTGATTCAGTGTCAAAATTAATACAAATGTCAGTTCCCAGTTTAAATAAGTTTCAAGGTGACAATGTGTCAACGCTGCGAAATCGGTTTAGTGCGTTTACATGTCGATAAGTGATTGGAGCGTTTGCAAAACATTTTATTTCGCATAATGCGTCTAAATTTATCAGAAAGCAACTTATGTGATATTTTAATAACAATGTTTATATGACTATTAACCATAATAAGAGAGTAATGACCATTTTACAATTTATATATCACATTAATATGAAACTGCAATAGAGCAATTGTTTGTGATAGAAACCTAGGCATTAGGTCGGGGAATTTTTATCGTGATGACGTGCACGCCACTTTGTTTGGCGTTGACTATACTTCGAATGATTCGCAAAGGTTTTTGAATATGCCATCATGTATGTGTCACATTATATGAGGGAATGATACGGTTTGATCAATTTTTGAAATTACTTTTCAGTTACCATAATGCATTAGAAGGCAGTGATGAGGCTTTGAGGTCCTTCTTTCAGGCTCCACGACCTTGTAAGTCGGCTTAGAAGGACCTCTTCTACGAAAGCAAAATTAAGTGTCCGGTTTAAAGTATGGATTGCCTTAAAAAAAACCGGGCTGATCTATCAATTACTTTGCTCTCGAATCAATAGCTAACACACATTTCATTACAGTTGCGGTATAAACGCCGACACTAAAAAAAAACGTATCTACTCAAAGTGTGACATGCTGTTTTGAACAGCTGACCTTATTTCAAAGATTCAGTTCTCAAACTTGTTAACCGTTCAAGCAATCTTTTGTATTTTCCCTCTCTTGGTGCTTCTGCAATATATGTCCATCAAGCACAAAATGAAATCGATGAAATACAGAAAGCCCAGTACTCGAGGGATTGACAGGTTCAAAGTTTTATCCGATGAGCAGTTATTGTAGAGAAAAGATTTTATTTGGTGCGAAAGTGAAAAAACCAGCCCTAAGGGGTTGGAACTCAATCAAAGAGAATGATAGATGACGCACGGAGTGCAGCTATAGATATGAGAGTAACTTTAAAAGTAGGGTTTCCTGTGTTATTAAGAGTCAGTTACCATTTATTTCCACTGATTGATAATTCATTGTAAGACTTTAACAATCATCCATTTTTCTACATAATTGTCATCTCGTCAGCGTATTTTTGTGGCAGCTTTACCAGTTTCCGTATGGCCGCGTATGTCATACCAGCCCGCCGATAAATCCCTGAGAAAGCACTAAACATAACTTTTTTCCACCGTGGGTAGTGCAACGCCTTCCTGCCAAATGCGCTTTCTCAGCTCATGCGACACGTAGTTGTAAGTACCATGAAGCTCACAAGCGCAGTTCCTAATCGAACCATCCGTTCTCTAAATTAAGAGAACATTTGAAGAGAGCAATTCAGTTTTGACGACGAGGTGAAACATGTTTTCTCATCCACCTGGCGGCGAGCATACAAAATGGCTAGACTAACATTTAGGCTTTATAATGAAGAACTGATTGATCGAGACGAATGACTTTTAGCTCTTGCAGTTTTAAGAAATAGGGCACCTGCAGCAGGAACGCATCAGCTCATTCTTCTCGCCATATACTGTCGACTATTTTTTATCTTCTTATTCTATATCTTATTGAGTTGCACCATTGATTAACGTATTTTTGAAGAAGATGCCCGACCATCTTTCCGATACGTTCGATAGTAACTAGATCAAAACCAATTTTCCTTTTGAAAAAAATTGTACATTGTGTCATATGTCCACTTTTAAGCCAAAAATGTTAAATATGGAACCTATACAAAAGCTTAAATTTCAAACTGACTTGTTCTGATACCACAATTTGGTACTAAACTAAATCGTGAAATCTTCCCCGTTTTTTTGTACTGATATCACAGTTTGATACTAAAATGAATCGTGAAATCTCCCCTGTAGGACCTAAAAGCTAATTATCTAGGTGCCAACTTACAGGTTTTACTGTCCATCCTCGTTGAGTAATTCATCAATGCACAAAGGGTCGCTTTTCAAAAGTTCTTCACAAACAACTAAATAACAGTAACAATTTCCAATAGATTTCTAGTTATTTGCAACGAGGATTTACAGGAAATGAGCAAGAATTTTTGAGTTAATTTACAATCAACAAAATGGCAATCCATTTGTTGGTGTTCATATGGCGGATATGCCAAGGCACAGCTTTGCCAGATGAGTCGGACAGAATTTCCCAAGAACAAGCACAAGGCTCAGTACTCAAGTACTCAAGTTTCGGGGTCGCTCTGACCACACGAATAGCCGTAGCTCTACCTGGTATATAGGCTACATGATGTTAGGTATTACGGTTTGCCGACCAAAACTTACAAATGCTCCCCTAGTAAGAGTAAAACCTTTTTGGAACAAACTTGAGATTGTAAAACCCCTTTATGGAAGTTACATTCCAATTATCAGTAAAACCATAGTTAACCTAATAGAACCGGGTATAAGAGAACTAGCACTTTGGATCTTTTTCTTCCAGAATGACCCTCCACAATCATCGCTACTCAGCTGTGATGCACCTCCTAGTTACCCTGTATGTGTCGCTAGTGCTGTCAGGCAGCACCTTAGCTGCCAGAATGACCTCCTCCAGCTTCGCGGGCATGAGGGGCAAGAAGGTCATGCTCCCTTTCGCCGAAGAGGACGAGGACATATTGTCCAAAAGGGTACCTGCAGGCTTCATGGGGCTTAGGGGTAAAAAGGATCCATGGAGGTTACCAGCGGTTGATACTTTGTTCAAGAGGGCGTTGCAAGGATTCATGGGGCTAAGAGGGAAGAAGGAGGAGACTGTGGCTGAGTATGAATTCGGTGAGTTTCTTATTATAATTAGATTAATATTTCTTGCTGAAGAAATGTTCTTTTCAATAATCTTAGATAGGGAAGATGCAAAAATTATGTATAGAAAATATGTGAATAAGATCATGAAATAAACGTAACGGTAATGTCTTTATTTTGTCTAGCAATTACTTTATCAGACGAATTGAAAGTAACAGTTAATCGAAACGGAACGTGCCTTAATTCATGAATCAGCGTCAGTGATGTCACTTCTGTTATGACAAAATATTTGAGGTTATGGTCAATTGTTAGTACGGCTGACAGTTGTCACGCGAAACGCTGTTCGTTTTCTAAAACGTTCTTAGAAGCCTAGGTACAGGTTTTATAAAAAAAGATTGAAAATGGCTTTTCTTACTAGGTGACAGGTTTATGTACCAGACTATATGATATTTCAATTTTTAACAGCCGTCCTTTCACATTCTAATAGAAATTGACGCTTCGGTCCGGAAGACTCCACTGATAGCATTGGGACTAAGATTGTGTGAAAGGTGGATTGAGGAATTGTAATTTGTCAGCTACATTTCCTACACTGTTCGATCTCAGTGATCACTTCGGTGATGACATAGAACAGAAATGCCGTCATCAAACCTGTAGGTCTGTTTTCTTTGATGGAAAAATTGTTCTGTTCCAATATGTCGATCTGGCCTAGGTGCGCAGAAGTATGCTTTCCGGATCATATATTGGAAAACTAAAACCTGCAATTCTGCCATGTCCACAGACATTACGCTCTAGTCGCAGGATGTTGGACGTTCTATCAACAATACTTACCAAAGTGCTTTATGCATTATTTTCCGATTTCTGATTAGTGTGATCAAATCCAGGGTGGACGAAATTTATTTCTGAAAGAGAGATCACCAAACTGGCAACAAGTCTCCTCAGAATACTTCAAATATGATAATGCATATATTGATATGTCATGTGTCATGAATCTCAAAACATAGTTGGAGGTAAGACAGAAATATATCTTTATCTACTTGTGGCTGGATATTAGTCACACAATTTCGAAACAACTAACAAATCAATTTTATTATTATAATGAATACAGAAAACTAAAATAATTCTGTATGCCCTTAAATTCGTCTCTGCTGTTAGTTAAATTATCACGTAAACAAAAAGAAAGCGGAGACGCAAACATACAAAAGGAGTAAAAACATATACATAAAACAAAAGTATCCTCATTTGCACCTAGCAGAAGAGTTACGACTAGGACCTGATAATTACGTCTTTGCAACTATTTGTTTTCAATTTTGATTTACAAAAATAATCTATTTTCTAAAATAAGCCTGTATCCCTGGACATACACCTGCCCATACACTGAGAATTTTGCACCAAAGGGAAAATTTTGCTGGTAGATTTTAGGAAGGCCAAGAGTACAGGCCAGACCTTGTTCGTATTATCATACGAAGGCTTACCTTCCTGAAAAACTAGATATATCATTTTTCTATTAGGTCTGCTACTTAACCTTTCGAAGAAATGTGGTACTTAACATAAGTCATTACACTCTTCGTATCAAGTTACCCAAGTATTTAGCTCAAGAAAGTGGAGATACTATATATATATATATATATAAAGAGTTTAAGTAACTGTTTGAAAAAATTAATAATCACTTATCTGATATCGGTATATGAGCAAGTGTGTTGGTACAATGGGGCCGGAAAAGGGTCACAGGAGATCTAGCTTCTAGGTCTCGCCTCCCTACGATCACAACAACTACTACTGACATGGATCGTCTATGCTGTAACGACAAAATCAAAACGTAACATCTGAAACTTACCGTGTGGTTTTCATGTCGATAAAACTTTTTCCAGCCGCTAAATGAAACCAGATAATGTAAGAAAGATGATTTTTTTCCGAGCACGCTCCATTATCAAAAATCATGTACCGAATTTGTTAAAGAAAAATAATCCTATTTTCTCCTCATTGACTGTCGAGATCTTATATATATATACTGAGGTAGTTTAGTTTGCGTGTCAAACAACAATTGTAACGTTTATTCGTAAAAATATTAATTAAAGTTTTGTTGAATTGCTTTCCACATCGAAAACATAACCTGTAGAGAGTTTCCTCGAATATTTATGGAACGTTTAGTAAATATACGTTATCCATGTCATCATAATATGCGCGTAGGTGAGAATAGTACAAGGTAAATAACGTCAGATTATCTTCACGAAATGCCCATTTACTACAAAGAAGTGTCATCAACAGATACTTGTTGTAAAGCGCTTACTCCCCCGAAAAATTAGCCTCCGAACATAATTTGCGCCCAGGGCAATGTAAACAATCTTAATTTTTTAATTGGGAAAGTTTCTGATGTTTTGTATAATACCCCGTCGGTTAATATCCGTTGAGTTCAAAACGATTTTTATTAAGTTGGCTTACCTTTGTTCGACTATATTTGATTACTTTACAAAAATAACGTTTGCAACATGTGCTCTGGTGGAAAAGTATTCATACTTCCATCCATAACTACTTGATATCTCAGTCAGATGTAAGTGCTGATGTGTATGTTCTCATTTAAGAACATACGGTTTATATTATGCAAGATGGAGTGAACATAATGCAAAATGTTGTCCAATATCAGATCGACTACCCACTGTGTAAATGAATTTAAATTCCATAAGGTTCTTCATTACTTTTGTTCAAAAGGGTCCTAAATAATTGGCGATTCTCTAAAGTACTCTTGAGCAAAAGGCTTTTTTCCAATCAACAAATTGATAATATCAGAAAAACCACTTGAAATATAGAGGGTTGTACAAAATTTTACAGGATAAGACTGTCCAATAAGAAATAATTCAAGTATTCTAAGCCCTAGGATCTTTGCATGCCGTCTATGGAATGATCATAATGGAATTTATCGTGAAAATATTTGATAGGGCGTTCTGTCGTGGGTCCTATGCAAAGAGGGAGTCACGATCAGGTACGCTAGTGAAACTTCAGCTGTTACTGAGGAAAGTACAACGAAAAAAATGAGCAATATCGAAACGTAGGTGCGACATTATGAGTACCAAACTGGAGGCAATAGCAAAGTTTTGATTGCAATGATTTCGTAGTGAAGATAGCTATAACTTTATGACAATAATTTAGAAAGATCTTCGAAGCAGTACGCGTGGTTTGACTGTGGAGCTCTGATTCTCAGACTGGAAGATTTTCAGGTTTGGTTATTGAGAACCTCGCCACTTGAGCAAAAATCAACTTAACTGTCTAGCAGACGTACATGTTTTATCGTTTCGCCGTACATTTAGCTGGCTAGACCATTTCTTTACTGTTGATGAAAAGTAGATTATCTGTAGGTTTGATCCAACAAGTAGTTTCGAACCGGTTCAGAACTAAGTCCTAAATCGTTTTCTGCGCATGCGCAAGGTGAGTACAGTTTAGAACTAGCTCACAAGCGTTATATTAGAATAGAGAATTAAACATAACCTTAACTGAAGTGTGACTGCAAAAAAATTACCACGCTCCTATAACTATGGCATACGTGGAGGTTTTGATAATTTATCGTTTTGTGGCATACTGTAAATCTTTAAAAAAAATGAAAAAACGAGATGGCAGATTTAACAAGAGATGAGCAATATAAAAAATATATTTTAAAGACACAATACGAAGTTTTTTCTTTTTTTATTTCTAAGAGAAAGAGAAAATTAAGAGGAACTAATATAGTAATTGTCTTGAAATGGAAGGAGCGTATAAGAAGAGTAATGTAACTATAATAACATGATTGAAACAAATTCATTTATATTATCATGTAACTTTAATTCCTGATTCTGGGAACTCCCATAATCAGTTCAAGATCTTCATCGTTACTAGAATCTGTTTCAAAGTAATCTCCATCGTCACCCATTTTTTAATGCGTGCAATGACCTGCGCAATAAGCGTGTCAGATTTAGGTTTGATATAGGAGAAGATTGAAAAGTTCGGAAAGGATCAAAATATCAGCCACAATTTCCTGTTTCTCAGCTATGAACAGCTCATCGACGCCATTTATTCTGTATACACACACGCGCTATCAAATTCGATCTTTAGTTCTCTCGTATAACCAGATTTGTTATTATCGGCTTAAAGCCAGTTTGGAATTTGTTAAAATATAGGGCTGTTATTTTCGGAATGAGTTCCATTTCCTGTTGGAACGGTATTCCCGATTTGCGCATGCGTTATCCAATTCATAGCTAATTCGATGGAACAAAGCTTATTTTAACCATATATACGAAACCACAACGATCCTGGGAAAACTACACCAGAAGGAGATCTTTATCCTCGCAAGGTAATAATTGGGGTGTGGTGGGATGTACAGCAAATGGAGTAATATAGGTTGCTTTATTTTCAAAATCCAACATATTGACTGTGGGACCTGCATATATCAAACAAAAAGCACATCATTCAACCTGTTCCAAAATTACTTACCTGTGACAGAACAAGTGATCGCATATTCTAAGATCGTTCGGTATAAAATTACCATTCGCAACAATACATTCCAAAAAATAACAACGTTTTCATTCCTGATGAATGGGCAACCTCTACATCCCACATCCACCATTTATTGATCTCAAGTAGCCTGTATTGTACATGAAATAAGTCTTCCATAAAGTACTAGTGAACACAGAACCTCCATTGTAGGTATAGAAATTACATAGCCCGTAACTTGATTTTTCACCCATGGCCTGTGTCTGTTAAGTTAGTCAGTGAAGAAAAAATGTGATGATAAGTACAGCGATAAGTAGCATATTCCTGGGGCAAATGAACTTCTCCATCATACCCCTATGCTAAAGTATCATTACTCTTCATGAATTGATAAGATATAAATATAACGACACCAAAAAGACGTCTTTGGTAATTGTTATATACTATAACGGTTGCATAATTCTTACTCTTTGTGGCCTCACATATTACCTAGATCTGCCAGACCAATGCATTTGCGGCAGACACCCATTTGTTTTGCTCGTCGGAGTAAATATTACAACAGAATATGATTAGACTGCTTAGTGAGAATGCGCTGACAGGCAGTCTGAAGCTTCTCTCACACGGTTGATTCTTTTTGGGTCTCTTATCGATATGCTCTTCTATTATATCCATTTGTTATTTCTGATTCATACTTTTGACTTGACCAAAATTCTTGATAATGCACGTAACCACCGAGTATCGAAAATACAGAAGAAGTCTAATAAAATGATCTTAATAACTTAATACAATATCAAAATCATAATCTGGCTATCGAAACTCAAAAGTATAAAATGTTATCTTGGGCCCACAAAAAATATATAATATTGCCACCATATATAATTCTTCGCCGAAATTATAAACAGTACTCAAAAAATGGAATCATCATTATCCAATACTTCATTGATTTGATTGATTACGCAATAACGTTTTTTTACTTTTCTGAACATCTTCATTGCTTTTAAATTTTTTGGTGTTCTTGGACTTGGAAAGTATGCCAGTTTTCGCTTTATTTGTAGTAATTTATAACTGAAAGCTCATTTTGAATGATATTCCATTATGGCTAGTGACTTTTATGGTTGAATCTAAGAGAAGCAAACGCTGAAGTTTGTCATTCAAGTCTTCCCTTTGCTGCATTACAATTATTATCATTTATATTTCCCATCTTCAGGGAAACCAGTCAGGCACTTCAAAAGCGTCATTATATGCTAACATGTAACGGAATTACCAAACATTTAAAAAAATGCAAAAAGGTTGCTCCAGAGCATATGACTTCTCCATCTAAATATATAAACAACCAGAAACTCAGAAGTTAGGGGTGGTTGACAGAAACTATCTTGACAACATTTATGCTCTGCTTTATCCTGAAATGTCACCACGATAACTAACAAATCAAACGAAGTAGCTAATAAATTAATCTCCGCATTTCAGATAGGAAGCGAGCTCCTTCAGGATTTATAGGAATGCGGGGTAAAAAGAGGACATTCCTGACCTCGTCGTTTCGACCCTCCAAGGGAGACTACAGTGACAAGAGGGCGCCCTTCATGGGCATGAGAGGCAAGAAAGGTGAATTCATGGATGCCAAGAGAGTGCCCTCAGGATTCTACGGGTTAAGAGGTGAGATAACACGTCATTCAGAGGGTTTACTTCTACTCGGAGAACAGTGGCAGGAGATGAACGCTGGGACAGAAACGCGATATTATCCCCATTCGTAGTCCATTTACGCCCAGGCAATTTATTATTTGTTGGAATTACTTGAATCATCGCCCGAATGGTTGATATCAATTATAACAGGTTCAATTTGAATATCGATAATATTGTCCAGATCCCATCCCTTTGTTTCGATTGTCTCTTAAACGCGACGGACGCAATCTTTCCAGTGGTTAGCCGTCACTCTGTTGACAGCTTCATTAAACAAATTTTTCAGATCAGATAAGTTGAATGTTTTATTGTTTGAGACTTAAAACATTAAGATATTTATATTTGTGCTGCCTGACTAGATGGATAAGTTCTGCTTTGACCATCCACCAAAATCATTTTTCTAGAGCCGTTAGTGACTAAACTGTAGTAGACGTGGTAATCACCTGATTGTTTGTTGATCACAAAGATGTCTTCACACGAACAAGAGTGACGTCAACTAGATATACTATAAACTTTCGGCAAATTGTAATTAAAAATTGCTGATAAAATTGATATACCAGCTTTCTAACTTCATTCGAAAGATAATTAACGTGATTGTTGCATTTCAGATTTTGATCAATGATATATGACTGAGACGCATATTGCAATATTTTTCTAGTCAATTGGTTGACCTTGTGCACTCTTATTCGGAAGCTCCCTGGTAGGGCTTAATGATCTTAAACTACAAAACCACTATGTTTGAAAATCGTGGATCGGCAGGCTGAAAAGTTGAGTAGTTTTGAATTTTTTTTCATACTCCAACTACCACGAAGGCCTAAGGCCTAAGCACCCATCGGGTACCGTGGGGCTATAGGGGGATACATGGGAAAGGGGAAACGCCACACGGAACTCTGGCGAGGAAACACGTGTGCATGCAACATGCACACATTCTGGCTCCGCCTACGAGATCCGCCGGGTGGTACCTCCGCGTTCAACAGCCAGAGACCGTCTACCACCTACAGTTCTAAGATGTTGATAACTTTTTCGTGATTCACAGTGTTAAATGCTTATGATAAATCCAGGAAAACTATATTACATTTGTTATTAGCATCTAATTTTGCTATAACCGCTGGTTGATTTACCGGCTGGATAGCCAAACAGGTGTTTAGCTAAAATGTTGTGAAAGTGAAATAAGCCAACTCATTGAGCTTTCAAATATTTAGGATATTTTTACAAAAGTAATAAATATCTTACTTTTATCAGCAGCTTTTTAAACAAGTGTTACTATAGATGATTTGAACTGCAATATTACAGTAGCCTTCTGGAATATTAGGCTAATAATGCTTTTTGAAGGCGAAAAACAAGCATTTTATTATAATTTCCGATTCCATTTTTTATTGGGATGGATGTATCCTTGATTAGTTCATTATCAGCACCAGAAGTTAGAGTCACTGAATAAGGTAGGCTATTTATAGACCTCTAGTTCAGCGTATGTAGATACTTTAGACTTTGTGAAATTCAAGTTCCAATATTTACGCAATGTTTATCACAATGATTAGCCACTTCATTAGAATCATTGAAGGGGACTCCATCATCATTAACAAATTGGCATTGAAATCGTTATTCTATGAAACAAAAAACATTGCAGTGGATTCTTCCATAGCAATGTCTTTTCAACTTCTTTATTCTCT
Source organism: Acanthoscelides obtectus (assembly GCA_963669975.1). Lineage (NCBI taxonomy): Eukaryota > Metazoa > Arthropoda > Insecta > Coleoptera > Chrysomelidae > Acanthoscelides > Acanthoscelides obtectus. The sequence continues at coordinate 76,541,561 of CAVLJG010000005.1, forward strand.
GTTGCTGTGTTTGAATGCACGAACTTACGTCAGGTGTTATGTCGCAGCTTTTACCCTAAAAAATTAGCACATATTGTCAGCTTTGATAGTACTTACTAAAACATATGCTTGAATGTCAATGTTCAATTTCTCTGAACAAATCATTATGTACGTCTGCTACATTTTATCAGCGTAGATAGGAGTACAAGTTACGTTTGATAATGGATTATTGAAATATTTCACAGGCGCACGTTAATAAGGATCATGTTTAAGCTACACTGCAAACAACTTAGTTTCAGCGTTGAATGTTTCTTCAAAGTTCTACGATGTAATCCGATATACCTGATAGAGGTCGAAGTAAACCTTGAATCTTTTGAAGTTTAGTAACTGTAATAAGAAATATAACGAGTATAGGATTCTGATAAGTCAAGTAACGCCCTTTATACGATTTCAGAGGTGCTTCAATATTCATCGAAAGTAAGGAACAAGCGGTAAGAAGTCAATATTGGGAACCAATAATAATAAAAAATTCATTGAAGTATGAGTTGGTTCGGAAGGTTTCTGGACTTGCATAAAGAAAACTGGGCTGCTAAGCACATGTCAACATATGTAGTAGTTATTATAGCCGTAGACAATCATTCTGAAGGAGTTCCCGAAAATCACTTCAGGCAAGGCATAGAATAGAATTTTGCTGGACAAATGCTTTGAACTTAAAGGAGATTATATTGAAGAGTAACGTATTTTCAGAGATCAACCAATCTTTTTTCCATGAAGAGTTCAGAAACCTCTTAAATCACCAGGTATAGTATATAAGTTCCAGGAAATCATCTCTGGTTTGATTTCTCATAATTATACATTTTGACTTCGGAAAAATGTTCAGAGTACCCCCTTGACCTATGTTTCGTCAACATAGGGGTGCGAAGGTGAAAAATTCGAGGTGGTCGAGTAGAGGGTACATAAAAATCTATTAACAAAGCGATATTTTAAACATTCCCAAGATATTTCAGGTAAAAGTATTGAACTAATGAACGGTTCCCTGTATATTCGTATTGGAGTCAAATACATACGTTATATGAAATTTTACCTATCATTTTTGTTGTAGAAAGAATTTACCCTAAAAAGGTTTGAATGAGGGTATTGCAAAACATGCTCTTAGATGCAATTTTTCCAATATAGCCGCGCGAGCAGAAATGGTGATTGAAAGATTGAATTTCTTATTATGTCATTGATTGTCAAGTTCAAAATAACCCCAAAACACTCCAGGTAAAACTATCAAATGACTGGAATAATATGCAGTGTTTAATAGAATTTCTACTTCAAAGGACACCTTTTCTGCGCTGTCATTTGGTCAGTTTTTTCCCCTTCAGGAAGACGAAAACAAGCCTATTTTTTACCTGATTGGAGGAAAGAAAAAACTGGAAAAACATGGAGGCTATGATCATGCCTCATGGGAGGCAAGGAGCGACTAAGAATACGACCTTAAGCAATGTTTGCGCTGAATAGAAATAGTTGGAGACCGAGCACGAATTTATGACGAATAATGCTAAGTTGCTAGAAGTAGGCATGTGTGTCTAGATTGATGAGCTATTGAACAAAGCCACGGGCAATCAGAACAACCAGAAATATTCGCCTTTAATTGGGTGCGATATATAATATATATCCATATAAGTATATGGATTTTTAAGACCATGCAGTTACGGTAGAACATGTGAGAAACCTGAGCTATTAAGAAAATATACTAGCTAGCAAAGTACGTGGGTGTGAAAAGTGTGTTAGAAGCTTATTTCTAAATATATCATGTACAGCCTTCATTCAATGATAATCCGTGAAGCATTAACGAGTTACCTAGAACGGAAAAGGCGTTCATTTAATCCACCGTCATTGTTAACATAGCTGATAATAATTTAATATAATGGACGAGCAAAGTCGGGGAGCTTAATATTTCAAATTCATGTACGCCGCGCCAACGCTTTCCTTTTCTGTTGGAGACGAAGCATCTTTAATATAATATAGTGATTTTGGATCCACATGACAACTCATTCGGAAGACGTTTCGTTGATGCTGAGATTATGACTCTTGAAATTATGTCATGCAATGGTATACGTATTTTGGGGAAGTTTCCATATAAAAATGAGTTGTACCTATTTTTGACAAATTAGGCTAGCTCGGAAATGCCTTGCTGGCAAATGATCCCGAAAACCAGCTAAATAAAGTAAATAAGAATAAGAATGAAATAATTGGTTGTAAAAGTAAAGCTCCCTCACTTCAAAGACTAGGTAGTAAGGTTTGAAGTATGTAGATTGGAAGAAAACATAGGAATATGGATAAGACGTGATCACTCACTTCATCTATACTGTGTGAATTCCAGATTGAAAAAGCTGTATTTCGCACATCTGTGGCAAAAGCTTAACTTCATTGGCAAAGTAAGGTCATATTCTATGCATGGAAAAACTCATTACGGTTGGATCACATATTTGTTGTAACATTGAGAGTAATCAGCGGGCGGTCCGGTACTGCAGCAATTTCATCCTGTATCACAGTAACCCGTCAGTAGCATTGCCAGTTGGCAACAGTTTATACACGACTGCCTCAAAAGGGGGGGTATGTAGAGATAAAATTTAGTGCGATTGACTCTGACTATATACACATTTTATAAGTACAAAGGATTTTAATAAGGGCCGTATCGTCTGTCGTTTCTACAACTGTAGGACGCCTTAATTGACTCCTTGATCCTTTTCTCTCCTTCAGAAAGGGTTGGAATTTCCAGATTTCTACTGTTCCGTGTCAGCTTTAGCGCTCCTCTATTTTGAGGCTATGTTTTCTTTTTGAATTGTAGGAAATTTCAGGCTATGTAACAGATGATATAAATGAAAAGCATGAATAATTTGATGCAAATAGACATTTGTAACATAACCTCAAAATAGAGCGCTGACACGTAACAGTAGAAAACTATGAAAATCAAGGAGGCCATAAATGCGTCCTACAATTGTAGGAACGACTGACGATACGGCCCTAAAAAAGATCAAGCTTGAGATTCAAGTTTAAATGGCTCTATGTATCTTGACATATGAGATGTTTCTAGATATTATTACCTGTCGGAGTGATTGACCACGGGTATACCGAAATTTTATGATATCAAAATGAACGATTATAATAAAAAAAATCAACTTTGAAATTCCAGTACAACGCCTTCAATGGCTTGATGGATTTTACATCTGAGTTGTTTCCAGATTTGCTTTGACAGTGTGACACTGTGTATATCAAAATTTTATACAATCGGATTTTAAGCATACACGTCAACATTGAAATTTCTATTTTATAGGCAAACGAATTTTGATATTTGAGATATCATTGGATTCGTCCTGATAGCACAATCATATCATCATATATAGAATATTTGAGTATTTGAACTTTGGAGTGTCTTTTTGCCACGTTTGTTCACATAAAGTCAATAATTTTTAGCTTTAACAGTGGTGTGCATACGGGTATTGACTTCGATATTTTTTAAGAAAGAAATGGTACGTCAACGGTTTTTAGCAAATAAATTTCTGAATTCCCCGTTCAATTTAAAACCAATGATCTCTCTTGAATTGTTTTCCTTCGATGCGCCATTTATGAGTGGAAAAATAAAAACCGTTCTGTTGTCAAACTTGCAAAATCATTATTAATATAATTGGAAAAATTGAACACACTAGGAGTAATAAACAACAACAGACAACATAAACATAACATTAAAACCAACGAAATGATTACAAAAATTGTTGAAAATGGCCCCCTCCACTTAGTATGCATGCTTCCGCACTCCTTCTCATGGAATTGCGCACTCGTTGAAATATCGCTGGAGTATCTTTATTCCATCACAAGCTGCAACTATTCTTTCTCTTAATTCCTCTACAGTTTTAATGGGACTTGTATACGGTAGTGTCTTAAGATAGCCCCACAAAAAGAAATCGAAACTGTTGAGGTCTGGGGACTTTGGTGGCCATTCTTGGGGCCCACCACGGCCAATCCAACGATTTGGGTAAACAGTTTGTAAATAATTACGAACCGCCACACTGAAATGCGCTGCAGCACCACCATGCACGTACCACATATTGTTTCTTATTACTAACGGGACATCATCAAGCAGCAAAGGCAACTGTTGTTGAAGAAAATTGGGGTACGTCTGTCCGTCAAGTCGTCCCGGCAAGAAGAATGGGACAATAAAGTGGTTGCCAATAATTCCTGCATATACGTTTCTTCTTTCTCGATTTTCTTCTGCCCACAAATGATTATTGTGGCTATTCTGAATGGCAATTCGAGAAAAATTAGCTTCGTCCGTGAACAGAATCATTGATTCAAAATGCGGATTTTGTATAATTTTTTGAAGATACCACTGACAAAAGGTCACACGCCTTGGAAAATCAATGGGAAGTAATGACTGTACTCTTAAAATATGGTTAAGGATATAACAAAAAAATCCACTAAAATTCTCCAAACAATTTGAAGGCAAATATTTAAATGTCTCTTCGACTTCGTGCAGCACTGCTTTCTCAATTTCAGGTGATTTCACACTTAGAGGTCTACCTTCAGATGTTCCTTTTCGGACAGAACCAGTTTCAACAAGACGACGATGAATATTAGAAAAGGTTCGACTATCTGACAAAGCACGATCGGGATATCTCTGGTGATAAATCCGTCTGGCTTGCTCACCATTACCGTCGGCAACGCTATATACGTAATACATTTCCGCCATTTCTGCATTTGAATAATACACCATTATTAACAAGATTGTAAAAACTAAATAATGAAAAGATGTTACAGCGAACAGATTTGAATAACAGAGACTTGTCACATGTCAAAAGCCAGTGACATATTCCATAGCAACTAGACATTTATTGCTAAATTGCATTCTTCAATTATTACATTAATTTTCTCGGACAATAGAACGGTTTTTATTTTTTTACTCAAAAATGGCACATCGAAAAAAACAATCCAAGAGATCATTTGTTACAAATTGAATGGAAAATTCAAAAATAATTTTTATTTGGCAAAAAACCATTGGCGTATCATTTTTTTCTTAAAAGATGTCGAACTAAATACTGGTACACACGCCACTGTTAAAGCTAAAAACTATTTTTGCATTGAAAAGTATGCAACTTTATTCACTTTCACTACATACTGAATATCAGTGAGATATCTGAAGGAATTCTGAAAATATCAATTAATTTCCATTTTTTTTCCTAAAACTTCAACACCCCGAGTTTTTGAAAGGAAGCATTTTTGGACCATAGTTTATAAAGCAAACTAACATTAATTTTTCATGTAGATTCACACCCTCAAATATGTATATCTTGAATCCTGACAATACTAACTAGTACTTTCTATTTCAGGATGACACATAGACTCTTCCCGCTTCTCAATGGAAGACAATTCCTGAAGCTGTTTCTCTTACGCTACAGCTGCTGCAACTTCAACATCACTACAAATTAACTGAAATCAATTAGCATAATATATGTAATTATATACCTCGTTATTGAACTTAAGATTTATGTTAGCAATGAAATATGTAACCTTGGATCTTCTTTAATGGCTGGATAACGGATATTCAAGGACTCTGTATTCCTTTCAAGTTATGCATATTTTATCGAATAAATGTTCTGCAGGTTATAGCCGTCTACAAATGAGTGCATTTACTTACATCGTAGTGAATTCTTAAGCATATAGTGATTCCGATACAAGTCAAGCTCCGGGGAGGTTATTGCTTGCAACTATCAAATTCTCCAGTTAATATACGTACGTCCTAAATAACGTAGAACGTTAGCATTTTTATTCTAGAAAGTAATAAATCTTAAACATGCTTGTATCACGTCATACCTCGTTCTGGCAACTGGTTACGTGTACTTCTTCAGTAGGTAAGAATATACATATAAGATGCAACAAATTAGTGAAAAGTAATACGGAAATGTCCTTCCTTAGTATTCGTTGGAAATATCAAACTGAAACGTCAGATTCAGTCATGCTGAGGCACTATTTTTGAGTTACAGAGATTGTATCCAGTACATTGAGTGATTACATGCCTCTATTCTATCCAAAACATCTAGCGGTAGCCGGATGGCATATATAAAACTTGACGACTAGAGTGCCAGTGGTGCTTTGATAGGGTTGATATTTTGGGAAATTTCCCCATTTATCTTTTACTTGGGAAATGTTTTAGAGGTACAATGTTCTGGGGATATCACACGTTTTGCGGATCGAAACTATCCCCCGCTCTTTGAATCAAACCTAACCCTGTAAATTAATTGACTGATATTCGGAGGATTTTTTGACAAAGTAGCAGTTCTGAGGACTGTTGTGCTTGTTCTGAGGAAATTCTGTCCGACCCATCTGGCAACGTTACCATCAAACCGATTTTCCTTTAAGCTCATTGTAAATTAATAAACTCAACTGTTTTTGTTTTTTTGTGAGCCTCGGTGTAGATAGTCGGAAATCTATTTGAAATTGCTATCGTTATTTAGCTGTTTGTGAATAACTTTTGATGTTCAACGAAAGGGAACAGTAACATATTCATTGTTCCCGCTATTCTCCAAAATGCTGTCGAAAAACTCCATCCTACGTCCAAAAGCCACAGTTATAGATTAGCATAACCAACATATGCAAGAATATATTCCAGGTGTTTTAGAAAGGGTAAGGTCCTCAGTGTGATATATAACTATGGAAACAGTAGTCGTAAAATGTTAACGTCCCGAGAAACAAAATTGGTGAAGCTATCCGTGTAGATTTAACAGACAAGAATGATCCTGATTAGATTACTAGCCAAAATATAGAAAACTACAATCCTATTTCTTTTCTGAAACTAGACTAAAATCGTGCAATCTCACGCAAGAAGAATCAGCCGTATAAAGTGGGATTTATAACTATAAACGCAGAAGTTATTTGTGAAATCTGTAGGTTCAATTGGCTTTTAGGGCCCTACGTGGGACACTTCAGTATTCTGTTTAGTATCAAACTGTGATATCAGCACAAGTTGTCAGTTTGAGATTAATATTTTCTATAACCTAGGATGTGCCCTCAGCCAGGCGTCAGGTTTTTTGGTAATTTTTTCCCATCTAGTCGGTTCTCCTGGTATATAGGCTCCACGGAGCTGAAGGACATTTCGCAGGGGCATTGCGTATCTTGAAAAGTGACACTGGTTTTTTTGACATTATATATGGTTTTTTTGTGACATTATGTAGGTCTTTTTACAAGTTGTTAACTTAGCACTAGCTGTTGTATTCTCGTTCTGTACCTGTACGTGTTGCCTAAAGATCCATGATGTTCCAGCTATCAACGTTTGGCTCTGGTGTGATGTAACATCTGCTTCAGAGATGGCATTATTGGAGGTCTAGGGTGTAAGTTGTGTACTATAGCTGGAAGGAAACGGCAGTGCATAGTGGGGATTCTTATGCCAATAATCCATGTTCATGATATTTCCATTGGTTGCTTGTCTCAAATACACTTACTTGAGATGTACGCCAAGCTAAAAATGGAATACATACATCTGCAGATTTGCTGAATTTCAACAAAGAGAGCGATAACAAAAGAAAATCCCTGGTGGTTTATCCAAACTAACAGGTGAAAAAGTATGGTACACAGAGGAATATGTATGAAACGTAAAAAAGTTTTTCCATTTCACATTAATTTTTTTACAGTCATTTAAATTCTATAGAAATTTATTTTACTCCGCCAAGTAGCGAATACAAATCAGCGCCTAGATGTGTGGTAATGCGAAAATGTTTTGTATGTGATGCGCCATTCCTAATTTTTCTGTAACGCAAGAAAAAACTGGGAAAATCGTAGTGTACAACTTTGAACACAACCTCTCTTCAGAAAGGACAACACAAATAACCCTTCTTTGATTGCCAATAGCTATATAGCTATCCAGATATTTCATTTGCAGCATATTCAGTAATAATGTTCTCACATAGCAAATATCACTGATATTTTATACACAATCAATATCAATATCAATCAGTAACCTTTATTTCCATACAGACCATATATAATTATTGGAATTGTCAATTTTTCGTTCGCTACAAGCCTACAAGTAATCTCAAATTGCAATGTTCAAAAGTTCATCAACACGATAAAAGCACTTGTTTATCAAAAGTTGCTTCAACTGGGACTTGAAGTCGTTAATATTTTTAACCGAGGTAATGTGGCATGGTAAATTATTAAAAAGAAGCCGACCAATTTTATTAGGTGATCGAAATGCCGCTTTTGATTTGCTGAAGTTTACATATAAATTATTACAAGTCCTTGTATCATAATTATGCATATCATAATTCCGCTTGAATTGTTCATTATTTTTAAAAACATGTAAGCACAATTCATATATATACAACGAAGGAACAGTTAAAATTTTGAAACATAAAATATTTTTTTGCAACTTTCTGTTGGTGAGTTGCCTGCGAATGATCGGATGCATCCTTTTTGAGACACAAATACATCTTCAGAGCGCGTTGACCAACCCCAGAAACATACTCCATATCTTAATCTCGAATCCACATTAGCAAAATAAACTTGTATCAATTGTTTAGCTGTTAAGACGGTTTTTAATTGCCTCAACGCATAGCGTTGAGAGTACATTTTTGATGTGAGAAATTCGCAGTGGGCCTTCCAATTTAAGTTCGAATCAATATGAACTCCAAGAAATTTCACTTCTACTCTAAAATCGAGTTGATCGTCACCAAATCTAACTTTAAACTCTTCTACAGGATTCAAGTAAAGTGAGTACTGGTTAAACCATGTATTGATATTCCTAATTAAGTTGTTACATTTATTTTCCAAAATTATATTTGAATTACTTAATATTATGGCAGAAACGTCATCAGCATATGCTGTAAAATGGGTATCTGGATGAACATTATCAAACTGATTAATGTAAAGGAGGAAAAAGATTGGTCCAAGAATAGAGCCCTGGGGGACTCCAATCGAGATGTCTAACGTACTTGACACAAAGTTTTTCATATTATTCCATGCATCAAGATATTGTACTGAAACATATTGTTTTCTTTGGACTAAAAACGATCTGGCCCATTTAAGAGACTGACCGACAAAACCATATTTAACAACAATCTCCAAGAATTTGTTGTGATCAACGCAGTCGAATGCCCTACTGAGATCACAAAATACCCCAGTAAGGCACTCGCCCGCGTCGATGTATTCTATAAGCTTCTCATAAAAGGAATGTATCGCTGACATTGCGGTCTTACCATCTGTGAAACCATGCTGGTTTTGAGACAAAATATTTTTGTTCTTAAGATGTAAAGAAGTCTATCCAAAAAGGCATCTTCAAACACTTTAGAAAGTACAGACGGCACAGTGATTGCCCTGTAGTTTGTAGACCAATCATCCAGATGTGCATGTTGGGCAACTGACTTACAGCTTGCAGCTTGCAGCATGATTATTGTGCGTGTCGTGTCATTGAGTCATTCCTCCATAGATAACGCTCTCGATTACGATTTACGATGACATTACCCAGAATGTAATGTTTGCACACTAAGCACAATCTAGGCAGCAAGTTCACATTTTGTCTTTTTTTTTGACGTTTAATAGGTTTTTAATCATCGAATATTAAGGTACATGTCTCAACGAAGCATAGCTTGCAGATTACGCGTTGGATGGTGCTGACAGATGCTTGTCTCTACATGGCCATCTAACGACGATATTTACTACTGTAAGCCAAGTTTTGGAATCAGTCTACAGTGTACATTCTCCTGGTAACTGGCACCACCTATCAGATAAATGACATATCCTTCAGGTCTGTTATTCAAAACAGCCATCTCAATTGTATACCTGTAATATAGGATTTCGATCACAGATGGTGCTTCTGGTCAAAAGTGGGCCGTAAATTGCCCTCCTACACGACAGGCACTATCAGAGAAAATTAATTTGTCGATTGAACATCTTCCTTGTCTTTTATATAGCAGTTTTGGAAACGGAGAAGCATTATGCAATAAATGCTATTTATATACAATAACAATGAAATAAATTGATCTAGATATCTAGAACGTTGCGCGGATCGAAGGCACGAATCTTGTAACCGACTTTATAAATAGATATTACTTATGATCCCATGAAAATGTTTTCATTTATTGCTTGATGCAGTTGCTCTACCCGTAATTCAAATCATCTTCGAGATGCTACCACCGAACGGATTTGAATGGTGAAATTGACGCATGAATACTAACTATATGTTGTAACATTTTTTAAATGGAAAGGGGTGCCTCCTTAGGAGTACTTTATAGCACTAGAATTTAAGATCCGTATATTTCAAAATGACGGACAGAAAGTGGCTGTTAAAGTTAAGCGCATTATATTTATTTGGAAGGGTACTTCGAGTTCTGTATGTTTAATAGAATATGGAGAATACAGGTAAAAAAATGTACACATTTTCACAATTTTTCAAATGAAATATTATATATTCTATTTCATATTCGGATAGATCGCATACCTATCATATCGCTTTGATAATTGATTGTTGAGTTATAAGCGACTGAATGTACAGAAACGCTCAACTTTTAAAGGCGATTTTGAGAAGTAGTGACTGTATATATATATATATATATATATATATGTATACTCTAGGATTATAAAGTACTAATAAGGAATCACACGACCTCCATTGAAATTGAACTTAAACAACTGCTCTTAAATAGTGCGCAGCTGCCATCTTGAAATTTTCAACTGCCATCACAGATTATTAACTACTACTACACTATCGATATCACTCTCCCTATGTTTCGTGATACCACTGTCAACAGCGCCATCTGATGATGGCGCCGAACACTAATCCATAACAAACGAAACTGGGTCGATAGTATTCTGACCAGTGTCAGTTGCCCCATCTGTTATCCTTGACTTGCATTATATTTACAACCAAATGTATACAGGGTGCTGTTAACTATGCCTAAAAAATATGTATTCGTTATAGGAATTGCTCCTTAAAACATACAGTTTCCAAGCTTTCATTCATTCACTTTTAGTCTGTAAAATAACATACAACATAATCATGTAAGTACATACGAGTACATGACATTTAAAAAATGGCTTCGTCTATTGATAGGTAGTTACCTATACTTATATTATGTTACTAGGTTCGCCTCATCAAAAATTTTGAATCCAATTTAATTTCACAATTTGCAATATTTCCAAATGATTAACACAAAATAGTCGTTCGAAGATATTTAATTCAGTTACATTTGAAATACTGATAACATCAACATCCTTGACTTCATTATTAAGCCAACCAAAGGCAAGACAAACTATACCTACTTGCTTATTAAAGCTAGTAGGTGCGGCACGGCTATTATGTAAAAAACCTATAAAACTTCAAAAAAAAAACAATAAAATGTCATCTTGCAGACTAGCTAGTGTTTAGGGTGCAAATAGTTCATTCCACGTTTGCTCGCTATGATCGCTGTGAGTGTCCATCTATGGAGGAATGACTCAACTACACGCATTGTTGGTTGCAGAACATACAGTACCTAAGTGGTCCGGAGGTTTTTGGTAGACGCTTACGGATAACTTTATCCGCGCTAAAGATGGATCCAATATGAGATTTTATATATTTTATTCATTTATTAAGCACTTCTCTGTTACAAAGGGATTATATGTTGAATATGCAGGGTGTAAACGTTATGGCAGTCATCATTGAAATAGGTAATAGGGGGGTCAAAACAAGTCAAAAAGTTCATAATATGACCCATGCTCCAAAAGCCAATAGATTTTCTAAATGGCTTTATAGTTTACAACTTTAAGTGCTTTATATCGAGCACAATCACCAGATTCTTACTAATTTTTATAATCTAATCTAAAACGTTTTTAAATTGGGTAATTAACAAATAAATGGCATTAAGTTTTTCTAAGTTAAGTCAAAATTTGTAGTCAGTAAGTTTCATTAAATTAAATATTTAAAACACACATGACAACAGCGCGTCGGTCAGTCATCACTCTTATCGAACCGGCAATCGATCGCAGACGGTAACAGTGGTTAGTTATAGTTCGCGGACGTCGCCGTGTTTATTTACAATGTTCTCGAATCAAGAGTTCGCCGATATGTTGTTAGTTTGCGGTGAAACTCGCCAGAATTCAAATCTTGCAGCTCAAATTTATCGCGACAGATTGCTCCAACGGGTACACACAGACAGAAGGACATTTGTGCAAGTGTACCAAAGACTTCGAGATACATGAAGTGTTCAGCCCACTAATATTCGCACTCGTGAAAGACAGGTTACTGTAGGGCAGAAGGAACAAATTTTAAATATCGTGGAGATCAATGCAGATATCAGCACGCGGGAACTAGGTCGCCGCGTACTATCGCATACCATAGTAAATAGAATCCTACGGGAAAATTTGCTTTATCCCTACCATGTTCAATGAGTGCAAGCCTTGTTACCAGAAGACTATCTTCGTTGACTAACATTCTGTCAGTGGTTTTTGCACAAAAACATTGAAAATTCGGATTTTTTTTTTAAAAACATTCTAGCGACGGACGAATGTACACGTTTTAAAATAAATATTTGGACGGGTATTCTTGACTATCAGGTAATTCGCCCTTTCGAGTTACCCCCAAAGTTGTCAGGAGCAGGATTCGTTAGCTTTCAAGCCAATAACCTACCAAAACTTTTGGAACAGACCTTAGACAACAAGCCATTACAACGGAGATAGAATTTGTGGTTTCTTCATGACGGGGCACCACCACACATATTTAGTGGCGTCATTCAGTATTTGAATGAATATTATGCAAATCGCTAGATCGGTCGAAATGTTCCTGATCCTCGAAAATGGCCAGCAAGATCTCCTTACCTCAATCCAGTGGATTTCTGGTATTGAGGAGAACTTAAAGGGATGGTTTATGGGGTTGGTCCAATAACAACTGAAGCACAACTTCGCGAGCAAATTTTTAATGCGACTGAAATAATAAATGGACAACTTCGAGCACCCAGAGTAGGAAGAAACTGGGTTCGTCGTCATGAAGCTTGTGTGGAAAGTGAAGGACGACATTTTGAACACCTTCTTTAAATACAAAAAAGTGCAGTGTGGGTTTTAAAAAGAAAAACAATCTCGTATGTATCAAAATTGTTTTCCCTATTTATAAGTGGATTTTTTTAATACGTTCAATAAACTTTCACACACTAGGTGAAGCGCTGAGACAGTTAGTGGTTAGTACGTTTTAATTGTTTGCATTTTACGAGTACATTATCAAATAATGAAATAATACCTAAGTGCCAAAAATAACAAACTCCATCTTTATTTACAAGGCGTTCCGTCATAATTTGCGTCTGACATTGCGGCGTTGTCAGATTTTGTTTTACTTTCAGTCGCTTTTCTCTAATATATGCCGTTTTGACGCCCATGTTATATATGAAACTTTTTGCTTCTTTTAACCCCCTCTATCACCAATTTAAATATTGACTATAATAACGTTTACACCCTGTATATGTCGGCATAGCCAGGTGTATTACAATACGTGTCTAGACGTATTTGAGGACGAACCAAACAATTAAAAATCGTACAATATGACCTGATTAGTCTAGGCGTATGATAATACATATATGAATTCGGCATCTTGTTAAAAAGAACCCATGGGTAATTATTTTGCAATACGACTAGGTGAAATCAGTTATAATCTAATACCAGGTGTGTTCGGCATATCATACTAGTAGTACCCCAGGCCAACTCCAGCAAGTTATATATACATTATTCAATTTTATTTGCGCAATTGTACAAGATATTTGTATTCAAAATGTGTTCTGAATTTAAAGAAAATGCTTGTGTATAGTGGTGACTACTATGAGAGACTGTAGAAGTAACGGTAAACCATAAACGTGACCTCAAGATATTGATTTTATATTACTTCGATAGACCAGATTTATGCCAAAAACCAAAAGCAAACATAACAGAGAAATAATACTACACAACATTAGTATAAAGTTTATTTCAGCAGTACCTTGTTGTAAACGCAAAACGTTTTATACCCACATGCCGCGTTATAAGACGTATATACAGAGTGTTGCATAATGTTCTCAGGGAAATTTAATGGCGAGAGGCACAAGAATATGGAAAAGATACGAATGGGAATATATTCGCGCAGGCAGAAATTCGACCTATAAGTTTATGGATCGAGTTCCTTGGTTCCTGTATAATCCATGTTTTCCAAAACCTTTTGATGTTTTGATCATCTTTATTGATGCTGGAATATGATTGAAGAATTTTGGGCCTAAACAGAGAAGATGCCTTCGACCGATGGCTTTTGTAGCTTTTCGCACAGTTACTGGATTTTGTTTAAACCTTGTTTGATAGTGGTGACTGACGGGACTTAGATGCATCTTAGTTTTAATGTGGTACATCAATCCATTGTAGAAGTAAATTTGTCTAACGTCTGGGAGCTGAGATTCTAAATTGGATATGTAATCTCCTTATGAAATACCAGTTTTAGTATCCACTTCTGTCCATGCTAGTATACCATATGATAGAATAGGGTAGTTAGGAGCTTAATTGCATCTTGTGTTGATTCTTTCCTGAAATCCATATTGTTGGGCCGATACAATGTTGTACTTCTTAGTGAAATCCGTACGAATTCTTTCTAACAAAAAGCCTAGTAAGTTATTTGATTTTTTTTCGGGTAGTTAGGCCGTCGTAAAATATTTTTATTTGACGTTTCGCCAACACGAGTGGTTGTCATCTTCAGAAGGTGTTCACAGTTCGGAGTTATGTGAGCTACAGTAGCGGCCTAACTACCCAAAAACCAACCAAATAACATTGGATGATGGCCGCGAAGGCTTGTCGCATTTCAAGCCTAGTAAGGTATTATATTTATAATCCGCCTAAAATTATCGAGTCCAATTGTAAGATTTGTAATTAATTCTTTCGCTTATCAATACGCATACTCACATCGAAAAAGCCTAGACGCATTTTACTCGACGTATGTTACAATAAGCCTGCTGCACAAAAATTGATACAGTGATGTAGTATCTGATGTATGAACTATAACTATAATAGCAAAATGACAAACAAAGCTTATCTTTTCCATTGAAGGAAGATTTTATAGGCTTTCAATTTAACAAATACATGAAAATAATGTTTGCAGTTTTTATTTAAGTTATACTAGATGTTGCTATTATACGTTTTTGAATGAAGGTTTTAATAGGAACTGACAAATCAATACGAATTCACGTGTGGCTCCGTGATGGCACAATAAATCGATTCGAATAAAACAAAATTTCACAAAAACGTTATTTATTTAATATATAAGTATACTGCTTTTTATTCAAACTACATTATATAATTGAAATACCTGTAACTTCAATTAACTTACGTAAACTTCAAAATCCTTCAGAATTCAACCTAGCCTAAGAGTAAGTCTAATATCAAGTAGGATCCACCTGTCATCACTATCTCAGCCTTCGATAAGCTATCAAAAGCTTATCAAAGCCGGTGACAGTTGTCTGTAGATATATGGAAGATCGTTTATAGCCCAGTTTTTAATATCATAGAATAAAGTCATATTTTGATGTTTTCCATAATTTTTCTGTGTGCATTGTGGTGTACACTAACGTAGTCAACACGAAGAGCTTCTACATCTAAGACTAGTTAAATTTTATAAGCGATTATATATACTTACATACAGTAGTTATGAATAGAAGGAATACAGAAGAATGGGTCATTTTTCTCCTATAAACCGTTAAAAAGATAAAAAGTATGTAAAGTCCCATTCGTGAGGTATGCCTGTTTCAGAAGAACTCAGACCGAAAGGGCAAACTGCAGCAACATGGTGACTTTACATCCTATTTTAGTGACTAGTAAGTTTTGATAGATATTAATTCCTTATGGTTCGGTGACAGACAAGAATTTTGTGTCCGGCTTGTTTTACGATAATGATATAAATATAGTTAGAGATACTGATAAAACTAATATAATAATACTGTTACTGTCGCTGATTCATACCAAAGCTGTTTGGTTTAAGTTTAAGCTAATCCTTCAAAATGTTTAAATTCGTTATAATTATGCCTAAGAAAGTATTGAGTTAATACATGTTTAAATATATCAGCTTTTCGCCAATTCAACCTAAGCTACAGCACTACTTCAGGCATGCAAGACCTAGGAAAGCAGAAGCAAAACTCCTTAAATTGAAGTTAAATATTGGGTTAAGTCGTCCCATCAGTGTGTTTTCAGGATTTATCTTTTAAGAATCACTAAGTTAGATTTAGTCAAAGTGAAAGCACAGATAATCTGGATTTCTGTTTAGACAACATTTAGACATAGTTAATCAGCGGGACACCGCTATATTTTAGTATCAGTAGATTTCATATTTGAGGACGTCTAAAACGGAATTTAAGGTTGCTGTTCCTATCGAGACGTCAAAGTATAGTATAGTGTTTAAGTGCGGACTACCGCCCAATTTTAAGTCATCTTATCTCTCTTAGAACGTTATTAGTTAAGTCAAGATGCCAGAAACAAAACCGTCGTTTCTATTTTGGCGTCAAATAGACTTGTTTCAGTTAAATGTTGTAAGTTAGTGGAGCGTTCAAACTGAAACTTCGGGTTTAGGATTTCGGTTTGAACGCTAGAAAAATTGTCATACGAGTGTGTGTAAATCATCTATCTCTCTTAGGAATATTTTTGTTGAAAAAGACATCTAGCGGGTAAGTAGTGAAGCTACTTTGCCGCTTTTTGAGAACTATATCACCGATGTTAATAGTTGATGATGTGATGTTGCTCTCAAAAAGCTAGGAAGACATAATCAGGTTCAGATTTAGATTAGGCTGAATTCTTCAAAATTACGCCTGTATAAAATACGTGACTAGACTATCTTGTATTGATTGATTATAAAATGATTACATTAGTTAAAACATTATCGAGGAACAAAAAAGTTTAAGCTTACTTGTAAAAAGACGGCTGACAACATATATATCGACAAATCTGACGAGATAACCCTATTGACCCTTCCGCTTTAAATCTCAGACGTTTTCCCATGAAAATATGAGTATTCAACTACATAACAATTTTTCAACAAGAGCATCTTAGGGTAATAAATATGCTTAAATAAACAACTGAAGCTAACAGCAGCCGAAGTAGATCACAATAAAGAAAAGTAAGTAAATGCCGTCTGGAACCACCCACACTCCAAAGCAGAATAAAAAATAATCGCTTAAGACAAAGGGTTGGTGGAAATATGTAGTTGTGCGGTCTACATAATCACACACTTTCCTTTCTCAGCCCAAGGGTTGTTCTTTTTGTCCGGTGCATGGATGAGAGGGTCGTTTTTCTCGTTTTCCTCCACGTATTCTCGCATTCTGGAAATAAAAAATGAAAACGTTGAGTAAGGCATTATCAGAATGTATGCTGTGTAAGCCATTTGGATAGAGGATAAAAAATTTAAAGTATATTGCAAAATAATACAAAAAGGTCCCAAAACTCATCTGCAGGTATATCGTATTTTAAATTTTTAAGTCTAAATCATTATTATTTTAATGACGTTGTATTAAGTCATTACTTTCCTAACACAGCTCCGTAAAGGATGTACGCTTAACGAATTTTTTACATTTTACCGTTGAAAACCGCAGGTATCTTTAGCTAGCGACCGTGTTTTCGGAAGACAAAAATATTACAAGGATTGTAACTATGAACACTTTTATCGGCGATTTTTTTTTATTGCTAATTACCCTTCTTTTAAAGAGGAAAAAATGCAATATTCATGATTGAAGAGTATGACTAAAAAAATTTAAATAAACAATATCTACCAACACACTAATCACAATACTCAGTGAAACCCTACACAGAGCGAGTCATGTAGGAGAACCCAAAATACGGTAATTCGACACAACACAATACTAAATTGCACCTTTGAGAAGAGGCTGTACAGACGGGGTCTCAAATTTCGAAGAAAATTGACATCCCAGTTATCCTTCAACTCAGAAAAAGCAAATTTGGTACACGTTTTGGGTGTATCAAGGAGCATTGCTTGACAGTAACTAGCGTTCAAATGAAGCATTTTAGAGGGTTGGAAAGGGACATGGACTTAAAAAATTATTCATCCAAAAAGACTGTCGCATCCAATTAAAACCCGAATAACTAAAGGCATGTTCTGCAGCGGTGTTATTTAAAATTACTAAAGATCAAACATTGGCTGAATTTGATAAATAATTAAACGACAGACTTGACAATCAGGTTAAAAGATAGTAGTTAGAAACAATAATTTGACAGACAAACAAGCAACTTAAACAATAAAAAGAACGGAATTTCCTTAATAAAGTTACAGAAATTGTTAAATCTGGAAAAACTTACATCAACAATAATTTAATAGAAAAAAATCAACCTAAACAATAAAGATAGTACCATATTTGCACTGATAAGATACAGAAATTGTTCAAGATGATCATCGTTTCTTTTCAGGCATAAATTTATTCTTCAACAAAAATGAAGTCTACCATTTATCCAATGATTATTACTAACGAGTGTGCATTCAGCTGTAATGCGATTCCACAACTCCGCTCGAGATGCAACTGCAGATGAATACACAGAATATTTTAACGTTGCCAAACGAAGGAATTCACATTTATTGAGGTCTGGCGATCGTGGAGGCCAACCTTGCGGGCAATTGCTTTCTCTCTCAATCCGCTTATTTGGATACTGGTAGTTTATAAGGTCCAGAACCATAATACTAAAATGAGGCGATGCTCCGTCATCTAAGTTGTACTGACAAGTAGACCAATTATTGAAAAGCGATCAATATTACCAATATAATTATTTAGTCTAAGCCTGAATTGAAAGAGTCGAGGTGTTACTTAATGGAGGGTTTACATCGGAATATTGATAATAGTTCTTATTATATCCGCGAATAAAACAACCTTCATTAGATCAAGAGAGTTTTCTTTAGAAAGTTAATGCTTTGATAAATCTTCCAGCGACAGTTCTTGTTCTTTTTGCCTCTGCATGGGTCCAGTAGATTATGTTTTATAACACGGTGCAAAAAAGTTTGCGATATACCAGTTTGACTCGATAGATTTCTGGTAGTAATATTTAGGCCATCTTCAATTCTATTCAAAATAAGTTTTTCATCCTGTGCTTAGACTGCAATCTCTGTAAGGAGTTACAGGATTTGTAAATTTCCAATAACCTTCAATACTCGCCCTGTCGTTTCGTTCAGAAAAACACTAATAGCGTGTCAACTTGTTCACTAAATGAACATTTTTCGAACATTTTTAGAGCACTTAGCTGAAATTAATTAACACACTGACGTTTCATTTCAGAGCCAACGCTTGAGCTCTCTATAATTTTAAATGACACAGCTGCAATACATGCGTTTAGTTATTCGGAACCTCGTTGAAAAAGGCATTTTTTTTAAATTAGCAATAGTAAGAAAAGCTTTAGGGTTAAATTCTACATTAAATAAAGTAATAATTTTTTAATCCACCAACGAGTTAAAAAATTCAGTCACCGTTTAAAATACGTCAACTGTACTTTAACTTTTTTAAATTAATGCTGTTTGGCACATTCAAAACCTGGATCTAATTTATTTTTTCCAGGTTCAAGAACAACTTATTACATGAGACACCTATACCACGTTAAAAAATCGATAAAATGTCGACTTGTGCACTAGGTAGCCGCGTGTTCATTAAGTGAAGGTCAGCTAGTCTAATTGTTAAATTTTATAGGAAAACCTAAATGGTGGCAAAAAACTACATAAAGTCATAAATATCTAGATGAAATGTACCTTACGAGAATTCCTAAAGACATACTAGTCATCAAACTTGCATCCGATAACGTTCATCGAAATTTCATGGTAAATGTAATCCTCTAGAAAATAGATATAATGCACCTGTTTTAAGTCGATGTGTTAAGTTTTTTAAAACTTGAAATCTCACGATATGATATAACTTCTGAAAGGCGCAATTTAGTATATAGTAAGTTGCGTTAAATTATAGAAGATAATAAATAAATATCTGGTCAAAATTCAAGAGCTGATTTCTTATTTCCAAGACGAAATGATCATAAAAGATGAGTATAAGGTATCGAACTTTTTGAGAACTAGTTATATCTTAAAGAGGTAACTCCGAAAATTACCTCAAACCAGGTAAAAATAACGCTTTATGAAAATCATAAGTGTCTATTCTATGAACATCTAGATCGGCGATTCTAAATGTGAGATTTATTGACTGTTTTTTTTTCAGATATTGCCTATCTGAAATTTTGTATCAATGAGGAATAGTTTTACCATCAAAATTTAGATTTAATATATTTCTGGTGATTTTAACAGATCAAATAGATTGACGCTACAATAAGCAAGAGTGAGATAACACGACTAAGATATGATAAGTAACCTGACAAATACCGATTTCACTTCGGGCACCATTTCCTGCATACTGTGAATATCTATCTACCTTTTCTCTTATCTTACTGACAGCTTGATAATAAAAGACATCTGTTTGTAGATAAACACTGAAAAACAAATTTCCTTGCGAGCTCCTCTGCTCTTTTTTCTCAAGACCCAATCTCCAACCGTACGGTATACCTAAGTCCTGCGTGTGACTTGTGAAAGACAAACAGTACGTCAAGGCGGCTTGTCTAGCCCGTACGGCATCCATCTGGGCGTATCGTTGTGTTTTCCGCAAAATTGCCTCCGGCTGAAGGAGCATCTGCTCCGGAAAACCGAACAAGCCGTTTGGATCCGTCTGATTAATTACTGCGAGCCATCAGGATGCACCGCCACGTGGATAGATGAGAGTTGCAACTGACTGATACCGCATTTATATAATGGGGAATTAGATGCACGGAAATGTCGATTATAGTACAGGACATAATTACGGTAGGAAAACGACGTTCTGTTAGAACGATTAAATTAGAAGAGATATAGTGCTCGTATATATAGGATAAAATATTAAGGATTAAGTAACGCAATGCCCTTAAATATTAAAACCAGTCCCTCTGAAAAAAGTCATTCAAACAGGTCCATACAAGTAATCCATCGACATTATTCCCCTGCACTACTGGTGGTGCATCTGGAAACGTCGCCTCTTCCCAATACTTAACTCGGTCAGACGTGGCTCCGCGGCAGCACGGCATAGGAAACACTACGCTGTTGCGCGCCAGAAATACGTGTGATACCAAATCAGAACACTCATCAAGGCCGACGGCATGACTCTAGCAGCAGCCGCGATAGGTAGGTACGCTATCTGTCTACTACGAAAATTTTAAGAGAAAGAAGAGAAATCCAGGATGAGTGGAATATGTCAAATAGGTGCGCATAATTACCAAGGTTGGGGGCATCCAAAAGACATCTTCGAAAATTTTCTCAAAAACAATGAGACCCTAGTAACGCTGTAATCGGTCCCGGGAAAGGTGATCTACAGCGAGACAGGCTAGAAGCACCAGTATGATAGTATAATTAGATAACCCAAGAGTCACCAGTTCTGAGTTAATATTTTTTTTATCCTTTCAATAATCTTAAGGGACACTAAAACTTGCTTTATCAATCAGCTAGTGTTTTAAATTATCATTAAGCAAACATTAAATTTCTGTTTGATTTCTTAGCCTCTCAAGCTTGTAGATCCAGGATTCACGTGATTTTTTATAAATTTCGCTAGGATATTTATACTAGTAGTATAAAATGAAAGTAGATCGAAGCACCTGGTTGTCATTTTTTTCGAAGTCCATCGCATAATAACAAGTAAAACCCTGCTCTTATGAAATGAGTTTTAACCGCTCTCTTAACCAGTGGTGGTTATAATATTAATTGTGCATTTAGCTACAAAATACAGACCGTGGTTATCTCTAACCCTTGGGTATTTATCGATACTTTTACGCAAACGATATCCTAATATCAAACTTGTATGCATGAGGTTATGTCACTGATTTGCCATTTCCACGTGAACTTTGTCAGGCAAACTATACGTTTACGTGATTAGATAATATCTAACCATAACGCCTAGTGGTTCAACATCAGGCAAGATGATGAACATTTATGTAAATTAGCACACATTTTAACCATCACAGAAAATATGGATGACTAATAAAATTTCATATATTCGGTTATAATGTACTTTTCAACTCTCCAATTAAATATAACCAAATAGTTCTTGAATAGATCCCATAAACAATTGACTTAGATAACAAACAGGGTTGAGGCTAATGTTGAAGTAAGCGGCTCTTGTGACTGTTAAGAGTCTCTAATAAGGAAAAACAAGAAGGCTATGGATTGAACGGTAAGTTCCATACTTTATTTCAGTCTATTGGGAATAATTTATTGTTAAAGTATTTTTTGAAGAATACTGCAAAACTAAAAATGAGAAATTGCTGACTACACCGTGACTATTGTCGCGAGTTATTTCACCTACATATTCTATTGTTATGTTGATCCTTGTCACTGGACTATAATTATATGGATAAATGCGATATGTCGCTTGTGGGGTGCCTGGTTTTGGAACACATTTCACAACTGCCATATATAGAATGCAGCATATGCTACAATGGTTTGGCAGGTACTGAAATATTCAATGCAATTTCATATTATAGACCGACCAACCATAAACATAATTAGACTGATTACAAGGATACAACCATATTCATTCATGACAGAAGCAGTTATTACTAGGTTTTCACCACGTGGCTAAACTTTTAATTTATATGCCTAGACCTTGTATCTGCTTAACCAAAAAAAAACTGGCTATGACATGGTTAGACATAGGCGTTTAGGCAGGCCAAGAAGGTCTTAGCAAGCTCAAACGTTAAATAATGCGGCTACTGTGGAAAGGCCTTAGAGCAGAGATATTTGACATGACATTGAGTTCTTTAGTGCCTGTTTTCAATAAATTTTTAATTGAACCGACTCTAGTTACCGCGTTACTGTTGCACTTCCTAACACCTGAATATGAATGCATTTGAATAGCCCAAACTTTAAAGCCGTAACTATTTACAATACTGACAACAATCTACTGTACAAAAATAATTGAACCAATGTCCAAAACTACTAATTTTTACCTGAAAAATGCCAAAAAGAAAACGTGACTCCTGTTTGTCAAGTCTGGATATCACGTATTCAGAATAATGAATGTCACAGAACTGTCAAATACTGTAACTTAAATTTCCGATCATAATTGCAACGTTTTCGGATTGAAAATATTACTTGCTAGAAAACGTTGGTGCATGGGAATACTGTTCTTGACTTTAATGCCCATATTCACCGTCTATTAGAGAAGTACGATTAACGACTAATCCAGACTATTGCCACGTTTTCATGTGCACCGATACATTTGACACCCGCTAATCGCATTTATGCGTAATCCTAGCGTAATGGCAGGTTAATCTGAAAATTGACGGATTGGGGTACTAACCGTATTTCGAAATGTTGATTTCTTTGCGAAAAAGTGCTTTTTTGCAAAAGTAATGCAGATCGCTCGATCAGATTTTCCTTGAAGATAATGGTGAGATCCTAGATATTATTAGCTTCGGATTTCCAAGATCCTATTATGAACGTAAAGATTTTTTAAAACCTATCGTTTTTCAGAGGATTTCGGCTCCAAATAAAACACTGTCCTCAGATTGTTAGATCAAATAGAGCATTAATATTGAATTACGATAATCAATTTCCTTGGCATGAATTGAAGCTTAGACAGGAACGTCTTTGAACACATTTTCCTCTAGCTATGGATCTGAATCACATTAGGTATTTCCATTCCAGTCATCACTAGAAAATTTTTGTTTTTCCAGGAATAATAGTGTATCGCCCATTAATCAGATCCTTACATGCCTACGATTTTATGCCTGCAATGCACATCAGAATTGTGTTGGAGACTTTATTAATATGCATCAGACAACAGCATTCCGTATAATTGTATAGGTTTCAAGAGCAATGGCAGGTCTATCAAATCAATATATCAGAATGCAAAATGAAGCTGATGAAATAAAAGGAGTTCAGAATGGCTTCTATAGGATCTGAAGATTTCCACGAGTCATTGGATGCATTGATGGGACACACATAAAGATACAATCACCTGGAGCTCAAGATTGATAAGCTTTTCGTAATAGAAAGTCGCATTTTTCTATAAATACTCAAATAGTTACTGGGCCAGGATCTACCCATGCTTCAGCTATTTTCAATGCATCCCACCTAAGAACACGCTTTGAAGGGAGACAATTTCAGAAAGCTGTACTCTTGGGAGATAGTAGTTATCACCTGAAAGACTACCACCTCTACAAAATCCAGGCAATGTTGCGGAAAATCTTTATAATGAAGCTCATATTCGAACGCGCAATGTAGTAGAAAGATTAATTGGTGTTTGGAAACGTCGGTTTCCTAGTATTAGCCTATGGCAGTTGGTGTTGGTGTCATGTACGAGTACATGCGGCAAATGTTGGTCAGCGCCTATTTAATTTTCGACAAAATCTGATAGATAACTATTTTAGTTATTTATGAAACATCTATACAGTGTGAGTCTTCATAAAGTGAACATATCAAAATTAGGGAAACTACACTCTATTTCATAGACGGATAAATTATCAAAAAAACATGAATTTGATTTTTTATGAATATATGAGTATTTTAATATTTTTAGTAGCAGCTTCTAACCATATTGAAATAACTCGCTACAACTTTTAAACTAAATGTCCTATCAGATTGGAATACATTTTGTAATGATTGCTGATAAAAGGACGTGCCTGAAAAGTGAAGAATTCCAGGAAAAGTAATGACATCCATTTAGAATAAAGAAAATTTTGATGAAAATCTGTTTTCTTTTTCATCATTTTTACAATAATTTCAAATTTTCTATAAATATCGTCCCTTGTACCCTACCTTTTTTTATTTGTAAGTTATTCTACATGTTATCAGCTTTATAAAAGTAAAAATTGCACGTTTATTACTCAAATGTAATAGTTTCTATGAGTGTTTATAAAAAAGCCCATGCGCATCGTCTTGCTAGGCATCATTGTTTATCATGTACGTATAGATACCTTTTTTTGGTGATTCAATGTAGAGTCGCGCGGACTGAAGTACGACTGGAGAGGCGGGCCCAGTTGAAAAACAATTGAATGTTGGGCAGTTAGGCAGCTATTTGTGTTTCTCCTGCCAACTTTATTATAAGTGATTTCTCTCCGGCACACATTGCCGATATCCATTATTCTTATGGAATGTACCGAGGGAGCGCTAGAGCTGCTTGCACGGCTTATCTAGCTGCATTTCCAAATCGACGCCCTGCTCCATCATCCCGTAACTTCCAAGAAGTACATAGAAGACTGGCTAACACTGGACTTGGTTTGCCTCGAGATCGCCGCGAACCAGGTGTTATTAGTCATGTTGCTATCGAAGAAGCCATTTTGGATGATTTGTTTGCTGACCCGACTACAAGTACGAGACGATTGGCGTTACGTCATGGCGTATCCCAGAAATCGGTTTGGCGCATCTTGAGGAAAGCAGGGTTGCATCCATACCATTATCAAAGGGTGCAGCACTTGCATGAAGATGTGGATTGGCGTCCAAGGTGCGTTATGTCTACATGGATTTTAATCAAAACAAGAGACAATCCTGAATTCCCGAAAACAATTCTGTGGACAGATGAATCTCAATTCACGAGAGACGGCATCGTGAACTGTCGTAATTTACATAAGTGGTGCCAAATGATGAAAACCCTAGGCTGAAAAGGGCTTCAACATTTCAAGTGAAATTTTCTGTAAATGTGTGGGCCGCACTGATTGACAACTTTTTGATTGGTCCAATAATACTCCCGAGGACATTAAACGGAGAGAGATTTCTGGAGCTTTTGAGGACTGAACTGCCCTTGCTGTTGGAAGAAGTTCCGCTGCAAACCCGTTGAAGAATGATGCTTCAAATGGATGGATGTCCTGACCATTACTCGCTGATTGTCAGGTCTTTTCTTAATGAAAATTATCCAGGCCGCTGGATCGGTCGACAAGGACCTGTTGGGTGGCCGGCGCGTTCCCCAGATTTCACACCTCTCGACTATTTTTTATGGGGGACAATGAAACAATGAAACAGAGGGTGTACAGCAGTTCCATAAACAGCGAAGCGGAACTTGAAGAAAGAGTTTTCGTGTTGCAAACGAAATCAAAAATGATCCCGAGATGATTCGTAGGGCAACTCATCAAATTTCACTTCACGCTACAATGTGTTTGCAGCAACGGGGTGGCCATTTTGAACATTTGGTGCATTAAGCCAAGATGATTATCCTATAGACAAGTTCATTTGATTTTATTTGTTAAAGATAATTAATGATTCATGTAGGTTAGTACTGTTGTTTTATTCCTAATCTGGCGTTGAACTGAGTTCACTGCTTTTTGAAACGCTGATTTAGAAACTTGTATCTAAGTACTAAACTTGCAATTTTTCACCATTAGGAAGCTAATAACATGTAAAATAACTTAACATTTAAAAAAGGCAGGGTAAATAGGACAAGTTTTATTGAAATTTAGCAATTGTTTTAAAAATCATTGAAAAAATGGTGAGTTTCAGCATATTCCTTTTTATTTTAAATTTACAGCATTTAATTTCGTGGAAATTTTCACTTTGCTGGTACGGCCCATCATTTGCAATCACTACAAAATTTATTCCAATATGATAGGACATTCAGTTTAAAAGTTGTAACGATTTATTTAAATAGGGTTAGCAGCTGACTCTAAAAATTTTAAAATATTCATAAAAAATCAATTATGGTTTTTAATTTTTTTTTGATAATTTTTCCGTCAATAAAATAAGGTGTAGTTTCCTTAATTTTGCTATGTGCACTTTATGAAGACTCACACTGTATAATAAACCCACAATTTGTGGAAAAACTACATATAAGTAACTTAACACAACAACAATTCTCATTGGAAGACGGCCCTGTCCGCCAAACTGATAGTCTGGTTTGTAGTACGCTGTGAAAATCTTTTTCTTTTTCCAAGTAACTAGTGGAAACTAATAAGTGAAAGTGCATCTACGCCAAGTATTAACAACGGGATTATCCCACCGTTTGGAATCGCTGATCCTGTAAGTGACCTAACGTACATAATACAATATATTGAATTGCCGATCCCAACGTAAACAAACGCCGCGCCGGTAAACTCGGCAAGGAGTTGTCGCCCTGCTGCGCTGCTAGGCATGCTCGCATGCTACGCACTAAGGTGGTATCAACAGGACCGGACTAGTCTATCTAGAAAGAAGTAAACCTCGCAGACTCACAATGATTCACGCAGATTCTAACAACACCCTAATCAGCCAACCCACTTACTCCAGTGCACTCTTACAACAACCAACAATACAAACTCCGTCCAAAGAACAAGCAATACTGTTAACATCTATCGATGGTATCAAGATCCGAGACTACATTGTCACTATTGGTTCAATTGTAGGTCCAAAAAGCATACTATACGCATCAAGAATTTCAAATAACCGAATATGCATATATCTAAATAGCACTGCGACAGTAGACTCAATCATCTCAAACCACAAGATTATCAGAATCCAAGAGCATGAGATTGAAATCAGAAGATTAGTAACTCCATCTCAGAGACTAGTGATTTCTAACGTCTGCCCATCAATTCCTAATAACACTATTGAGGACTCGCTAAAGAATCTGGGAATAAAGATAATCTCGCGCATGACACACCTAAGAGTAGGCATGCCTGAGTCCGACCGCGAATACAGCCATGTACTGAGCTTCCGTCGTCAGGTTTTCATCGCTCCCAATGAAAATGCAATTCCAGACTCGACAACCCTCACCTACAATGATACAACATATCGCATCTTTATATCATCTGACAGCGGTACCTGCGCGCACTGTAAACAAGCAGGGCACAACTTTGTTCGATGCCCTAACCGACAAACTGAGACATCTGAAACAATCATGTCGCATAATGTAAATGACAGCCAAGCTAACACTACTTCCGAAAGGAGTACCGCCATGGAATTAAGTAATACACATATATCGGAAACTCACTCCCAACAAACAATAACTCAACCACATGCTTCACAATGCACTCCAGAACAAATTGAAAAAGATAAACGAGCCGACGCACTGTTTAACCAGCCAAAAAGACAATTATCGCTTTCTCCTGATATCCAACCCCATCATGAACCAATTTTAGCACCTACCAAAAAAGTAAAAACAATAGATGCCTCAGAAGACCCCTTAGAGATAGCGGCCGACTTCATAAAATCCAAGCATGACCAAATCAGAATGAACAAAACAGAAATTTTAGACATGATAGCAAATGCCTACAATTCGAAAGATATACTCGCCACTTTGAAAAATTACACCAGCGACATTTCTGGAACAATCACGTTCTTAACAGAGCTCTATGACCATATAAAAGATCGCAAAACTAAGATACGGATCACAAAAATTAAGAAAAAAGTATCAAAGAAATTAGACAGCGAATCATCCGAGGACAGCGATGCCTCACACTCCTCTGTCCAAACATACTAGCCAGCATTTCCATTTTAAGCAAATGAGCTCAATGTTCCTAGTTCAGTGGAATCTCAACGGCTATTTTACTCATAAAGAAGTACTTAATTTACTAATAAAAGACCAAAATCCTTCAGTTTTATGTCTCCAGGAAACCCACCTTAAACACACTAAAAACGATTATGCACCTAGAAACTATAAAGGTTTCTACAAGAATCGTGAAGATCAAGGAAAAGCAGCTGGAGGTGTAGCCATACTAACTAGGACCAATATTCATACAGAACTACTACCAATAACTACACCTTTAGAAGCAATAGCTGTAACTATCAAACATCACACCAAGGTAAACATTTGCAACATATACATACCCCACCCTAAAGATATAAATTTCAATCTGATACACAATCTGATCCAACAAATCCCTACACCCAGAATAATAGTAGGTGATTTCAATAGCCACAACGTAATCTGGGGATCAGACTGTACTAATAAATATGGTGCAGACCTGGAAAGCATTATTGATCAAAACAACCTAATTCTACTGAATAATGGCTGCAACACTAGATTTAATGCTTTTAACGGAAGTTTCTCATCTATTGATCTATCTCTTTGTGACGCCTCCCTAGCACCTTTTCTCTCATGGAGTACAGTACCAGATGTATATGACAGTGATCATTATCCGATTGGAATAGCTCACAGTAGAGACAACAGAGTTACTTCATTACCACCACAAAGATGGAAAATTGAAGGTGCTAATTGGTGCGAGTATCGACTTTTAGTTGAAGAAAAAATAAACACAATAGAAATAACAGATATTAATATAACTTTAAACAACTTCACCCACATGATGAAGGAGGCTGCTGTTGTAGCTGTAGGTAAAACGAAGCCCCTAAAAAGCAAAACACCTGTTCCATGGTGGAACAATGAAATTTCACAGTCACTGTCAGACAGCAAACACGCATTCAATAAGCTCAAAAGACATAACACACAGGAGAACTTATGCAACTTCAAGAAGCTCAGAGCCAAAGCTAGGTATCTCATCAAGAAAAACAAAAAACAATCTTGGCAATCATACGTATCATCCATCAAACCCTCAACCCTGGTATCGGAGATGTGGAAGAAGATAAGGAAAATTAGTGGTGCACGAACGTATCAAGAAATAGATACAGTAACAGTCGAATGGAAAATAGTCTCCCAGAAAGCCGAGATTCCAGAAATCTTTGCTAACTTCTATCAAGCATCATCCAGTAACGACAACCTAGATGGTTCATTTTTACATATCAAGCTTCAGACTGAAGAAGAAAACTTAATTGTACCCGACGACGATGAACCGCTTAACCACGCTGTCACTATTGAAGAACTCGAGGAAGCACTAACTACATCAACAAGTTCATGTCCAGGACCTGATGACATCCCATATATTTTATTAAGAAATCTCCCATCCAATGCTAAACACATGCTAAAAGATATATACAACTTCATTCTTAGATCCAGACAATTTCCAAGCATATGGAGTGAAGCGATTGTAATTCCACTTCTGAAACCGAACAAGCCTCAAGATATACCCAATTCTTACCGGCCCATATCCCTTACCTGTACTATGTGTAAGCTGCTTGAGAAAATCCTCAACAAACGGTTAGTATGGTTTCTAGAAAAACAAATGTTATTGAGCAATAATCAGAATGGTTTTCGTAGCAACAGATCTACCATTGACAACATTGTTGTTCTTGAATCGACCATAAAAGCAGCCTTTGCTAATAACCAAAAAGTACTTGCAGTATTCTTCGATATACATAAGGCATTTGATATGACCTGGAAACATCTAATTCTGAAAACTATGCTGAATATTGGTATCTGTGGTGACATACTAGCATTCACCAAGAACTTTTTAAATAACAGAACTATAAAAGTTAGAACAAACGGTTTCACATCCAATACTAAGAGCGTAGAAAATGGTACACCTCAAGGATCTGTGCTGAGTACTACACTATTTCTGATAGCCATAGATGGCATAACCAAACTTTTTAAACTGCCTATAAGATATCTCTTATATGCCGACGACCTGATTATATACCTAACCACTAATAACATATACACCGGCAAAGCAATAATTCAAGAAACACTTAATAAAATAGAACACTGGACCATGGAATCAGGATTCCAATTCTCAGCTGACAAGACCAAGTTTATAATCTTCAGCAAATCCAAACTTCAAACAACCAACACAGCCCTTACATTTAATAATAACGAAATCAAAATGACAGACAACATCAAGTATTTGGGGATGATATTTGATTCTACTTTAAAATGGAATCTCCATATCAGGCATATAATATCTGTATGTCAGAGAAGATTAAACCTCATGAAAGTACTAGCTAATAAATCATGGGGAAGCGACACCATATCTTTGCTAAAACTATACCAAGTCACCATAAGGAGTAAGATAGATTACGGTAGCATTTGCTATGGAACTGCAAGCCAATTTGTATTAAAAAAACTTGATGTGCTCCAAAACACAGCAATTAGACTCGCAATGGGACTTCTTAAAACAAGCCCTATTGACAGCATATACGTTTTGGCTAACGAACCGCCTCTAAGCCTCCGAAGACAATATCTAACTCTGTGCTACGCGGCGCGAACAGCAAGCACACCAAATAATCCAGCTTTCAACGTCATATTTACCCGAGAGGATACTCATTCTTCCCACAACACCAAACATTTCACAATGGCAGAAAGAATCAAGGAGACTAACTTCAATTCAGATCTCTTTAGCAGTATTATCCCTTGTTCATCAAACTCTCCACCCTGGACACTACCACTACCAGATTTCGACACAACCCTCAAGATATATCAAAAAATGCAAACCAACTATAGAGAAATATATAACAGATACCAAGTCATCATCGAGTCTCATCCGAACTTCAAACTGATTTTTACAGATGCCTCAAAGTCATCACATGGGGTTGGCTATGCCGCAGTCTCTGACAATCAACGAATATCCTCTTCACTACCACAACATTGCAGCGTCTACACTGGAGAGCTGACAGCCATCAAGGAAGCGCTCAATCTGGCACGAACAGCAACAGATGCCAACTTCTTAGTAGTGACGGATTCGCTGAGTGCACTGGAAGGTATCAAACAGTTGTACCCTCGCAACTGCATACTCAGGGGAATTAAGGACATGCTGCGTCTGCTGTACAACGACAAGAAGAGGATAAAGTTTCTGTGGGTACCCTCACATACTGGAATCCCAGGCAACGAAGAGGCTGACAAAGAAGCATCAAGAGCGGCAGTCCCTTCAAGCAGAAGTGTGATTCGTACACCCTACCAAGATTTGAAAGGACTAATAAAAGTGCACATAACCAGTCTTTGGCAACAGAAATGGAATGGCAGTCACAGCAAACTACTCGCAATTGCTCCAGATGTCAACACGCGATTCACCCTACCTTCAGGAAGAAGGAACCAGATAATTATGTCACGTCTCCGGATAGGCCACACACTAGTGACTCACAAGCACATCTTCGAAGGAACCGATGCCCCAGTTTGTTCAACGTGCAACCAGCGGCTCACGGTGGTTCACATCCTGATGGAGTGCCCTACTTATCAAAATGCCAGAAGTCTCAACCACCTTTCTAATGACATCAGTGAAGTGTTACTGCATCAAACCGATAAACTTGTGAAATTTATCAAAGACATTGACATGTACTTCAATACATAGATTATTGTGCCGTCCACGCCGCTAATAACCCTACGAGGTTGATGCGGTACTATCTGTTAAATAAAAAAAAAAAAAAAATTCTCATTGTAAGGCATTGGAATTCAAATTTAGTTTTTGATTGGAAATTTTTAACTGAAGCAAATCTATTTTAAGTGTTCTTTCCATTTTTATAAATTCTTGCTCTTCATCGGTCGCTTGTATTTGTTTTTCCAATAAAGTCAGTCTTTTGTCTAAGAGTAGATAGTACTAAGAGGCAATATCAGAAGATGTTGAAGCAGTCACAACTTGCTTCGGTCTTTTTTTAGACCTCTGTGGAGCTGCACTTAAAAAATCTTTAGTTTTCTCCTCACCTATTTTCCTTCTTAATTTTTTCTTATTTTCATACAACATTATAAATGATTCGGCTTTTATTCATGCAGTAGATGGAGAATAGGAGTCAAATTCTTTTCCATAAGGTTCCAAGCATTGCTTTTGGACATTATAGAGGCTCTGTCGGTCTTGCTGTCCGCCTAGCTGCGCACTATAACATTAAATAAATGCATCCTTTCATTAGCAGTAAAGTTCGGTTCTCTTTTATTCCGATTCTTTTCTATTTTGATAACCCTCATGAACAAACTGTCAAGTTTCAAAAATTTTTGACAGAATCTATAAATTTGTAATATTGCCACGTTTTGTTCAACGATTAGGTAATCGCGATTAAAAAGTGGTCCGTGCATCATATTCGAATCTGGCGTTCCTGATCCGGATTCCCCAATCTGGATTAAAGCGTCAAATGTTTAAACTCTAAAGTGTCTTGCCCGAATTGTCTGGAATTTAACAAAAAAATTAAGTTGAGCCTTAGTATTGATCACGCTGCTTTCGATAAAATTAATTGTTCAGTCATGAGGAAGAAGATTGAAACAGCCAGGAACAGCATCAACTATTCTATATAGCAATCAAGACGCAATTTAAAAGTTACGCCAAATAATACTATTCCAATTAACTGCGGAGGCTTTACAAAACAGAACAATAGATTAAATGTATCCCATGCCAATGTTAGGACACTAATCTCAAGCTTCGATATGTTAGCAGACACCATACTAGAACAAGATTTCCACATCATAGCGTTAACTGAGACTTGCCTTTCTTCAGACTTCCCCTCTGATTTGATTTCTCTGCGTAACTACCAGCTTATAAGAAACGATAGAGAAGGAAGAGGAAGAGGTGGTGGTGTATGTTTTTACATCCAGTCTAGCATAAAGTACAGAGTTATAGATCTTCGGAATATGCCTTCAAATGGCATTGAACATCTTTGGTTGTCACTAAAATTCGAGAGTATTGCAGTAGGTGTTATCTACCGACCACCGTCCAGTCGACTGAACATTCTATCTGATTTGGAAAATATCCTTGCCTTTATATACGTCACACATGATGAAGCAATACTATTGGGCGATACCAACATCGACTTCACCGATGAGCATGCTGGTCAAAGCAAACAATTTTTGCAAATGATGTCTCTATTCAACATGAACCGCGTAATTAATGAACCAACAAGAATAACAGCAAATACAGCAACAATGATCGATACCATTTTTACAACAAATACACTCACTGTTTACGAGTGTGGAACTCTAGACATTCCAGAAGTCACTGATCGCAGATTGTGCTTCTGTAAGTTGGAAATTGAAACTCGGGAATACACACCTGCAATATTTTACTACAGAGATTTCTCGCATTTCGATCACGTTGAGTTTGCCAACGATGCTGCTTCTGTGGAATGGAGCTACATAGATGGTTTGCCAAGTCTTGATGACAAAGTTCTTCACATTACCGAAACTATTATTATGCTCTACAATATACATGCCCCATTGAAAAGAATTACTTCACGTAAGAAATACAGATCTTATATGACACATACAATCAAGTGTATAATAAATTTGAAGCGGAAAGCATACAACAAGTTCAGAAGAACCAGAAATGAAGAACATCGTGCATATTATAATGATCTAAGAAATTATTTAGGAATAGCTTTGAAGAATGAAAAAACTGCTTACATAAAATTCCAGCTTGACAAGTATTATAATAATCCTAAACAGATGTGGAATAGTTTCTCCAGGTGGAATATATACACAAAATCCAGTAAACACATATCACAGGACATTGAATACGCTGAAAGCATCAATAATCACTTTATTCTGTACCAAACCTGCAGCCAGATGACTTATTTCTTAACACATTCTCATATCAAAAAAATTCTATAGTATGCAAGTCTTCATTTAATCATGTTACATCAGACCAAGTTGAACTAAAACTGAAAGAAGTCAAGTTAAATGCTGCGGGTGTTGACGGTATCACTACAAATATGTTGAGAAACGTGTTCTCTTTTTGTATATATCAGCTAACCAGTATCATCAACCAATCATTGAGTACAGGGGAAGTGCCATCATTATGGAAAAAACAGTCATAACACCACTTGCAAAAGTTAATAATGCCATCGATTTTAAGGACCTCAGACCAATAAGTGCTTTACCTTCAATGTCCAAACTGTTAGAGAAAATTGTAGATGATGAACTTCGTGAGCATCTAGAAATCAACAAAGTGTTGCCGGTCACCCAGTCTGGGTTTAGGAAATTACATAATACATCTACAGCGCTCATTAAAATTTCCAGTGATATAGTGAAATTTATAGACGATGGCATGATAACGCTACTAGTCATGCTAGACTTCAGCAAGGCATTTGACATGGTAAATCACAGAGTTTTGTGTGAAAAACTGCAACATTATGGTTTGACCGGAAATGCCATGCTGTGGTTTAGTAATTACTTGTTTGATAGATCTCAATGTATAAAATTGCGTGGTAAAGTGTCTACTTTACGAGCTTTGAAGTCTGGTGTTCCACAAGGCAGCGTTTTAGGCCCTATTTTATTTACTTTTTATACCTCAAATCTGATAAAACATATATCATCTGACTGGAATGTACATTTGTATGCGGATGATGTACAAGTTTACAAACCATGTCAACCAACCGACGTAAATTCTTTAATATTAGAACTTAATAAAAATTTAGGCATAATTGAACAGTACTCAAAAAATCATTGTTTGAAGCTCAATCCCTTGAAAATCAAAGTATGTTGTGTTGGTTGTAGACTAGCGATTCTGAAGTGTAAACAAGTAATAAATACGAACATATTTTTAGAAGGAAGGAAGGAATTAACATTGAATTTGTTGAAGAAACAAAAAATTTGGGAATAGTACTAGATAAGAATTTAAGTTTTGAGAGTCACATTATAAATAAGCTCATAATATGTTATTATAAATACAAATCGCTATGGAGATATAAGTGTATATTAACAAGTGA
Organism: Acanthoscelides obtectus; assembly: GCA_963669975.1. Classification (NCBI taxonomy): domain Eukaryota; kingdom Metazoa; phylum Arthropoda; class Insecta; order Coleoptera; family Chrysomelidae; genus Acanthoscelides; species Acanthoscelides obtectus. Next base: position 76,577,016 of record CAVLJG010000005.1, read on the forward strand.
TATCAAACTAAAACTTGTTAATGCATTAATCGTCACACATTCAGATTATTGTAGTACTGTATATTACCATTTTATCACTGAGTAAATGCAACAGAAAATTCAAGTTTAACAAATAAACAAATAAACAGGCGCGAACACATTACTGGGTTTTATGTAATGGAAAATCTTTTAAAGTTCAAATATCGCTCGTTACTTCTCTATGCTATTTAGGGTTTTAAAATATAAATCTCCGAAATATCTTTTTGACACATTAGAGAAAAGATCTTCACTCCATCAACTGTTCCTCCGTAATGAATATTGTTATGATATACCAGCCCACACTACCTCAAAATTTAAAAAATGTTTCTATTACATAGCTCCCAGTATACTAAATGATTACCCAAGTTTCTTTGAATTAACGTCCATTCACAGCTTCAAAAGAGAATTCAAAAGAATGCTATTACAGTTACAATTTAACGAATCCACAAGTGGCTGAATAAATCTCATTATTAATCTTATTATATTTTAAAGTTTTGTTACCATTATTATAGTCAACCAATTATCTTTTATGTAATCTATATGATATACCCTAGTAAGATATAGTAATGCACTTAATGAATTTACCTTAGCTATTCAGGCGGGGGTGAAAAATGGCTATGCCAATCCCCAGCCCTTTGGAGTATTATTTTTTTTGTGATATATTTTTTGCTCGTATTTTGATTCTATTATGTATCAATACTCCAATAAACATTATTATTATTATTATTATTATTATTATTATTATTATTATTATTATTATTATTATTATTATTATTATTATGCATATGGGCATTAGTCAAAGTTGAACTTGAGTTAAGAACGTTTAATTCGGGCACTAATGTTGCTTGTTTATAAGCCTTAGTGCTGGTGCCCGAATTGGCCAAAGACCAAAGGTGGTCTAGGTGGCAGGCCTTGCCTCCACAGCTGCTAGGTACGTCTACCAAAAGTATCACATCATTCCAAACAAGATCGTATGGCACTATTTACAGTTATATTGCACACAGTCTCATTACTGAAACCCTTGCTAGAAACATATAGAAACTTTTCTGTGCAATATGCACTCGAAGAGAGTGACAATGATATGAGTTTGCGCTTGTCTTGTGTACCCTTTGTCTGGCATTGATGGTCTGCGGCTTTAATACATTTTGTGTCTACAGTGTTATTTGCCAAGCGCAAATAGATATTGCAACTGCTTATAGTCACATCATTTTGGAATATTTTCCTCTAACACAAATTTTATAAAACCGATGAAGAAACAAGCAAACTCTTTAGGTAGATTTTGGTCGAAAAACTTTTAAAACATGGAACGGTAAAATCAACGAACGCGACATACTCATGGAGAATGTTGCTTATTTTGATGAAGAGTGTGGAATACATGAAAATGTGCGGCTGTAACAAGAATGATTTCGAAAAACAAAGAGATGTGTCAAAGAAAAGCAAGAGTACATCGCTTATTCGAGATTCCGTAAAATAGAGAATAAAATAGGGTCATCGAAAAGTAAAAATAGGCAACAGGGTCATAATTGATTCATGCGGGAGAACTGAATCGTTGAAGAAACTTAGGGCATGAGGCTAGAAAATTGTGTGCATATGGTTAAAGGTGTAGATATCACATACACACAAAAGTGCGCTTGGTTGAAGAGTAACTATGTAGAAGTGAGGATCGTGGCTTTGATATGTTTCTTAGACATATTTTTTAGAAAAAATTAAATTACCTCATTTCAAGTACCTCTGATCTAGAATGCATGTCATATTTTCACGGAAACATGTGGCCTTGAACCAAGAGCAACCTTATTGAAATATAGTGGAAATAGGTGATCGTTTCATAATATGGTCAACCCAGGAAACTGGACGATGGAAACAGCTTAACAAAGCGGCTCTCGAAGACATTGGCCCGTAATTGACCCTGTGGACGAGAAGCAGTCTCGTAGTGCCAAAGGCCTAAGCGGGCGATCCTCGTGTAGGACCGTTCTTCTGATACGCCCTGTACCTCTTTCCGTGTACAGCCCCTCCCAGTTCTCGCACGACAACAAAACCCCAACGTATTTAGACTTCTGTGCACTCTCTTGTCTATTTCTCTTAAGGACCAGTTAACCTCACACAAACCCACTATTCGCCCTCCATCAAAATGTATGCTGTTAAGAATTTTCTTGTCTTCTCACTCTGAGCGTAATGAATAGATTGAAGCAGCTGTTTACAACGGATCGTACGCTGATAGAATGCCAATTGTAGCTACAGAACACAGCTACTGCTTACTGACTTTCTTTGTGAAAAAACCATTTAACCAATATGGTTGGAAAGTTGAGAGCTTTTTATCCTAACCCAAGCAAACATACATATAGCTAGAAAATCTTTGTAACGTTACTATTATCGGGTATCATTTTAAAATTTTTTTGTCACTTCGTGAATAAGAAAAAATCGGAGAGCAATAATGCAACACTTGCTAGATTGAAGAATACGAGTATCAGCTAAATCTTTAAAACCACAATCTATACCAAAAATTTGAAAGAAGACTGCCAACTTTATTCTGTCAATACACGTGTGGGTTTTCAAAAAATTCATTTGGTGAGTGCATGTAAGAATGTAATGAAAAAATTCGAGAAATATTTTCATGTTCGCATGGGTAACGTAGGCAGCAGATATCGTGCGGTTACTGAAATATCCCTGGAAATATCGAACCGGAATTTTGATTTGATGAAAGGTGTATCTTTGAAGACACGCTCGTCCGCATATTTCGGATGCCAGCTCAAAAGCGGAGCTATGAGGAAATTCCCTATAGTTCCACAGGAGTCGAACACAGTGTTTCGGAATGTAGGTATGCCTACAGACGATGATGAAACTATGTTACAGAGGAGTACTTGGGATATACAATATCACTTTATTCGAAAATATTAGTACTAGTGCATTTAACACTTTAAGGCTAGCTCTAGTTTTCTGACCACAATTTCAACTTGCACATTAAGTTAATCAAAGAAGAATCGTTGTACTAGGAAAACCGTCTTATAAAGGAAAACCCTGAAGACCGTATTATTTCAATTCTATTGTGTAGATTGTTTTATTAGAAATCTTTTAAATTACATACGTTTTGCCACCTATCAAGCATGGTAGTTAGTGTTTGAAAACGATTGATCCAAATAGATTTTAAAACATGGAATTTTTTTTGTTATAATCACCATAATAATTTCCTTTTGATAAAGTCAAGTGGTTTTGTAAAAAATCTATTAGATCAACCTTAACGGCTAATCTCAATATTGGACCACTCGATATGTGAATGAATAACAACTTTCTAAAATCTATAGGAAAACATCGTTTCTGTAGTACGGTTAAAAAATGGACGAGGCTAGTAAGACATGCATTACGAGTCTATCTATACGATAAATCTCACATCAACACAAAACATGCATGTCTACATCAGTACCATATACTACACATACCATATAGAAGAGAATACATACTAAAGTTTCCTCCACTGATATTTCAAAAAATGCACAACTTCCAAGGAAATACCGCACCATATAATTTCAGCAACCCAGTTTCATTCCGAAGCTGCAGAATTTTTATAACTGCAGATGCAAGCGTAAAAATTCCAGCTATTCGTATTTAATATCTGTTTGTTTGCTGGAACTCTCCCGAAAAATGGATGTGAAATTCTTTGATAGAATAATTTTTGGAACGTAAAATACAGCTGCGGAATGGAGAGGCCTCCAGCAATTTTGCAGTGGGCTACATCTCATAATTTAGGGCCCTAGTTTTAACTTCTCTCACACAAGCAGGAGAAAAGTGATGTGAATAGCTTTGATTTCAAATTATGGATTGAAATAAAGAAAACTAAGGCCTATTTGCCTAAGTGCAAGATTCCAATTAATTTAGGTGATATTTAATTTCTAAAATTAACTCTTAAATTTTGAAATTTGGCAAGGCTCATTGTGCGTATCGGCGATGACATTCATTTATATTAACGAAATCACAGCATCTAGTGAACACGTGACAAGGTACATAGTAAAATGAAGGTGATCCAATAAGGATAATAGTTATTTATATATCTAGGACGTTGAGCGGGCGTAGTGAATGCAATACCGGGATACCGGGATCCCGAAATACCGGGATCTCGCATGCCATGTGCAGGATTAATCCCGTTCGTAAAATGAGCACGGGATTAGCGGGATTGAAGAGAAGCGAAATTCATGTGTTACGTAGCGCACGGCTGCGCGTGCGCGCCGACTGACGATAGACGATCGCTTTGATTGCTTGCTTGCACTTGTTTACGTACGACTTTTGTTAGTTTTATTTTGATGAAGCAAACAAACGCTAATTTGATGACTGCCGAAACTACTTTGAGGTTTGATGTTCGTAAATTGGGAGACTTTAACAAACCATTAGCCAAAAAACGTGTTACCTCGTTGAGGAAATGAATTGCAGAGCAGCGAACTAACTTGACTGCGGTAATGGTTGTAGACAGATTACAATTCAATAAAAGAGAAGTAACACACATCGCTCCTTCTGTTGATGACTCTGAATCTGAAGATGACATAACTACCTCTCGCCACTCTGGAGTCAAATTCACCAGCACCTGTAGCAGCACTGTTACTTCAAGACGAAGTCGAGCTGACTTTGACGAATTTAAAATCTACTGGAACACCCCAAGTTAGATCTAGTCATAATAATCTCGATAGTTTAATAAGGAAGGAAATGAGTTATTTTAAGTTAGGTGGACAAAAAGGCACATATCTTAAATGTGTTTATAACGCCTTAATGACGATTGTTCCTACAGTATAGAACCAGAACGAGCATTTTCTGCTGGTGTTCATATTGTTTGTAAGGTCAGGAGCCGTTTAGCAGATGAAACCATCAACACCTTAACGTTTTTGAGAAGTTATTTTCAAAATAAGGTTTAGGTTTTTTAAAAAACATTGATTATATAATTGGATTTGTTTCATTAAGTACCGTCAGAAGTTATAAATTATTCGCGTAATTTTATTATTTATGCGGGATCCAGCAAATACCTGTATCCCGCGGGACCGAAAATGTGCAGTCCCGCAAATACCGGGATTGAGAATCTCCTGCGGGATTGCATTGCCTAAGCGGGCGAATATAACCCAAGATATCAAAATTTTATCTACGACTGGCTAAAATTACAGATTTCGACTTGCTTCTAAATAGAAATATATTTACCGTACAGCATCTGTTGCCGGCATAATGCGTTCAACAAGATTAATTTGTAAAAGGTGGACCATTAACTTAAAAAATTTAATCGCCGGTTGTTCACGCAATGCTTGCATGTCATTTCAAAAAAGGTAGAGAACCTCTGGCTGGCTTTGTCGATGTCCATGGTCTTTGCCTCAGTTGGAAGGGTTTTAGCTTCTACTTGGTTTTGCTTCGAGTCGGTGTATTGTTATATATGTTGTAAAGCTTTGATTAAAAATAAAAATGAGATTGTTTAATGGGCTGCTTTAGGGTGAGTGGCTGCCGCTATCCAGCCAGCGTCCTTTTTCAATAGCCCATCGACATAAAGAAATCCGTGCACTGAAAAGGAGGAATTAAGTATACTTTTCCGCTAATTCGTAGAGAAAATTTAAAGACAAATGCTGTGTTATAAAAAATCTATTAAGTTGAATCGCGACTGTCTTCAGAATTTTCCTGTGACGAGTTGGTTTGGTTGTACATCCACAAGGAATTTTAATGAATTGTTTGAACCTATAGGTGGACCACAGGCTTTCTCCAAGTTTTGCAGTAGGTTTTTTATTTCTAACTATTCCCTGGAACGTTAGCATTTCCTCTTATCACACATATAACTTGTCGTAACCAGATTTTAGAATAGCCTTTTAACCCCGTATTTAGAGCCATAAACGTTACAGCAAGCTGTACTCCATCCGATTCTAAGGGTAGCAGTAAAACAGTGCGGTGGCAACCAAGCTAAATGGAATGGAAATTTTAATCGAAATTCGGCGATTTTCTGAATACGATGTGCCACCAAAAGAAGAATATAAATCGATTTTCTAACGTTTCTCTCAAGTTTAATGGCATCGTTTATCAGGGGATTCTCGAGATGGATTAATTGGTGTTTTCCGTTTATCTCGGGGTAATTGAAACATAATATGTGACGTATAGAAAATTCTGCACTGGACTATAATAACTAATCGCTATTGCTTTTACAAATAAAATGTATATTGTTCTACAGGAATAAATTCATTGCCATTTCAAACGCCACAGTAGCTTTTTTCAATGTACTGAGTATCCCTTCTACTAATATAATAAATGCGAAAGTGAGTAAGTATATTTATGTGTCTGGTTATCACGCCAAAACGGCGGTACATGTATAGTTTAGACCATCGCGAAAATAAAACTTTTGGGGATGAAATAGGCTTAAAAGTGACCATTATTGTGGTTGCTTGGTAAAATGTACAATGTCCCACGCCTTTTTTTTTTGGGTAATTAATAAAACACAATGATAAATACTATCTAACGGTTGGACCAAGCAAAATAGTTGTCTGGTGGCGTGCAAATTTAGGCACTAGCTCAATAAAGCGGAGAGTAGGGGCGGGTTAAGGGCGCCAGTGACTTAGGACGGATTAAGCCACAACTCCCCGAGACGTTAGTCGGAACTTGTTTTGCTTGACCACCACACAAAAGGAGAATCTAACAGAGATGACAAAATTTAAGTAACAGTACACAGAGAGAGAGAGCAAAATAAACAAGATATCAAATGGATCACAATATATTGATTAAAGAAAACAAAACGCACATATGCTCCACCACTGGAGTGCGAGATAGGATATTACAAAAAAAAACTGTCGCAAAATAAAATTAGTTGGCGTTTACCATGGTATACGCTTTACATAATGTTTTACGCCTAAACTACACTTATCTGGGCGGAGGTCTTCTCCCAGTTACGGATAGGCGCAGCCGAGATGTATCCCTGGCCAAAAAGAACAAAAAAAAAAGGAAGCCAGTAGTGGGCACGTGACTGGGCAGGGGCTGCTTGCCTCGATCCCAAAAATTATGATGGTAACAGGAAAAAAAAACCCTGTTCACATCAGGGTTTCTTCAAGGGGATGGCTTCCAATTTGCAAAACTGCAACGATGCAACCGACTGAGGGAGAAAAGACGAGGATTTTCTTCTGTTTCTATTGACAAAACGAAAGCAGATATTGAATGAACGTCATCATTACACGCATTAAGGCACGCGGTCCGAAGGTATATAAAAAAAGAACTTACCGCTGAGGGTCAAAATCCCATAAGTCACAAAACAAAAAGAAAAGGGTGCTAGTCCATGAAGGGGGGCGCTTGGGGCCTAATATCCCAAAATCCGGAGAACGACAAAAAGACCCCTGCACCACGACCTCAACGGAAGTTGAAAACCGAAACACAGAATACGTAACGTTCTAGAGGAAGGAATCTTGAGTGGCCTTGAAGAAGATATGTTTTATAGGAAGCCAACTAACGGAGAAAAACTGCAGAGTTTTTTGCTGAGAAAGAAAGATATAGATATAATACGAGTGAAATTGCATAATCAATAAACTATGAAATTTGCAAAAAAATCATTGAAAAGGGGTTTGGCCTAGGAATAGGCACTCTATTATCAATTAGGAGAAATTTAAATTACTGATAAGTGATAAACAGAAAAAAGAGGTTACGTGATTATGGAACGTGACAACCCCCCCTCTCCTTGGAGTAGGAGGGTATCTACAGCGTAGATAACCGACGATAATTAATAACGCTGAGCTACCAAGAACCTATAGGAACAAGAAGCAAGCTGATTATCAGAATCAAAAAGAATATCCAAATTCACACAAAAATTCAGACCAAAACAAAAAAAATATTCTAAACCTAAGTAAACCAAATCCGGTAGATCACGCCAAAAGGTACTCAAGGATTCGATCAAACAAAGAGAAAAAAAAACAAATTTAGATAGGGCGATGGGGCCTGACACACGTCGGCACTCAACACCACACATCCTTTAATGAATCAACCTGAAATACAAAAAAAAACTTGATCGAAACCACACAACACCAAAGGTCAATATCGGTATAAAAGGTCCAAATCGGTATAAAAAGTCAAAATCAGCTAATAATAAGATCAAGATCGGGACATGAGTTATGACACGTCCAAAATCATGATTCTACAAAACCAAGAAAATATAACGTAAAGGTAAGATAAGATAAACGAACTAATCAAGGTAATCAATACTTAATCACGAAGATAAAAGATAGTCGAAATAGGTAAATTAAATCAAGGAATGAATAAGTCAAATTTAGCATAACTTTCAGTAGTCTCAGAAGAGAACAAATTGTATTCCCACTTGTTGATATGTGCAGACATCAAGTTTTCCGCCAAGCTAGATACCCCTAAGGGGTGAAGTGGCGGTTAACATTCTTGAAGCTGAAGCACCGTGAACATTTCAAATTATGCCAGCCTGGAAGTTGAATTATGCTTTATCTATAACTTCTCTTAAAAAAAACATTAACAATGATTTCCAGAAACTATATCCTTAAGGTGGTGTAGTAGGGGGTTGAGCATTTCTACGGGAAACCTCAGTAGCTTTCAAGTTGGGTTTTTCGAAATGTATATCAGAAACTATTTGACTTGTGAAGAGGAAATTTAGCAGGGAAGCACTTCATGGAGATATCATATGTCAGCTCAAAACGGATTTTCTCGGTCGGGGCTGGATTAACGGGAGTTAAGGGTAGGTAAATATAAAAGTGAAAAAATCCACACACACTAGTTACGGAATCTAGGAAACTAATTGACCTAGGAACGTAAAATTTGACAAAAGGGCGGCTCATTAACATGGGATGTCACCCAGGAATGGATTTTGCGACAGACCTGGATAAAAAGGGGATAGACGCATCTAGAGGTATGTACAAAAGTTTTTTGTTTTCCTACTAGAGAGCTAGAACTTGTTAAGGATCTAGTTTATATCGTCGGCTTAATCGGCAAAATGCGTATCTCCGTTTCTATAAATTTTACAGGAGACACAAAAAACGACATCAGATTGAACTGTAGTATTTTTCACAAGAATGACTGTGTTAAACGATCAGAAAGTGTCTTGTAGCAGCTAAAAACTATATGCTTGGACAATATTTTAGCATAGATCATTTACTATGATAAAAAAAGGAGATAGGCAGTTTTCTTTTTTATATTCAGCCAAAAACCTGGAGATAGGGGTTCCTCATATGGGATATTTGAACAGTAACAAATGAAGCTACTCAGGAAAAATACAATTTTTATTCATAAAAATATAAACATAATTCAGATTGTGCTTAATAGAGCGGCTTAAGGAAGAAAACACATGTATTCATAAAAGTAAAACAAAATCGGATTGTGCTTATCTACGATTTATTCAATCATGGGGTAAATTATCATAGAAGGCATGATAATCGACTTCCATGGTTGCCTTTAGACTTTGAAGGTGTTTATACTTTTCTGCCTTAATTTTTATCCTATTTCTATAGAGTTTGGGTAAGTCGTTTGCATCATTGGTGGCGTTGTTAGTCTTTGTGTTTAGCCTGACTGGAAGAATTTGCCATTTTTGATCAGAGTGATTGAGTTTGAAAAACACTCCCTCATGAGAGTATCTCAATGCTCTAATATCGTTTACCAATGGTGCACCAGCAGATCTTCCGGGTCTGATAGAATTAAAATATTTCAGCTCATCGTATTTTTTGAAGAAATCGTGCATTAGGTACTCAACTCTATAAGGAGCCTTTTGACATGCCGTTTTGCAGATGTAGACGTAGTCTGCTGGAATATTGATTTTCTTATTTCGGGTTTTCCTTTCAATTACAGAATGGACACTGTCCACTTCCATTTGGGTATGTCCTTTCTGCAAATACTTTTGTACAATAGTAACTCCCCTCTCCAATGTGAGATTGTATAGGCCATTTGCCAATGTGGCGTTCCTATTTTGATAACCACAACCATCGCTCCATAATATAATTTGAATATCACTACGATTTTGTAATCCAAACTGATCGATATGTCTTTCTAAAAAATGTATTATTATGCTTGTGAACTCATTACTAGTTAGTCCTCCTTCCGCTTCATTCCATAAATAACAGTAGCCCTAATTGCGCTTGATGTCATAGAGGGTGAAGTTGTGGACAATCAGCTTAGTTTTATAATACAGTGCACACGTGTTTGATTTTGGGGATAGCAAAACGGATTGAAGGTCCATTGTAAAAACTTCGTTTGGAGACTCTTTATCTACGGTCTTTGCAGTTCTTGCTGCATTTTTGAATGCAATGTGTTCATTGTACTTATCTTCTGTTAAATTGCCCGTCTCAAAAGCAACACAAGTGTCACACAGATCTTTTTTTGGTTTATAGAGTGATAGTCGTTTTTTGTCGAATTCTTTATGGAATGTTGCAATCGATACAGGTTCAACGTTATGTGTAGTACAGTAGTCGCTTTTGTAAATTTTATATAAGTGAGCCTTAGAATTCCAAGTTGGCTCTAAATAGAGCTTGGATGTGGAAGCCCTGCAATAGTGCGATTCCAGCTTCGGTAGACAGTCGAAAAAGTCATGCAGCGAACGAGTAGGTGCAGTAGTACTGTCACGTATTTTATTCGGCTGTACATTATCTTCATCCTTTCTATAACCATTTTCCAAGTTACTTTTGGCCCATTTTTTTATAACCCACTCTTTTACTCCTAACGTATTAAGAAACATCGTTCTACAAACCCTTAGTCTGTCCTTGCCCAAAAAGAATCTGTTTGAATAAGATCTTCTTGAAACGTCCCTAATTCCCCGTTTTCTTATAGTATAATTTATGGAAACGTGATTTTTTACGAAAACCCTCTTTTCTGCCCAAGTGTATTGCCAAAATTCCTTAAAAATGTTTTTTCTCTCATTTTCAGTCAATTCTCTACATTTTAAAACAGATTTTTGATTGTTACTTAGTTTACAACGACATACATCCTTTAGTGATCTCGGTTCCTTTAAAATGTCATATTTCCACATCCCATTTTCCTTTTTTTTCCCTACGTATGATTCTCCCTTTTCTCTTTTAATTCGATTCTTGTTTTCATGCCATTTATTTTTGTTTACTTCATACTTTGTTGAACGCTTCCGACGGGGTCCTTCGTCTTCTAATATCTTATCCGATAGTTTAGTACAAGGCGTATGATCAGACTCATCTAAGTCGGAGCTCTCACAATCTTCTACAGTTAGATTTTCAATAATAGTGGATTGTACTCCTGAACAGGAAGGTATTTCATCGAAAATGGAATCACGTTGGCCAATTTCAACAATACTCAACTGAATTGGAGCCACAGCTTCATCTTAAAAAAGTTAGATGGTCAGAAATAAATATAAAGAATCTCATTTAAGGCTCTTACCACTTGCGTCTTCCATCATCATTCTGACTTCTCCATCAACTACAAAATCGCTAATTTGTGCGTCTACAAATTCACTATTGCACTCGCTAGCACTTTGCGCTTCTACTGAATCCACATTTCCAACAGCACTGTAGTCTCCGCCTGAAAAAAGACCGAACGTAAGACTAAAAAGTGGTCAGATTATCTGTTAATCAATCAATTAACAATCTTCAAAGATTTCGCAGGTTATTTGGAATTAATACAATGGACACGTTCCATTTATAATAAAGCACGAACTGCAAAGACTGTAGATAAAAAGTCACCAAACGCCGCATAAAACGCAACAATGTTTACTGTTATATTTGGAATGAATCACCTGGTACTCAATTCTTACATTATTAGCTATGAATTTACTATTGTGCAAAAGTACTTACGAAAAGGTCATACAATATTGGGAAGGTCTTATTAGTGCTTACCAGCAGCGTCTGAAAATATTATTTCAGCATCCTGAATAGCCTTCGATAGGTCGTAGTTATTATTTTTTTCATTTACTGGTTCATAGCTGGTAGTAGACTTCAACGCATCGAAGATTCTGTCAATTCGTCTCGCCATAATCTAGAAAAAAAATGCCCCTTCTTAATGATTGAAAATAAAACTACGTATCTCCTATACAACCAAATATCTACTTTAAAAATATATTATGGGAAATATGCGTAACTCCCTGAAATACAAAGTTTAACTCATATCACCTTGTATAATTATAATTATCATTAAAAAATACTGATTCTAATAATCTGGAAGTTGTACTTACCTTTCAAAAGCCCTTTATGGAAATATAGATTCCACTATCACTTGCACCAAGCTGTAAATTCGCAGATGCACGTGTTCACCGTAAGCGTTATTACACGTTCTGGGATTTACGCATTTTGCCGACTGAAATTGGCGGGAACGGATATAGGCCGTTTTCTACTTTGCGTATTACAAAGAAACGAATAAAGCTTTGGATATAGGCTGTTTTCCTAAAGATGGGTTGTACTATTTACTACTAGATGGCACCAAAATGTCATTTTCTCAAAAATGTGGAGTTACGCATTTTGCCGATTAAGTCGACGATATTCAGTTAATGTCAGTTAATAACATGCGAAGGCTCCGTATTAGGAGGTTCAAACGGCACTTGTGGAATTGTTTAAAATTCTTTAGGTATTTTTGCTGGATTTCTAAGATTGGTGATAGTAGAGCTCAACTGAGAATCGATTTTATGTCATGAGAGAAAAGGGACTTAAGGGCTGCTACAATTTTATACATATTTAACTTTTCTAACTAGAGACGAGGAAGGTATTTTTACATTGCAAAATTGTTCATGATCTCTGTTGATTTTAAAATTTTGATCAATTTAATAATTTTGAGCGAACGAAGTCGCGGCTAACAGATAGTGAGGAATACATGATACAGAAAACATGATATAACTAATATCGACATTGAAATAATTATGTCAGAATAGTTTTTTCTTCAAACACAGCATAACGTGTTGTCTAGTTCTTGAAATGCTTTGCTGCTGATGGCTGGGGGATTGACGTGAATGCTCATTGAGAGTCAGTAATGTTGTTAATATTCTCATTTTGATGTCTTTGCCCGGTGATCCGCGTCAATCACCAAAAAGCGCAGAGCAATGTTGAAAACGTTAATGATATTTGCAGTAACAAGGAGAAAACTTGTGAGAACCGCTGGTATAAAATGAATATTATTAAAACTTGGAACCTCAAGACGTCAAATTCATCACTTCTTAAGTTTCTGGAATAAGGTTGTTCCTCAACGTTAACAAATAATTTCATCATTTAATCACTTCAAAATTAGCTCAACTCTCTGTGACTGATACACAAAAATAAAACCACTTGTTGTGTGTAACATAACGTTACATTCCACTACATCATCATTGCTTGCTACTTAACGGGCATTAACGTCATATCCCAGAGAAGGATATTGACAGCGCGCTTTTATTATGCTTTCAACAACATTGCCTAACATCGCTAGGCATTGCCTGGCCATTAATGTCAATGCCCATCAGAATATGTCCAATGCCTGTAACATGAATAAGCTTTAACAGTGTGCTGATATAAAAATAAAACTTGACAGACTCGTAGACATTTTTTCATTTTTATAACCGAAAGTGCCATCATTCACGAAGTCTTTCTGTTGCAATAGTCGATGAGGCAGTTGCTTCGTCATGAGAACAGTATTTCAGGTTGGTCTTTATACTTTTCACCGAGTAGGGGTGTAAAACGAAGAAGAGTACATGATCCATATATCCGATCAAATAATCTTCGCCATTTTCTACCTCTTGAGGCGTGCCACTGCTAACTTATGTCGTTAGAGCAATCCATCAGAAACGTATGTCTGTTTAGGTGCCACTCGTTCTGTGGGCTACAAGGTTAAGTCTTGCAAATACCGAACCATATCGCTGTCGGTTAGGCAACTTATTCATCGAACGAGTTCTACTAGACTACTACTACAAACCGCTTCTTGGAAACTGCAAATACATCCGATTCTCTGGAACTTCGTTTGATATTTTACTCTGTGTCCACTTCGCAGAAGGATTGCGACATTGTAGCGCCCATACGACATTTTATGTGAGACAGCCTTTGCCGTATTAGTGCTTCGCGAAAATTAACAGCGACATCATTAAGAATTCTACAAAAAGCCACGCCGAGCAAGTGTCATGACGAGCCGCAATTATCATGGCTCTGTGGTTGGTGCATGGATTGCAGGGTTTCAGGTGATTAAAATTCTCTGCTCTTCTCATATATCTCTTATACTGATGTAAAAGAGTGGATACAATGAACAGGTTTTCCGAGCGTTAAATCCTACCTAGGTCCCAGAGCCCCTCTGCACTGTATCATTCGGAGCCCTGCTAACTATACTAAAAGAGCACACTCACAAAGTCTTAAAGAACTCGTGAGATGATACGTCGGGCTGCTCATTCGCTACAGAGTCCCTCAGCTATCCTATTGAGGAAGCAGCGATACACTACCTGTCTATGTCCAGACATCAACTCCGGTTTGCCACAGGCGTTGCGACAGGACACTGTCAGCTAAGGAAGTACCTCTGTTACATGATATTGAGTGATACTTCCTTATGCAGACGCTGTAAACAGCAGCTATCCAATCAATCCGCAAATCTATTATAGGAGACAACTGGTCTTCTATGTCTAGGGTAAGGGAAACTCTACTGAGTGGCATCACCACCTTTTTCAACAGTCTGGGGTTGCTAGTCCTCAGCAGTCCTCTGGGGAGAACGTGCAAGTGGCCCAATGTGAACTAAGTGCTGTGATGTGTCTCATCGCTCTTTCTCCTATACAGAATGCAGAATCCTACATTCCAGTCAACGGACATCTTAATGTCATAGGACGGTAAAGTTACTTTAGCACCCACTACATGTATCTCGGGCATCGCAAGCGTTTATGTCTCTTCTGGAGTGTTAGAGCCCACTGTGCTTCCCAAGCATCTAATTTTATGCCGCGGACCATAAGCGATCGATAATTCCGTTATTACTGTTATCTAATAAGGTTAATTACAAAAGTTATAGCCAACAGCATGCCTAAAATACTTTTATCCCTAAAGGGTGATCCAAAACTTCCAGGTAATCCAAACATACATTTTTTGTAACGAAAAGCCTTAAAACTTATTGTAGATTTGGAAAGGGCTTTTTAAAGGAAACAATTTGATGTGACATACCATGAGGTTTTGTTTTCAGTTTGTTGAACTTAGTTCTAACTGGTTTTTATATTTTATCTCTATTCACTTTTTCACACTCTTTAATTCGCAAGGTTCATCGGGATTGGAATGGTTTTTGACTTACAGCTAACGTTTTTGTACACAAGGTATCATGGTAAATGTACAATAGTACAATAAATTTTAAAATGTAAACATTATTTAGTTTGTAACGGAAGATCGTTAGGATTTTCATTATAAATAAAATCTACTCAACCTTATGCAGTAAAGTCAGAAAGTCCTGAAGGTGTCCTTGTGTTTTTAGAAACCTAAAAATAAATCGTACAAATCCACATGAACCTTATCGGGAAAAGCCTGTGGATAATTCCTTTTGCGTTTTTGATCACCCTGTAAAAACTATTCAAATAACCGAAAAAGTAAGTAGATAGAGAGAAAATATAGGGTCATAAAATTTTTCTGACAAAAAATTCAATACTTCTTCTATAGATTGTCTAATATCGCAACAATTTGAAAACAAACACCTCACACACAAAATGTTATATAAAATTGCTTTGCTTGAAAGGGTCTATAATAATCTGCCTTCAATAAGATGAAGGACATTCCACTACACAATTTTTGTATTCAAGTTTTTCCATGCGTAATACCGGAGATATCGGCTAAGTCTACACTAAAAACTTACCCCATATATATATATATAACTATTATTGATTTCAGCCGATCTGTGAAAGTTAATCTGACACCCTGATATGTAAACTGCTTTGTTAAGCTTTCTGTAATACTCCACTACCAAATCTACAAACTATTTAAATTACATAGATTCTCCTCTAGATCTTACCCTTGTACATCTATATTAATTTATAGAATTGAAAAATCGGGGTGACATTTGAGGATGTACAAAGTTGTTATTCCGTTTCACTCAGGAAATGCTCTTGTTATTTCCGTGTTCTGTTTATCATAAAACTTTCGAAACTGCCTGGCTCTAGGCAGCATGCCAAATGTCACCGAATAGCTTTCTGGCGAGGCACGTAGGAGGAACTTTGAACCTTTTTATCCATGGCATATTTGAAGGACGCTTGTAAAGTGTTGCATTTAAAGACATTACGGTATAGGCTATTTCTTGTGAAAAACGGTTTCACATAATTCGAGAAATTGGTAATACGGTAGCTTTGGGATATCAGAACAGCGAGTATGACTTAGATAATAGCCTCAGAGGTGGATAATCTAGTCCAAAGGTTAATCTACTTCTCTTGTGTACTCTAGATCCTCAATACCTCTCTATAGTAATTTACATGTTACTACTGTCAATATGTATTTACTGGATACGATTTTGAGAAGACCACATCTGACAAAAAGCAAACAGATACAGTTCAACCTCATTAGCTGTAACTGAAATTATCTAAAAGGACAATCATACTTTGTGGGCCTTAGATGTTCTCGATTAAAATTTATTATAAGTTATTCAATTTTTAAAGCACAGTATCAAGACTGGTGCATATCAAGCACTGACAATCACTTAAGCTCTTATAAAATTCATAACATTAGCTGTGAACCAGAAATAAACTGAAATCGACGTTCATTATAAATTTCGATGCAGAGTAAATCAGTTAATCATGCATTTGTGGAACATTGGATTAGTTCCAGCTTTTAGAGCAGCTAACGCTTGCCGATGTTCGCGTTTGCTCCATTTTGCATTATTAGAGGGAGCGTGAATTGTGTGAGGGTAGAGACTACATCGCAAATGGTGCACAATACTAAACATCATATGTGTTCAGCAGTACAAACTAAAACTTTATTGCAACATCACAAGCTGCAAACATGGACTTTTGGAATTCAGAATGTCACAACTACAATGCTTAAATGTAGCATGCTGCACGATACTTCGTCACGTTTTGACATCTATTGAGGTAAACAGGTGATCAGTAAGTGACGTCTTTGTGTTAAAGTCTGTACTGTTGGCAACAGTGAGACTGGTGGAACATAGGACCGTATTCGGAGCTGTTTATCTGACTGTTAAATCCCGACATGGTCATTCGCAGTCATATTGCTTATATATTTTTTCTTGTTTGCTTAGGAACTTAGAAAGATGGCGTCGAGTAAGTTCACTGTGTGCTTGCCATTTAACGCTGTCATCAGTTGGTGAAGGATTACGTCTGGCACAAGTTAGCCTTTCTGAGAAAAAAGTTATCTACGAACTTGTTTAATCAAAGTCAAATGACCTTCCTCCTTCCCCCGAGAGAAACTACGGGGGTTGGGGGCCTTTAAATATACCAACGATAAAAAAATTGAGATATGCCTTCATCCACCCACTGCAACCTCTAACCATCAATTTTGAGCCGGTATAAAAATTGGTCCGAGAATAATGCCGATGAAACGTCAAAATACAAAGTTTGAGCGATTTTTATTTTCTTTGTTTCGCCGCCACTAGACTGATTTCCAAGAACTATAAACTTTTTCGGTCCTTGGCATAGTAGTACCATTATGTGAAAATTTCATCAAAATCCGAGTGGTGCTTTCCAAGTTGTATGATCAAGGATCAGCAGACAGACAGACAGACCTACAGAAATGAGATACGTAATTTTTCGGGATCTACATGTCATATAACATCCAACATCTTAATATCGAAATTATTCAAGATTACGGTACTTCCTCGCCGGTAGGCATGAGAAGTAAAACATATACGAGAAGGTGAGAAACTGGAAGACAGGTAAATCAAATATGTTGTCTTTGTACTGAAGCAGATCACTTTTGTGATCGAAATGTCTACAGTATACACCATTCTCTCAATACATGTGATTTCATTGGCCATACAAGCATGGGGATTTACAAAATATGTTTTTGCAAATCAAGATAGTTGTTAAATAAATGACAAAACGGATGGAGCAAAGTGTATTCACATGTATCCTTATTTCTGTTTGTAATGAATTTAAAATTGACCATTTGGTACAGATTACATGAGGATATGAAAAGGAATGCAAGTTATGAATCGTGGTCGGAAAACCTGAATTCATTTGTACGAAACTTTAAATTTGGTTTTAGGAGTCACTGTACACTTTAACCGATGTCATGGAGAATCTTGCAAAATTTATAGCGTCCGTGGTCATTCTGTTCAGTTTACATAATACTTTTGTATAAGATTTATTTTCTAATCATTTGTACTTTGAACCCACTTTTCCAGGGGGCTAGAAAAAGCGGATATCTGCATGTTTTTGATTTTTGCCATGTACGTTCTTAATAATTACAACTGACTTCGAACTATGGTTCATTTTTTGAAGATAGGCGTTTCCCTCAATTCTATATTGATTAAAAATTCTGCAATGGTAGCAAAAAGCTTAAGGTGTTCACTATACCCTAGTCGCTAGAGGCGGCTGGGAACATCTATTCCCATACACCGTGCTCAACTTTCAAAACAAAAATTCTATGAGCTAAGCATATAATATAGGTATACTGTTTCCACAGCGCACAACTAAGATAGCTTCTATCATTTGAACTGAAACTTCTGAGTTGCCATGAAGTAATGAGATCTCATGGCAAAGAGGAGAAACAAAACTTTGATATACCTTTGTTGAGCAGGACTTGCAGAACAAACTAGATAGTATAGTAAACAGTTTACTTAGCTTGGGCGAAGGGTGCCTTACGTATGCAGGGCGATCCTAAAGTCCCGGAACAACAAGACATTTGGGGAAACCCAAGTGTATGGTGGAAGTAAGATAGTAGGGGTTTGATATTTTTCACTAGCTATTCAGAAAATACCTGTAGATTGACCTTGGCAATGATTCAAGGTCAAGGCGGTTTTTTATTCTTTATACTGTGGACCCCGTATATAGATAGAGCGGGTAACTTTACATTTTTACCTTGAGTGAAAGCTGTTTTGACGCTGATCAAGATCATCGTAAAATAAAACTAGCTTGGGAAGATTCCAGGGATCTTTCTGTAAATAAAGCAAAAGTAGCAAAAAACTGGCGCCTTGTCGGTCAAATCAGGATCTAGACAATTTTTTACATGGAACCCTGTACTTTTTGCATCGGAAATCGTTAGTGCGAAAACTTGCACGCTAGGTATGCTTCCAGTGGGAATTATTTAGGCCTTGGGGATTCTGATTAAACGCATTGCAAGAAAAACTTCCTTCAACCTTCGTTTGGTAACATTTTTGAAACGTTTCTGGAAATTGGATTTTATTATGTCTATCTACTTTGAAACTGTTGTTGGCCATGACCTTGAAGGTCACATCAACATCAAGGCATTCTTAAGCTGGTACCCTGTAACTTTAATTTCATCATCAAAATTGGTCTATATGTTTTCCACACTGCAGATGACAAGCATGATATCCATTTGATAAAAAAAAAATGGCGAATCCAGTCTAGCGGGCATGACTGCAGAAATGTTTCTATTTTGCCGAAATTGGATTTTTGCTAGTTTTTGAGGCCATTGAGGCCTAACAAATTAGATATCCACTTTTTCGAAACCAGACGCGCAGTTCCTTTATGGCGAGATCGTAAGTGTTTTGTATGTTTCAAGGGTTGCAGAACACGAATTTGGTTTCGATTCTCCAGAAATAAAAATGACATAGCCAATGTTTTAAATGCGCTCAATTTTGAGTTTAATATATTTTAAAGATATTTTGCATTTACCGCATCATGTCATATGATTGTCAGAGTTGCAGTCAGCCGCTGCCAAAATTGCGAAACTTCTTAACTGGGTGTCTGATAAATGTGCTGATATTCGAGATCGAAATCTAATGGACGTTTTTGTAAACTCTTTTTGAATTCACTAGTTCACTCTGAACTACAGAGAAATTATCAATTACATATTTGTTGTCGTATCGTGTCATGTGTAGATTGGCAAGTAATACATTGCCATATCATAGTTACATATGCATTCGTCACTGCAATCTATTTTGCCGCATCTCAACACAGTGGGTTGTTTTGTAAAGTGTAACTATTTGATTGTACGTTTTCCTGATACAAGCTTGTTGCCATTTCAATGTCTGATGCTACAGACATTCACTTTACTATAATTCCGCATACTAAGTTAGCTAAACGGAACTAATGCTATATTATTATTATTTTTTGAAATTCTGTCTAGCTAGCTGCTAAAAATATTTTCCACCAGCTTCTCTTGGCCACATCGTTATAATATTTTTTAATCGATAGCTGTATGCTGGTTGGTTGACGAGACACATCTGGCGTTCTTTATTAATCGCTCACCCGGTACCAGCGTTTGACGCCTCAACAAAAATGGCAGCGGTAGTATAGCCACAGTCTCAGCCAATCGATTTAAGTACGCCGCCAACCTCAACATCATTCATTTTTCAGAAATATTTTGTTTCTTCCTGTGCAACTCCGAATGGAAACAATGACCTACTGTTCCACATGCCTAATTAGGAATTTTATAAATGCGAAAACGACTCAATAATCCTTCTGCGAATGCACCTGGATAGCGTGAGACGCAAACTGACGATGGTTGAATAAAACCGACCGTGAAATAGAATCTACTATTGTATCTCACGCAAACTATACGAATCTAAAAATATCTACAATATAACGTAGATGCACATTTGCCTGGAATTCGTCAAGGTGTAACGTAGTGATTTATGTGAGATAATGGAGTACTAACGGAAAAGGAAAATGGAGACAAGTCAATACCATACGTATACTCATCTCATCAGTTCAACGTTAACAATTGGACTGCATTCTGGTTGCAATATTTGGTTATAACTATGGCAACTACATCCCAGTCATTACGAACATATTGCAGAATAGAAGGTCCGGCTATATACCTACCAACTATATTTTGGCTACATCATGGCAGTATTATCTGATATGTGTATATACGTACCCTGTCATTACATTACATAACATTCAGCGGGATTGGACAAGATGATAGAAATATATGAAAATCAGTGATGGGCATTTACGCGTATACATTAATTGTCTACGTCTCGATGTATACATTGCGTATATAATGAATACAATATATACAATGCGTATACAATGTATACAATGATGAAGACAATGTATAGAAGAGCATAAGTTAGGTTAGGTTTATTCGCAAACGTCAGAAAGCCACTTGATGATTGCACAAATTAGTGGTCATGGAATAATGAGTGAGATGAAACCCTTTGACAGAAGGCCGAAGGATGTCAATGTCTGTGTTGAAAGATGGAACGAATTGTGGGCGTGTGCCAAAACGTTGCCAAATCACTTCAGATGATGAGATTTTCAGAATTTTATGTAAGAATTTGTTAAACCGACCAGAGGCAGTTGAATAAACTACATGTAATTTTAATTGATGGGAATTTAAATTAACAATTATTAATAAATCGTGAGAAGAGAATTATTATATATCTGGTCGGTTTAACAAATTCTTACATAAAATTCTGAAAATCTCATCATCTGAAGTGATTTGGCAACGTTTTGGCACACGCCCACAATTCGTTCCATCTTTCAACACAGACATTGACATCCTTCGGCCTTCTGTGAAAGGGTTTCATCTCACTCATTATTCCATGACCACTAATTTGTGCAATCATCAAGTGGCTTCACGATGTAATGCTGTAATGTTTTTTAAATAATTTTTAATCTGTTTTTAACTTGTTCTTGTCATATTTTATATAATTTTGACCATTGTACAATCTATCCAGCTCTCACCATGTTACTGGACGTTTCCCTCATCCTATACGTAAACAACAATTAGCAACATCCTCACATACTACTGTAAGTTGAGTCAATCTAAATTCATTTTACACTTTTGTTGCTACTGTTATCATTGTAATTGCAGCTCCTGATGATGATGGCAAAGTCCATTGAAAGCTAGAGAGAATTAAAAAAGGTATAAAGAGTCCTCTTTGCTTAAATTTTGTCGAAGTACCCAACAAAAGGCGGAAGCTTTAATTTTTCACCTATACAGGGTGACTTCGAAGTTGAGTCATTTATTTTAACAGTGAGTAGATCTGATCAAAAGAAATGTTTTTTTCCTTTACCATTTTTCTGGTAAAATTAAAGTAACAAAGTTATAGCCCTTTGGAAGTTTGAGTACCGCCCTGCCTATTATATGCTCGTTTTTGGCGACAACGGATATAATCCGCCTGACCGGTTCATCGCATCGGAAACAAAAAAGCGAAAGAATTTGAAACGTTTATCACGATGTTTTTCGTCAGTCGATAAATCCTGAGTGAATAGTAGTGTGTTGCGTGGCTCAAACGAAATCAAAAATGGCACATGTTTACGAAAATGCTGAACTTGTGGACATGATTCTTATTTACGGGGGGGGGGGGCAGTCTTTACAAAATGCTCCCGGATGCATCACGGATTTATGCGAATCGGTTTCCCAATCGAGTGCAACCAACCCCTCGTGCCTTTGTTAATGTAGTGCAAAGGGCTCGTGAATCAGGTGACTTAAGACCTCACAGGTGAGGGCATGCTGCTCCAAGACCGCACGATCAAATACAGGTCCGCACTGAAATACTTGTCGGGAGGATACTTTATTAAACAAGGTAACATTTTTTTTTATTTTTTTTTATTTTTACACACATATTTTGGTTTATCTTCCTTCTACAATCATTATCTGAAAATTAATGACTCAACTTCAATATATATATATATATATATATATATATATATATATAAGAAATAGGAAAATAATGGGCAAAATCCGCAAAAAGGAGGAAAGTGGATTCGAGCAGAAAATAGGATACGTAACCCGAGCGATACGTATTTCTGCTGGTTGGCTTCATCAGGCCCGAAATGAATGCACATATGAAACTACAAAAGTAGATACACATGCCCACACATCCGTATACGGGTGTAACCTGAGGAAACGAAGATGGAGAGGGAAAAAAAACGACACAAGAAGTCCACAAGAGCCAACCTACACATTGTAGTCCTCCTTTTTGCGGATTTTGCCCATTATTTTCCTCCTTCTTGTTATATGCCTTTCTCCGCCTGATCATTTTCTCTATATATGTATATCTACATACATATGCGAGCGATATATAAGCGAGGTTCCTACGGCCCTTGCCGCTTACTGCATTTCGACCGCCATCGTTTGCCGCCTCTCAATTTGTTTTCTTTCTTTATTTGCCTTACATTTTCTTCCCCGGCAACTGAAAGCTTTCCCTTTCTTCTTCTTTATTGTGGTATGTAATTTAATGAATTATTTGGCCATCGATCTTTACTCATTCGTTTCACGTGACCGTACCACACTAAGTTGACTGGTTTCGATTCTGTCTACAGTACATATACACAGTATTTCTCCTCCTAATATCTTCATTTCTGGTATGTTATTTTTTTTGAGTATACCACACGCTCTCCTTGGATAATCCATTTGTACTACTTTTATTCTTTTGTATCTTTTTTGTGATCTGCCAAACTTCTGCCCCATAAGGTATGATAGGCTCGGTATATTCTCATTTTTGTTTTTTGTCGAATATGTTTAGACCATAGTAGAGTTCCTTACATGTTTTTAAGGTTCTAATTTTTGTCTCTGGTACTTCCTCATAATTCCCTATTCCAAGATACACCGACTTCGACATATTCATACATTTTTCATATTCTATCTTTACTTTTCTAAACATATAGACCACGTCCTCCTCACCATTTGCTATGGCTAACATGATCGCCCGCGAAAAAACAAAGTTGTTAGACATTTATTATCGCCTATGTCCATTCCCATTCCAGATACCTGCGTTCTCCACTGTTCTAGCGCTGATTGAATATATACTTTAAACAAGGTAGGAGACAGACAACACCATGTTTAAGTCCTTTTGTTATTGGAAACGCCTCCGACATAAAATTTGGTTATTTTACAACACTACTAGCATTCTTGTATGTGTTTGCGACAGCTTCCACGTACTCTCTTCTAAGGCCTACTTTCATCAATGTTTGAAGCAACTTTCTCAAAGGCACCGTATCGTATGCTTTATCTAAATCCACAAACAATAGGTGGGTATATGATGAACAACTTCAACTGAATTCTGTCAATTTCTCCTAGCATTTTCGACAGCTTCTATTTGCCATTAACGTGGCCCAAATATACATAATAAATTTTCTCTAAAGGGAAAAAAGACAGCATTAACCCAAAACAACTTCCATCGATTATTATGATTGCCTGGCTCTTATTACGTTCTGTTTACTTCCTTCACAGTATTAGGTCAACAGTTTTTATGGCACTGTCATTAAGTTCTTACACTATTGCCAGGATGCTGTGAAGCTGAGATATGCCAAGGTCTTTAATGACAGAGGGCGGACGAAGGTAGGCATAATGGACTGAAACTTACATGGGCTTCGATGAGTTCGAACTCTGATTTGTGAATGTATTAGTTTGGGATTCTATGTATGCCCATCATATTTGCTAACGGAGTCTGAAGCTTTTGACAGTCAAATAAGGTGGCAAGTAAGTCCAGACCTCCATTAGTACTAGTTTGTTGTAAAAAGAAGGCAAAAATTCAACGTACTTTTGTTAAAATCAGCCTAGTAGATTTCGAGATGTTTCATAAAAAATAACTGCATGGACTATTAAGGACTCACTGCACTTTGGAGACAAGGCATTTTTTACTCATTCTCATACGGTTTTTTTCTTAAAAAGAGTGTCGCAGGTATTCCCTAGGGATCAGTCTTCACTCTGATGCTGTTCCTACATATCAATAACCTTATTTTCTGTACGATCAACCTAATCCACAACGTTGCTGACGACAGCACTTCACATGCAGGAATTCAGAGCAATCTCTGCCGGTGAGCTAGAAACAAGAGGACATTCAGCGTCTGCCTCTCTGGCGAGAGACCTGTAGGTTATTACTGCTTGGGGACGCAGGAATCTGGTACAGTTTAACACTTCCAAAACTACATGACACAGTACTGTACCTTGACGAACAAAAAACGGCTTAGCGCTCATCTGGTTTCGCTGGATGGCCGAGTTCTACCAAAGATCCTCTCATTTCGGCTGGTAGGAGCCTAGATCACCGAAGGCTTGATCTCGCACGAACACATCTCGTCAATCTGTTGGGGAAAAAGCTAGGATACTTGTGTAGGGCTAAGTTCTTTTCTCCACAAAACATTCTCACTATGTACAAAATCAATGCTCGATGCTGTGCAGAGGAGTGCTGTCCGACTGATCGATGACTTTTCTTTAATGGACAGTCTCTGGACTCTTCTGCATCGACTGGCTGATCTAGCTCTCTTCTACCAGTATGTCAACGCGCATTGGTCCTCAGAGTATCCTGGATGATGCCACGGCGCGATGTGGCTGCCAGACAGACCCGCCTGACTTCGGCCTCCCATCCTAACCGTGTCGGACTGCGTGCATCCAGAACTGGCCGATATGACCGCTACTATGTCCCTAGGCTATCGAGATTGTGGAATAATCTACATAAGGAAGCCTTTCCTAGTTCTACTAATCTCAGAAAGCTCAAAAATCGGGTTAATAAACTTTCTTTAAGCTCCAACTAGTAACCGCGGTGCCTTGGTATTTAGGCTTCTGCCTTCGGTATAAAAAAAGCGGAAAAATGGACTGGGCAAGATCCTGATTATTGATCCTTATCCAATTTGGATATTTCACTTATTTCAGGAAGTTACTGTAAAGTATAACTCTATAGATAGGTATGTTTCCGGACATAGTATTTTGCATTTACTCTTTTGACATCTAAATATACTTGTCACATTATTCGAGTTCCAAAGTTAGACGACTAACCTTCCGAACAATAATTAACCGGGTATGGTGGCTAGTATACACCATTCGTAATTTTAATCCACTTTTCAGGGATTGTAACGGGAATACCACATTCAGTATAACACTCGAAGTAGTCAAGAGGCTCTGGTTTTCCAATGGATGCATAAACTCCGGAACTCCGGATAACTTTGGCATGCATATAAACTTTTAAGCATACAATGCGACGCCTGAATCAATATTTGCATCAAGTAGAATGCGTTTTGGTAGATTCCTCAAAATTCCGGAGGCGGAAATACCGATTGCGGTGCGCCCGCATTTCAAATCCCTTGTCGAATCTGGAAATTCCGCAGACTGGGGTTTGTTTGGTATATCCGCTGAATGATATCATTACTACACGTAACCCATCTGAAGCTGGCCTGAATACGAATTTCGTCTGATTCAAAATTTACTACATTCATGCTTAAAGGCCAATTAGCAGGGGATGATCACAGGGAGGGAACGACTCCCGGCCTTTAAGTTGGGAATACGTGTCAAGAAATAATAGTAATAATAATAGTAATAATTATAGTATGGGCTATGCTCATATAATCTGGTCTTATGATGGGGCACACTTAGATTTTTACAGTTTCTAGCGATCATGTTATTCTAATAATAAGTGTTTTTCCTCTAATTATCGATATTTAAGGGCGGTATTTACATCTCTATCATTTTAGAAGAGTTCAGGATCTTCATGAGTCAGATTATGCAGCAAGAATCATAGTTTGCGCCTGGTTTCAACGGCAGCTGCGTCAAGACTGCAACTTTTGTGAAAAAATTCTGCGGACGGACGAAGCAAAATTTACGAGGCAGATGATCATAAACCATAGAAACGACCACTTGAGGTCTTCGGAAAACCCTCATACAGTTCGACCGACCACTTTCTAACAGGAAACGGAGTCCCAGTCGGCCCAGTTGAGCTATCTCCAAGGTTAGATGCCCAGGGATTTTTGGAGTTCTTGAGGACCGAGTTTGCAGGTCTACTCCTTGATCTGTCACTTATCAACCGCCGCAACATGAGGTTGCAGCTTGACGGAGTTCTCTCCCGCAAACTTTGCGCGATTTGTACATTTGGATGGGCAACATTCCCCATGGACATGTCGTGGAAGCACTGTCGCTTGGCCACCCGATCACCCGATTTAATGCCCCTAGATTATTTTTTCTGGGAACAATGAAGCAAAAAGTTTACTGTCATGTGTCGGCGACATGGAAAGAGCTCGTGGAAAGGATCCATACCGCTGAAAATGGAATTAGAGCTGACTCGCATATAGTCCGCCGCTTAACATGACACATGGTTTTAAGAGCAACAATGTGCATAACCAATACATGTCTAAACTCTTCATGAGAAACATTGATTTGTCATTTTTATGTATAATAAGTTTGAAAGCAATTTGCATTCTATTACACCCATTTTGACCAATGTTAGATAGCATCTATTACTTAACGTAGAAGACCTAGGATAACAAACTTGGTGTCATTCTGTAGATAATATAGTTAGCTGTAGAAATAGCACAAAAAAGTACAACTTCACATACTAGTTTTTGAATGGTGTGCGGAAATACACAAAATGATCAATTTTCTTGCATATTTTTTTTCGTTTTTGTCTTTTTTTAAGTATGTTTGACGATTAGTGTCAACACATGTTTTTCAATAATCGCCAGGGCAACACATCGTTCAAATGACACCAAATTTATCATTCTGTGACTCTTATGAGTCAGTTATTACAAGTTTCTTACATGCACTAGCGTAATCGTAACGTAAAAATAAAAATGGCTGCAATTTCAAGAGGGGTGAGGTAAGACATTGTAGGGGGTGGATTTGTCGATAAAAATAGGTGAAAAATATCCCTCTTAAATATCGGTATGTCGTGACCAAACACATTGTATATACATGTATATACATGGAACTGTCAATAACTACAACTGTTTGAAGTACTCTCTGCAAGATGTCATCTTGGGTAATTTTAATGCTGTTCTTACAATTTGTTTCTGGCATATAAAAGCTTCGGCAGATTTTTTAGAGTAAAACCATTATAGATTATATATTTTACAAAAGCAAAGTACTTCAGTACTAACTTGATCTCTAATACTTTGTATTGAATAGCAGGCAGAGTTCATTTTCGATTGCACTGCTATTATTTGTTCTGTCCACTTCAATGAATGGTCTATTTTCACACCTAGAAACTGTGCAGCGTTCGTTTGAACCATGGTTTTTTCCATTTAATTTCACGTAAAGTGATTAGGTGGAGTCGTTATTGAAGTATACAATATTCGAGTTATCGATGTTCAAATGTAGTAAGTTGTCATTGCATCATTGAGCTACACTATTTACAAGCTTAGTTGATTTTTGAGACAACTGCTCTATGTTTTTGTCAGCCACTATACCCGATGTATCGTCAGCGTACATGCATAGCGGGTTTAAGTTGATAGATTTGGATAGATCATTTATGTACACTAAAAATAAAATAAAAAATAAAAAATATTCCAACCCAAGGCCACGCAAATGATACTCCACTTGAGGGAGATTGTGGTTCGCTGACGTGCTTCAAATTATATACTATTATACAGTGTGTTTCGCATAAGAACCAAAGACAGAGCAGATACATGCAAGGGGCCCTAAATGTAATTTAACGCAGCTTACCTTATACTACATTGCACTTAGACCGTAAAAGTGTGGATTGAAATTTCTAAAAAAAAAATCATCTCAGTAATTGTTGAGCTTAGAAAAACCAAATTTGGTACACGTTTTAAATCAATCAAAGGACATTGATATACAGTTATTACAGCTCAGTTAGAGCATCTAAAATGCTTAATGAGGGATGATGGACCCTTAAAATGTTGCTGAATTTTTTAACGCCCTGGACATACCTAATTGGAATTACTCTTGTAAAACCTTTTTTACTTTTGTTATTTTTCAAGATAAAATGGTCGGCTTTTTGCAGAAAGGAACCAACCCAGTAAAATAGTTAATGAGCAATTAGGCTTTAAAGTTTTGACAATGATAACAAATTCATTTCAGACAAGACACGATTTTAATTAGGTATACTAAGGGCTTTAAATATGTGTATGGATGTTTTGTACAGCAAATGGTATTGCTCGTATTAGCTTATTTGCATAAAATCTAGATTTTTCGTATTAAGTGGGTTGGTTCCTTTCTGCAAAAAGCTGTCCAATTATAACTATCTTTAATGTGGGATTCATATCTAAAATTTTTTTTACTCTTCCTACTTTGCAATAAACTTTGTCGTTAGCAACAAAAAAAAGACGAACAACCAACAGTATGTATTGCTGCTATTTAAAATTATCAATAATTCAAACATTGGGTGTGAAACTAGTCGGACTTAAAAATCAAGGAATTGAATTATATGATTTTAGTTAATTGTTGTAAAAATGTTAGCGAACACGTTGACATGCTATTCGGCTTATGTTTATGTGATGGAATTTACATGGGAAGTGCTGACGGATATCGGAGAAAGTTCTCATAGAGAAATATTTACCTAATTCTCAAGTTCAGCGTTTCATTTAATAGCCACGTTTGAATTTGGGATAATTTTGAATAACACAGTTACACAGTTACAACACATGACTGTAGTTATTCGGGTTTTCGTTTAAAACGGCAAAGCTTTTTGAAAAATAGCAAAAGTAGAAAACTATTTAGAACCGAGGTCTACCTAAAATAAAGAAACAATTTTCAAGTCTGCCAACATGGTATAAAATCAGACACATTGTGAGGGTGCATCATGCCTTCTCAACCCTTCAAAAGGCTTCATTTGAACTTTAATTACCATCGATTGAACCAAATTAGCTTTTTCTAAGTTAAAGAATAACTGAGATGTTAATTTCTTTCCTAACTGGAAACGCCACTTGATGGTCTATATCTTCTCAGGGGTAAAATTTAGTATATAGGTGAGTTACGTTAAATTACAGTTCTTTGTGTTACCCTACATGCCCATGCTCTGTGGTCGCTTTTTATTGATTTATATTCTAAATTTACATAGTTTTTGCTTCCTCGGACAATTGGCGAGAGTGACCCATTTCTGTCAGTGTATCTTTCTGTCGATTTATTTGTCTGCTAATCCTAAACTCCTTTATAATTTAAAAAGTACCGCTTGGAATCTAACAAGATTTCGACACAAGGTGGCTACAATGACAGTGACAGGGAAAGCTTTGAAATTCTTGCAAATTCGTGCAGTAGCGGCAGAGTTCACCAGCCAAAAATGAAAGAAGAAGCACTGACGTTCCCGAGTTCATTTTTTAGACATTCGTTTGGAGGGGCTGTAAATGTTGCATCTTGGATATAACTGAAGGACTGCTACTGTCCAGAGCTTTCTGATCCCCACAATACTACGTACTTGTTAGATGTAATAGTCACAATATTTTACATTGAAAATGCAAAACATTTTTTTTATGTTGGTTTTATTTGGTTTTATTGCTTTATATATTTTTTATATGTTTAGTTCTATGCATCTCTTAGTTGATTATTGCATATGTTTTTATGTGTACGTTATTTTTCAATGAAGCTTCTATTATCATCGTATCTTTAATATTTTCAATTTCTGTAATCAATTTCTGATATATCTCCTTTAGGATTTTTTTTAATGTTTGGAAGAGTTGAAGGAAGCAGGTACCTGTTTTCGATTTACCTTGAGCCTGAAATTATCCTATCTTCAAACCGGGATATACTGGGTGTTCCATGTTAAACTCCCAGTTATATAGTTCCAAGTCTACACATTCTAGAACGAATTATGTGCTTGACTACAAGTATAACCTTGGGTATGATCATTACTATCACCTTCAATGTCATTAAAAGGTGAAATCACGACATTGAAACCAATTTGCTCTACCAAAAATGTTCGACAGCACATTTGTGAGCTTTGTGAAGGTTAAGGTCAAATTAAAGTGTTCACGTAAATATAAAATTTCTTGTGCTCTGCAAACTTCACATAAAACTCAAGGGGTTGCTTTACAAATATCATTTGATATTGCAATGACTTCGCCTTTGAGGTCAAGGCCACATTTATACGTCACATTTCCTGGTTTTTCCAATTCCGGGACGAAATGAGAGGTTGCCTTTGAAAGTTTTGAAGTGACCTTGAAAATCATGATTAAGGTCATCTTTGGATGACATCCACAAAACTCACAATTGTTCTGTCTAACATTTTTGCTCGAGCAAATTGTTTTGAATGTCCTCCCCCGAGCTTGAAATGGCCTTGAAGCTCATGGCATAGACATCGCCAAATCTGGTTTAAAAAGTTGTTTCATTTGAAAATATTCGTTTGACCTTCGGAAGACGTTGAAGTCAAGTAACCCATCCAACCTCCGAATCGTACAGCTTTTATATGTAACTTTTTTCTAGCATGCTGAGTTTCTAAAATGTTTAGGTAGGAAGATAAAAATGGGACACCTAGAATAATGACATTCATCAATCACTATCGCGACAAGTACAAAAAACTTGAGTGATTTTTGAGTTTCAACCTAGTGACAGTGACGTCGCTAGGACTCAAATAAACGAAAAGCGCACTATTGTATGTTTCCGAGATTCAAAATCGGTGTTGTAATCTTGTTGTAATGATGGCGTAGAGATACTACGAAACCACAAATTATGTTAACAGTCTGGGTACATTCGTCATGTTTGACCATATTTACCAGCTGGGGCTTAAAATTGATTGATTGTTCTAACCTTTGTACCAGGCAAATGGGTATTAATTGACTCGAGAACATTACAAATACATTATTTGCGATATTTCATCAATCCTACCAACCTTCGTTTACTATTTACTTGAAATCATAACTTGTGTGATTTATGTGAATGGCACGATCATTAAAAGCAGCAGGAAGTTACTTTTTCATAATTATATTATGTAGGTGAATTGTATTTTACGATATTTCATTCAAAGAAATGTATGTGATGCCAACGAGTTATGAATCACCCTGTATAGAGGTAGAGAGCGAATATTTACCTACGATTTTTGTAAAGAAGAAACAAGTTTTTTATATATTTGTAATAACGATTTCACACTAAAAGCTCACCCTGTATGAAAGAATCACAAAAAAATCATAATATTGAACCTTGTGTACGTTTTATGATGTGGATACAATGAAAAAGAATTTCGTTCATCTCCGTGTTTCTGCTATTTGCCATTAGAATACCGTGAGTGGACCCTATCCATGGTTAAGCAAATATAATTTGTCTATCCTATTCGATTCTCTACAAAATTCATCATATGTTCAATGTATCAGTCAATATTATAAATTCAATGGGAGGTGCTACACAGTATAAGTTTCAGACGTTACTTTAACCAAAGGTACGGCCACAAAATAAACCTACTCTAATAAACATCCTGCCTCCACTGCTCAGTTACCACTTTGTGAGATATTCTAGGTTATAGGATAATCTGATACTAGTGATTCCCGTGAACCGTTCCCCATGCTATCTCTATGTCCGTTACAATTCCGTTTCGCATGGACTATTTATATCGCAAGAACAACACACAGTGCACCCTTCGTTGCAACGCTCACCCTAACCCTAACCCTCCATATTTCCTCATCGCCGAACGTTATAAACACGCCGCGTTTATATAAAATCACGAGTAGGCAATGGAAACAAAACACTGTGAATCAACAATCAAAACAGATGAATAAAGGTACTCACGCTGCGATAGACTTGGAGAGCGGCCAACGTTCCATGGCCGCCTGGTATTTCATATTCTCGATCTGCTTCTTGAGCGCATCCTTGTCCATGGCTGCCAAGATACTGGCATCCATCGGGCCGGAAACGGGCGGGGCTTTCGTCAGAGACAAGCGTCGGGACGCGAGGCGTCGGCGCGACCAAGGGCGTCACGCGGCAGTTGGGACGGTGGACGGCAGATGACGCTGAACGCAGCGGCAGCAGCGGCTGATCGACGTTGTGTATACTGGAAGACAAAAGTAACGACTTAGTAGATTTTTCACACAAACATGTTCTCAAGCTTTCTAGGGTCGAAACATATCGCCATTCTGATATATCATTATTTGGTATAGATCGAAATACCGCTGCGGTGTAATAGTATAGGAAAATTATGTTTTCTAAAAAACGCTTGGAACATTACTTCTAATCCTAAGAAAATAAAAACAGAGCTAACTAACTTTTGCGCATTGAAAATGACAATAGACCAAATCGCCAAAATCTGATTTTTGTTACGTTTGTCGTTGAACAGGAGGCAACTAGATCTTTGTACATTAGGATAGCGCCGGGTTGCCTTCTACTCTAGCATATTGAACTATTTTCATGGATTGAAGGCTTCACAAGTGACATTTGCTAAAAAGGGGTTATATTTTCGCAAAGCATGTTGGCCGTCTCCCCCAAAAATCGTTAAAGGTCAGAATAATTTCAGAAAGCCATATAGGTTCCCCTGGACACATAGAAAACTGAGGGCTTGCCGCCCTGAAGATATCCCAGGCCAAAACGAAATATGCGTTATGCCCTCTGTTGCCGTTAAGAAAAATTGAAGACATTAGTAGGGCTACTTGGGATTTTTTTTAAATTCTCTTTGATCTTTGGGCGTTTGAGCCACGATATCAAGCAGCGGTACCCCTGAATTCTTGTCTTATGCTTAGGACAAACCCAGTATAAAAATGATATTCTCAGCAAATAAGGTAAGTGTGGTGACCCTTATAAGCACTGTGGTTAGTTCTTTCAGAAAACAGTCTCAGCAAAACCTACATTTTTAAAATAAATCGCAATCCGAATAGGATTCTATTAACTATCTATATCTAACTTTTTGATACAACAGAAAATAACCCTGTGCTTCCTAAAGAATCAATTAGCAGCCTTAAATTACAGCTGAACGTAACCATTTTCAACGGCTTTCTAAAATACATAAACCTTACTTCCGACTTTTGTTCGTGAAATTCGCTGTTTTCAAAATTCTTGCTCACCCAATAACTAACAAAATATGCAGTACTTATACAATCGTCAAAAGAGATGAACATAACGTTCTTTTAGTGGTCTAAGGAGACAACCATTGTACCTTGCCCAAAGTCGTGAAGACCCCTGTTTAATTCCATTTTGTTTTTCTTTGTTCAGGTCTATCGTCAAGCAATTTCGTTTCCGTCAGAAATCTGTCCCACATACATCTTAACAGGAACTAACAAAAAATGAATTTATAAGTATCCTCAATATTTAGCTGAAGGTAGTTATTTTGACGGGCTTTTTGAAATGTATAAACCTTACTTCGCACTTTTGTTAGTGAAATTTGCTGTTTTCATTGCATCGTGCACCAAGTGTTAGAAACACCCGGTATCGTTTCTGATACCATTTTGTATATATTTATTAGGGTCAATAGTCATCGTCCAAAAAATCTAACGAAAACGTGTTTCATTTTGTCAAATCCCGCTCGATGTGATTCGTACACCAGTAAAAATATGCGACTGTTTCAGTTCATTATGACATCTTTTACGCTCACAGCAACGATTAGTACAATATTACTTTCATCGCATAAATTATAGATATATTTTGTGATGTTTCGTCAATTGTTATTAGTTCCTCAACATTAATCTCAAAAAGGATGAAGAGTTCAGCATTGACAAAATAACATCAAAAGTCAAATATTTGTTAGATTATTAACAATTCTCCTTTTGCTGTTCGGACGATCTTGTTCGAAAATACGCGAGTTGTATGATATAATGTAGAATGAATAAATACATTTTCATTAGATTGCTGACGAACATATTCTAGACCAAAATATATCCACTGGATGACTAGCGTTATAATTTTTGGTTTGCCATGTGTTGTTCATTCTTAGTTTTTGATCCAAAAAAAAGGGGAAAAGAACTCGATGGCAATTGTCACATGTTCAATATTTACTGTGACCCCTCAGTATTTGCCATAAAACGTGGCAGATATTTATTGGACGACAGTATTAAGTGATGTATACGGTTACATAAATATCCGCTGACGCTGACGGAATTAGTAAACACTTATGGTACGGACCATAATGAATGCAGATAGTGTAACATTCGCCATTGCCTCTACGATCTGTCTGAGCTTCACAGACCGCAGAAGTATATTCAGTCCAGTAACTACCCCAAACGGTGCGGAAGGGTCATACCGGACGGATATAGAAACTGTTAATGGAAATAATCCTCTTATTAAGAAAATAGAGCAAAAATCAGCTACGGCTCTCCTGCAAAAGCTTTCAACATTTTCTCCATGTGCCACCTTTCATTTCGCGGAGCTGTTCGAGCGCGAACTCCGATATCTACACGTATTAGCTGCAGACCAGTGCACTAGAAAGGCATAATTCACGGCAAGAGAAGGAAAAGACGGCCTCGAGCTTTATTGGAAAGTCTAGTACTTCCGATGCCTGGAAGTCCTTCAACACACTGTTCGAATAGCTTAGCTGAGAGAAAACGCAAGGACTCGCCTATTTACATCGTATAGTCTGCGTTTATCGCTGATGGCACCTTACTAAACAAACACTTTTTCAAAAATCCTTCCGGAAACCTTATGGGAATGGTGTCTGAGGAACTTTCTAAAAATGTAGAAAAACATTTCCACAAGTGTAGTTCCCGAAATGCAGAATGGCTCGTACCCTCCTACAGCTTATTGTGCGTACGATACACGATATTGATACCTGCACGTAACAGACGGTCATTTTAGTCCGATGGGTGGCTTATGCTGTATCTGCTGAAAGCTCATGGTAGAGCGGATTCATTCTGACAAGCTGTAGCTGAGCGATTAAATCGCTGGTGAACGAATGTACTCTGGTAGCGCATAGTGTGGTGAGTTTTAGCGCACTAGTGATGCAGACCATCTGTTACGTGGAGGTATCGGTATGTAACAGCTATTTGATATTTATTTAAGTATTTAGTCTGAACATTACCGGCTAATTCACAATTCCGTTACATGTACCGGGCGGACAACTATTACAAAAACTGCTTAGGAGTTTCCTACACTGTCCCTGTAAGGATCCATTTGTCACGTGCCAAAATCACCTAACCTTTATTTTACTATTTATCACTTATCCGTAATTTGAATTTATCTTCGTTGATAATAGAGTGCCCATTCCTAGGCCAAACCCTTTTCAATGAATTTTTTTTTGGCAAATTTAATAGTTTATTGATTGTATAATTTCACTCGCATTACATCTTTCTTTCTCAGCGATTCAGTATGGTGTTGACGATCAGCAAAAAACTCTGTAGTTTTTCTCCGTTAGTTGGTTTCCTATAAAACATATCTTCTTCAAGGCCACTCAAGACACCTTCTTCTAGAACGTTACCTGTTTTGCGTGATTCGCTTTTCTGTTTCCGTTGAGGTCGTGGTGCAGGGGTCTTTTCGTCATTTTCCGGACTCTGGGATATTAGGCCCCAAGCGCCAATTCATGGACTAGCACCCTTTTTTTTGTGTAACTTAAGTTTAGTCATTTTGGTTTGGGTGCTGCATCTTCCATTTTTTCATAAGATTTTGACCCTCAGCGGTGAGTCCTTTTCTATATACCGTCGGACCACGTGCCTTAATGCGTGTCCTGATGACGTTCGTTAAATATCTGCTTTCTTTTAGTCAATAGAATCCTTTCTCCTCCAGTTGATTGCATCTTGTTGCAGTTTTGCAAATTGGTGGAAGCCAAACCCTGATATGAACAGGTAAAATATCATTGCAATTATGAATTACATAGATCTTTATACATTTGTTATTGCTTATTGAAATTCTTAGAGACTTCTTGATTTTATTGGACATTCTGCGCGTATTAAAATCTGGTGGGCAGTGTCTACAGGGCACCTTCTGTTACATTGATCAAGATTTTGATATTTGAGCTGCCGTAACTTTTTAGAACAAGGGTATATTAGTTTAGTACATTTTTATCTTTTTTTTTGCCTTTGCTTTACTTTTCTTGTACAAAAAAATGTACATGGTTTTACTTCAAGTGCGATTGTTTTCAATGAGTAGTTTTATCTTAGACAGAGATTAGAGTGGATTTTTAAACAGTCTTTCTCTCTCTAGGTTTTTTTTACTACCATAATTTTTGGCAACGAGGCAAGCAGCTCCTACCCAGTGACGTGCCCACTATTGGCCACTTTTTGGCCAGAGTTGAGGACATCTCGGCAGCGCCTGACAAAGAAGACCTACAGATAAGTTTAATATTTAGGCTGAGAAGCTGAGGTAAGAATTATGTCTTCTGCCTGAAGAAACCATCAAACAATTACATCCAATACCTCGACTTTTGCCTATTGGAACAAAGTACTAATTTTTACACAAAAAATGTATTCTCCAGCTGCTATCTAGTTTAACCATTTCTGGAATTATTCGAGTCAATAAGTTGTACAAAATTCCCAAAAACGAAATTTATTGCTCGTTAAAATGTTCAAATGGTACACCTTTCCACAATTTTTAAATTATTCTAGGTACCTAATCAAATATGTTTATGTGACGATATGAGGGGTACCCGTTTAAGACTGGAACCTTTTCAGTCAGTCTACTAAGTGGTCGAGGCACGAGTTTAGATACTTGTCTTTAGACAAAGCATTAAATATCTCAAGAAATAAACTTAACAGGATTCAGGAGTATTTATGTCTATCCGAATATGTAATAAATTAGAGCTATGGATATAACGAAAGGTCTAAGAAGGTTTCCATATTATTTAGCAGTTAGAGACAGCCTTTCTTCACTTCTTGACACTGGAATATTAATATACACTACATTATGTCGGGCAAACGTATTCATTTATGTGGTAAGTATAAGGTTGACAAATCTTATGTCATAAGTGACCGACAAGATAATATGTTATCTATCTAACTCAACCAACAAATTAGGTAGAAGGAGCCAGCCAAGGATTTGTTTGTCTCTTAATTCTTATAGTCTGTAGTGAGGATCAAAGTGCACTGGACATAAGTCAATTTTTTGACAGTTTTGTCTTTAAATTGGTATCCTGACTGTTGTTTTTTAAAAGTGCGAGTGTTTGCAGATAATTGTGGTGTTAGAAGATTTCAAGACAAAGTACTACTTACACGATTTGCAACGAGCGGCACAAGCCTAATGAAGATAGACGTTTCCACCGGTATCACAATTATACTGATACTCGTACAATGCTGCCACTTAGACAAGCATTAGTAGACGAATGAGCCAAAACTAGGCACTAAAACCACGCAATTTTTTGCGACGAGCATTGCAATATGAACATAAAGGCTTGGCTGGTTATAGTCTGTTCGAATTGGTTGATCTAAACAAGAAGTTTATATTTGAAAACTGAGTTGAAGGAGCTGCACTATAGTTTAAATGTTTCCAAGCGAAATAATTGTTTTTAAACCTTTAGCTCATTTTATTAACAGCTAAATAAAATCTTGTTTTATTTTATTTATTTCATGTCTAACAGTTCTAAGACTCCAATGCAAGAAATCGGTTGTCTATTGGAGTAAATTTCCTAAGAGAAATACAAGCTACCTATTGCTACTCTGGAGAGTGCAGGTGGACTTCACCATCATGATGCAGGTTTGCATTACCTATTTGACGGAATACGAGACTTTTGTCTCTTACACCAACCGAAGCGTCATTTCAAACTACACATGGTCGCGTGTAGCTTAATTTAGTTAAAAATTGTTCGCAACCCCCCAATTTTGTGGCATACGCATAAAGAAATAATAGTAATAGTAATGCATCGATCCTCTTTGGTAATATATCTCATTCCTAGAAACACGAAGGTACAAACTCCTTTAGATATATCGTTGGAAACCCGGTGTTACATGACGAAATGCATTAGGAGGTACCTCTCATCCATTCACAGGCGAACAATACAAAGACGTTGAATCTTGCTGAAACATTTAGTATCGCATGAATTTCGTTACACAATATCTGCAGCTGGATTAGATGCTTGCGGTAATGTGCGCTGAACATATTTTTCTATTCAGTGTCATGAATAAAATATACTAGCGCGTCGCCATCGAAAGATCACGTCTTTCCGCAATATTTTTCCGTTTCCGATGGAGTAACGACTTCAACATCTTACAGCAGTGTATCAAGACCGACAGTGAAGTTTTATACTTTGATGTAAATATTACAGCAGTTTTTCTGGCAGGTCTTGAAGTATTCTGTAGTTTTCATAGCCGTTATAAGAAATACTTTACCATGTCAATAATAAATACCTACTGGCCTGTAGCTCAGCTACTGAAATATGTAGTAAAAGGTCGAAAATATTTTTGATTGCTTTGAAGCATGTATCTACTACACCTCTTTGGTCTGTCCTATCGTCTATAATAGTATGCAAATGATTGCTATGGTGTTCCGAATTTGACCCTCACCATCGGGATCTCGGAAACCATAAGAGATACGGAGTAGTTTAAGAGGCAAAGTTGCATATTTAGGTAACTAATAAGATACCGCACAAAAAGTTTCGAAATTCGGTCTCTCTTGCACTGCCGGCCATGGTCGCATCACAGCATAGTGTTTCCTAAGAATGTCTATCGACCATTTGTACGAGTATGGACCTGTTTGACTTTTTTCTTAGCGGGCTTAGTTTCTTGCGGTATAACTGTTGGTCTGACCGCTAATCATTCTAAGGACCAAACAGATATGTAGCTTTTTAAAATTGATCTAGTAGTGACGGAGCAAAAAGTAAAAAAAATGCCGATCAAAATTCTATCTTTGACCTTTGATCATTTGCAGAAAGTTTTTTGTAGGGGTTAAAAACAGGGGATTGGGGTTTGCAGGGGTACATTTCAATTTTTTTATATAGATGTATTAATAAGATTCCAGGTTCGGTATCTATCAGGCATATTTTCTCTTAAGATTTATGCGTAGAATTATATCAATACCCGAGTCGGGAAGCAGTGTGCCACTGTGATGACTGGTCACTAGACAACTGTTTGTGGCGGTGTTCCATCGTATCATTTATTGGGCTTACTCATAGTCATTCCTGTAGGACCGTTGCCGCTGCTTGTTAAATGGCTGGGAATTGGTTTCGAAATTGTATGAGTCTGCCTGTATGATTCGATTCATAACGTGACGACTTTTGGGTGTATCTTATGTATTTTGAGACCCTTAAATCAAATCTAAAAACAGAATTTTTCTATCACCCACAGATATTTGGTAGCATCTACTTTTATGAATTACAATACGTAACATCTCATATAGTCGAAATCACGAAGGATGACGATTACGTCATCATTTTAGTCTGTAGTAAAGACAAACGACAGCGATTTGTCTATATTTTTAATGATTTTTCAGATATGTTAGATAGAGACAAACATAATTTTATTGTCTAAACAAACTGTATTGCTAATTTGCACGTATTCGACAAAGATAGATGATGTTTTCATGTTGCATGATCGATCATATTTGAAGGATGAATAGTTAGGTTATGTTAAAGCAGGTTAGGTTGTTTCCGAATCATACTTTGGTCTTTGGTGTTCTTGTCTAAGGGTGTATTCTACTCATAACTATTTTTTTCAGAACAAAAACTTTCCAGTAAAATTATTATTAAAACCATGAAAAAAATGAAAATAAAATATAAGCAGTGAAATAACCTAACTTCACAAAATCATAATATATATTTATTGTCATACTATATGTTCCTGACATCGTGATTTTATCATCGACATACGTTCATTGGTTACTTCATTACAATTTATGGTATGACGCAATAGTCATCTTTCGTGATATTGACTGTATTGCTGCATTTCTCGGCGTTTATGCGATGATGCACATATCCAGATAATGTTAAGACCTGTCTATTCCTGTTTATTGTATGCGAGCTCTATGTTTAGAGAGCATGCTGCGTTTATTAGTAGACTAATAGCAGCCGAGTCAGTTACGTTTTCTGTGTTGAAGAGTACTGAGATGTTCCGAGTACTGTTAATTTTTGTTGAAGCGGTGTGTTGTTTTTAGTTTATTGTAATCGAAACTAGCTTCATGGACATTGCCTAGAAATTGTGTAAATAGTGCGAACAGTTTTTGTTATGTGTGCGGAGAGCTAACTTTCAAATCCCAAAAACGTGCTTTTACTCCCCTTGTGCTGAAGGCATACGAACTTTATTTTGGAATTAAAGTTGGAGACCAAGATAAACTATGGGCCCCTCATATACCATATGTTGTAAGACTTGTATAACGTTGTTAACATGTTGGTTAAGAGGCGGCAATCGTAAAATGCCCTTTGCGGTACCAATGGCTTGGAGAGATCCAAGATACCATACTACTGATTGATATTTTTGCCTCACAAATATTAAAGGTATCGGACCAAAATCGAAACATACTGTTAAGTATTTTAATTTACCATCAGATTTGCGGACCGTTAAGCATAGTGATGAACTTTCTGTCCCAGCTCCACCAGAATCTTGGTCTTCGGATGAAAAAGTCGGTACTAAAAGTGTAAACATTTCTGATCCTTCTTTTGACCTGCCAGGATATTCAACCGCGGCGCATGTGATCACACAGGGCGAACTTAAGTTCGAGAATTGAATCTGTCAAAATTCCAGTCAGAACTCTTAGTGTCAAGATTAAAAGGATGGAATCTTCTCCACGGTGATGTTAACATTACTTTTTACCGAAAACGGCAACAAGACCTCACATATTGTTTCCGTTAAGAAAGGGAGTTGATGTATTGCTCTGATGCCAACAATTTGTTTGATGCGTTAGGACAGAAACATGATCCAAATGATTGGCGCCTGTTTATTAATTCCTGTAAGCTTAGTTTAAAAGCGGTATTGGTACACAAAGGTAATAAATATTCATTTATACCTACGTTATAGCGCACGTAGTCCATATGAAGGAATCATATGAAAATATGCGAGTTCTGTTAGAGCATACCCATTATAATGAATATGGATGGCCATATGTGCAGATTTAAAGGTAATAGCCCTTCTTGGAATGCAACTGGGATATACCAGATATTGTTCTTTTCTTTGTGAATGGGACAGTCGTGCGCGAGATCGTCATTATGAACAGAAGGAGTGGCCACTACGTCAGGTATTAATTCCGGGCCTCAAAAACATTGCCCATGAACCACTAGTTGTTCCCAAAAACGTGTTGCTTCCACCTTTGCATGTTTAAGTTGGGACTGATGAAAAATGATTTGTGACAGGCTGTATTATCGTGGAAATGGTAGGATCTAGATTGCAAGAAAAGTATTTTGAAGCTTCAAAAACTTTGTGAACCACCAAAAAAATATTTTCTGCATCTGTCTCTCGTCAGTATTTATGTTTTTTGGAATATACTATGAAGGCGTTTCACATATCCAACAGTGACAACAATAGAAGAAAAATGATTTTTCCAGTTTCAACCAGATTACAGGATATTTTGACAAAAACTTTGTTCCTTTGATTTCTTTCAAATTATGTCCAATAAGTCCGCAGAAACCGTTCATCGGATTGATTTGTCGTGCCAAGTTATCAAGGGCACATCGAGGTAGGAAAACACCTAAAAAATTAGCCTTCTCAATAGCAGTCCCAAACGTGCGACCGATTTTCCAAAACAAGGCACAAAGTAACTTTTTAACTTTTTTAAAATCAACACCAAGGAAATAAAAAAAAATCTTCAAAGAATGTAATCAAATCTTATAGGAGACTTGTTCCAGTTTTCGGAAATACTTTCTCATTCTCTGTGAGATCACTGGCTATCGAGATATCAGTGATCGATGACAAAAAGATTCTATTTAATTCAAAGTTAGATATCCCGGCGCCAAATAATAGTATCAATATTTTAAGAACAGGAGATTGAAGCTGAATAAATGGGCTAACATAGAATGTTGTTTGTAACTCCGTGGACTAAAAAGAAGAAGGCAAAAGGTTTGGAAGAAGATATTCTTATGCTATCTGTTAGAATTGCATGAGGAGCTTTGCTCCTAAGATTTTTCGGCTAAAAAGCCTGAAAAGTAGAATCTTCAGGCTTCAAAATGGTTTTTTAGAGTCTAGATGCGACCATTTTTCATTCCAATACAGCCTTTGAAATATCACAAAAAAAAATTGGATTATATCTTGCTCCCTTAATTTTTTTGAGTAGTGTATTAAGCTTCATATGTCTAAGAATGACATTTTACTGTAATTGGCTCTAACTCATCGAATATAATAGTTGTAAGATAATTTTAGCCATTTGATAATAATCGAGGGTAGCAATGAAGGCAAAAAACATTATAGCTAGAAGAAACTGACTTAAAGTAGACAATAGCTTCTATCAGGTTGCTGGTTGCTGAACACATTCCATATCCCTCATATCTAAATTGATCTACACGACTATCATTTAAGTAGTCTCAATTCGAGGCTGAGACGTCATGTATGGAGGCTCTCTGGTGGTAACGTATTGCTTGTTATAAGTACACATAGGTGATCAATTGTCAAATTGACTGAATCACCTCTAAGTACGCTCCTTTAAGAGCTGCGACAACTATTATTGGTAATATAATCGAATAAATATGTGTCATGCACTTTGAATGCCAACTATGTCTGTGAGTATTAGCTATTCTTTGAAATAACCAGGGTTTGACAATGTCAATGTATGACACATTTTTGTCGCCAATTAACCGACTTCATACCACTTACGAGTACTTGTTTCCGAAAGTGCAACGGTATGTTTGAAACATCCGTTATGTTGCTGATGTTTTGACCGCGGCTTACAGTGACAGTTCTTCTTAGAATTAGAAGTGATAAGTTGTAATCTACAGACTGCCAGTCAGATATACAACAAATGACAGTAAATCAAACTTTTGGGAGGCAAGCGCGCAATTGATCCGAATGCGATTTACAGAATGCTTCAGTATTTACAATACATGATCAGTTTTGAACTGTTTGAACATAATCCAATAGAATCAACACTTGGGAGCTACACAATAATCATTAACTCACCACACAGAAATACAAAGTGACTCGACGGTTACACACTGCACCGCTATTATATCGATACTAAATAGAGAAATATGTAAGTTCCACGACAAAGTGAACTGTGAATCCGTAAAAGAGAAAACTTTTAAGGTTTTAACTTCACTGACACAGCTATAGTATATATGTTACGATTACTAACACGGTATTGAAATATATTTTCAATTGATAACTGTACATACAGTATGTTGCAGACTTGGAGCTTAGGCAGCTTTTATTCTGTTACCCCACAAAATATTTTTCTGGGCTAAGAAGTGAGACTGAAAGTTGCTGAGTATATTTGGTTAGAGTATATTTGGTTTATGAAAAAGAGATATATTAAAGGTTTCGAAATAAAATATGAGACTACTAGGAACCTGAGAAAATTGTGAAATAGCAACGGTTTTTTGGTACTAAATAATTTATTGTATTCGATGTACTTGTTGCAAACGGACATATGCGAATTTTGGGAAACACTGCTGATACTTATTTTTTTTATTTTACATACATTACGACTTTTTTTATAGCAAGACCGTCATACCGAACAAAACGGAAGCACTTGGAGGAATAGCGCTGAGCCAGTGTTGTCATTTACAGTCTCTATGAAGCGTAGTAACACACTGTATTTTTTAACATTTTGTCATGACGTCATTCAAGAAACTTGGGGGTACTTATACTGTGATTTCCATTACTGTTGATACAATTTCAAAAAAGTGCTAAGTTATGGGACTGCTTAGCTGACGGCTAACTGTATGTATACTTTCAGACTCTTTGAGATGTATCATTTACCTCTTCTACTTTATAGCCAGTCAGCATTGGCCTAAACTCTTAGTATGGATACGGTGTAAATCAGTGTTACTATAACAGGTTAAGATACACAAAATATGGTGATATTCATCATATGCAACAAATGCTCAGTGAATCCAGCAACTACTCTGTCTTAGGTACGGTGATTCATTTATGTTAAAAATACGTAAGTAAAAATTTCGAAAATGAGAGAATGTCTTT
This sequence comes from Acanthoscelides obtectus, assembly GCA_963669975.1. Classification (NCBI taxonomy): domain Eukaryota; kingdom Metazoa; phylum Arthropoda; class Insecta; order Coleoptera; family Chrysomelidae; genus Acanthoscelides; species Acanthoscelides obtectus. Next base: position 76,621,600 of record CAVLJG010000005.1, read on the forward strand.
TGTGTTACCTCTCGTGTAATTCCCAAAACACCACGTCACTCCGTTTATCTGTCTGTTTTTCAGTTTGTCTGCTAGTTTTTGAAAATCGATCCAGTTGCAGCGGAGCTACAGGCAAAACCAGAAAAAAGAGAAATCGCCGAAAACTTTTTACTTTGATGTTTTTAAGCCTCCTGATCGTCTTTAAAAACATTGTCGGGGGTGGGTTAGGGCTTATCTCAATTTTCATTGGTAGTATATTTATACGCTTCCAATCTCGGTAATTCTGTGTGCTTTAGGGGGAATGACATGGAAATAGGTCTGGCCTAAGTTGAAAAGTTCAGTAGTAGTCGTTTGAACCCTTTAGGTTAGTATAATCAAATAAAATGAAAATGAATGCTTTAAAAAGTGACCTAAACATAAATTTTAAATGTATTGTAATGTATTATGATTTAAAGTTTGTTGAACACCTTAATCATCTGACGTCCCAGAGTGAGGGCTATATATCGTATTGCTTAGTGGTTAATCCCTATCTAGATGAGTGCATGTATCCGGCTTGTAAATGATCAAATATTGGAGGCCATTAATGACCTCAACTGGATGAAAATTGATAAAATGTATAATAATAATTTATTGGTGTTACTACACAAATGCTTTTACAAACGTCAAAAAAGTACATGCTAAAAAGACATGTTCGCCTTGAGGGGCATTTAGAAAACAATTAAAATTCAAGAATAATAAACTATAACATATACAGCCATACAGACAAAGCGCAAAAGCGAAACACAGTAAAATAAATAAGGACAATGACACAGCCGCGAATGCGGGAGAGTATAACAAATATAAACACACAAGCGTAAAAATGAGATACAGTAAAGTAAATAAATAAATAAATGATCATTAGCTTATGCAGAAAGCCGATACCGGCTAAAATAAAAAATAATACCAACATTTATAAAAGGATATCGCTGAAGTTATTTGTCAAATACCCATCAATACAGAAGAATGCTTTTTTTTCAAAGACTATGAGTTGCTTGTGGAAGGCATCAATACTCAGCGATTTGAGAGGATTTGGCAACACGTTAAAAAAATGAATATCTGAAAAATTTACCCCGTTTCTGGTTTTGTCAAGGCGATGGCTATTAGAGCAAATATTATCTCTAATGCGAGTTTCATAACAGTGAGTGGAGAAGAACCGACAACTGCCTTTCACGTACAACAGGCAACTCAAAATATAAGTGTATGGTAGAGTCAATATCCTCCATTTGACGAATTCAACCTTACAGGGCTCTCTATATTTCAAGCCCGATAGAAAACGGATACATGACATTGCATGCCAAAAACATTTTGCGTGTGTGGAGAGTGTCCCCACACCAAAATTGCATAGGTCATTCTGGAGTGTAAGTATACATGATACTGATCAATAGCACTTTGTCAGGTACTACGTCTTTTATATTACGAATGAGGTAGATAACTCTGGACAAACTATCCACAACATAACGAGCATCTACCTTCCAAGCCAGAGTGCAGTCAATATGCACACCAATTCTACTGACTTCAAAGACCCCAACTTGAGACTGCGTAGGCTGAATATATTAGAGACTGAGTCTTGTCAGCATTTAGCTATAGCTTATTAGCATCAAATCAATCACCAAGGTCGGAATTGCATAATGAGCTAGCTATTCTTGACGAAGTTTTTGACATTCCGGTTGACCAGCCATGTGTTACACCACTGGCAGCCACCAACAGAGTTTCCGGTGAAAGGGTGTTTGGCATTAAATTATTCAGATACACACTAACTGCCCATGGCGGTAGCTGCTGCTATCTGAGTCGATCACATTAAGGTGAACCACTTTGTCGCCGCGTTCGAGATATCGAAATCATGTCGGTGGTCAAAGCGTTAATTTGCGTTTTAATACATTGAGTGCGTAATAACTGCATACTGGACTTGAAGCTGTACAATTATACGGTGAGGTTCAAATTTGGCTGACGCCGTACTGTGTGCCAGAGAGAAGCGCGAGAAGTGTGCAATAGGCATGTTAGGAAGAGTGCGCAGATAGCAACGCGGCAAGCCGTGACTGCGTCCGTGGCCTCATCACTCGGGTTGCTAGGCAACGAGGTAATTCTGTCTCTTCCTCACACACGTATTGCTTCTCGCGCTTTCCTCTCGCACACATTACGGCGTCGGTGGTATAGTATCACTATAAGTGATGAAAGAAAAGATCCAGATTTGAAGAATATGGTGAAACCTTGCTGGTAACTATAGGCATTGACTGACCGACAAGAAGATATCCAATCGTATTTTGTATTTGGGCATTCAAATACAATTTGCATCGTCGAAGAAATGTATCTAACTGTTCCTTGTACAGAAAATTGCTTATACTCAAAAATCTCATCAACCTTCCTAGGAAAGGTCATCCTTCAATGTCCCACACAATTATTCCTAAGCTCTAATATTCTTAGAGTTTCTTTGCAAGGAAAAATGAGATCTCAATAATAGGCGGCGAGACTGGGAGTGGTGGAAACGTTGACATCCTGAGTCGGTGTCAACAGGAATATAGGAAACTAGTGATCTGGGTTTCGTTCGTACTGCACAAACTCTGCTCTACTCTATTAAGAGAATGCGGTCTATCTAAATAGAACAGCATAAAGTGCCATGAATTACTAGAATCGTTAAAAACAGTTGTTGTCACTTTCGCAGTGGTCGATTCTGGTAATATACTAAGTGACATATAAATCCGAACACCCAGTTTAAATGGCTTTATTTTAATACAATTTTGTATAAGTACTTAATGAAGCATAATAAGAAAATGACAAAAATTTCAAAATGCTTTAAAACCCTTTGACCTTTAATAATGTGTGGATGCACCCTGATGTGCTACGCATTCTCCAACGCGCCTAGGCATGCTTCTGATCAGGTGGTTAACGTCCTCCTGTGGTATCTCATTCCAGGCAACCACCAACTCCTCTCGAAGTGCTTCTAGAGTCTGAGGAGGACGTTGCAAATTGAGCAATCTCCTACCCATCATATCCCACACGTGCTCAATTGGGGATAAGTCGGGAGATCTTGGTGGCCATGGTAACAATGTGACATCATTATGTTAAAAGAAGTCTATTGTGACTCTTGCAACATGTGGTCGGGCATTATCTTGTTGGAAAGTTGGATCTGCCAGGGTGTCAAGATAGGGTAAAAGATGGGATTCTAGAACTTCGTGGATATAACGCTGCGCCTTCATGTTACCTCTGATGAAGATTAAAGGTGACCTGGAACTATAAGCTATAGCACCCCAAACCATAACTACAACAGTGTGATGAACATGTCTTTCAACAAAAAACTGTGGATTTCTCCTTTCACCACGTCGCCTTCTAACCCTGGAACCACCATCGTGCATGCCTAAACAAAATCGAGACTCGTCACTAAAGACAATACTGTTCCATTCCTGATCCCAGAGTGACCGTTGTCTGCACCACTCAAGGCGATTACGTCGGTGTTCTCGAGTTAAAGGGAGGACCCAGTGTGGCCGGTATGAAAACAAGCCAAAACTTCTCATTCGTCGGTAAACACTTCGCATGCCAATAGGTCTTCCGTGATCTGCAAACCATTCATTTGCAATGGACCTGGTAGTGGAGAAACGGTCCCTTAAGGCCAATAATCTTAGGCGGCGATCTTCACGGTCTCTTGTTCCACGGCGGCGTCCAGTGCTCCTTGCTCTTTGCGTACGGCCTTCTCGAAGCCATTCCTGACAACACCTAACCACAGTGTGTACACTTCTTTGCACTCTAACTGCAATTGCCCGAAAAGAAAGTCCAGCTTCCCGAAGTCCCACTATACGGCCCCTATCAAACTCACTAAGTTGACGAAATCGTACAGGTCTCCGTACTCTAGGCATCGTAACCGATCGTAAAGGATGTCAAGAACCAAAATCCGCCAACGTTGATTCTTTACTGCGGCTGAAATATTCATTTTTAGAGCGTTAGTGAATTAAAAAAAACCAGTATAAAAACCGGAATGTCCAACTGATAAGGCTGAAAATTTTTTTACTTGTTATTTACAGTAAGATAAATACATTCACCAACTTTTATTAAAATAAAACCATTTAAACTGGGTGTTCGGATTTATATGTCACTTAGTATAGTTGGCGCTTTGTGTTGTCTAATTTCGGTAGGGTGTGCCACGTAGAAATGTAGCCATCAATTAGTCTGAATTGTGACATGAGGTAGTTTATAGTATGGTTTGGGTTTATAGTATAACTGATGGGAGCAATTCGGCTAAAACATCTCTAAAATGGTGACCCTTGCAGTTGTACCGACAAATAATGGTCAATGAATTACTCTATTTTTCCATATTTTTGTATTTGCCGTATGATTTTATTCCGGATTTGGACCACAAATAGTACAAAGTGGCTTAAAACACAATGAAAGCCAGATTCTAGAAAACCAGAAATGTCAACTTTTTCAAATACTCGTTGAAACAACGAAGAAATTATACATCGTATTGAGCATTAACAATAAATAAAGTTGATCTTGCGTAAGGCAAATTAGTAATAATAATATTTGTTTACTCTTGAAACACAATACAAAGAATTAGCAAATAAATATGAAGTAACGGCCCATTGGAGGCATTGCCTGTACATGGACCGTAGATGTTACAACTGTATAATTAAAATATGAATAGAGATACAACTAATCAATGAATTATTTGATCAGATTTACTATTCATTTGTAGACGTTTGCACTTGCCAAAGAAAACGTTCATTATTTTTTCTTGATCTTAATCCCAAAGCATAGATCCTTTATATTGGACGTAAGTAAAAGTATGATCGTTGCGTTATAGATTTATTTGGTCTAGGTACAACTGTTCCTCTTAGTTTATGCCTTGTGTGGTGTTTATGTTTAATTTTTTGGTCATTATTGATGAATTTGTGATAGTTGGTTATAGCATGTAAGAGATAAAGCTATTTTATGTCATATTGCATTTGAATCTTTGTATAAGATATCAGTTAAATACAATTTTGGTATGTTGAACATTGTTTTTCAGATAATTTTCTGAAAAATATCCAAATCATGAATATGAACAGAGCATGTAGCTCTCTATGCTAATATACCGTAGGTTAACCGCGGTTTGATCAAAAAAATGTTTTTTATATATTTAATTTTATACGATACATATCTAACTCTTTTTAAGATATATGAAATATGAACATCCCAATGCAAGTGTGGATCCAGGAATATTCTAATATATTTGATATATAATGTTCTGCTAATTTCTAATTTCTGATCTTTTACGATAAATGATATATTTGTGTAATTTGGTACATAAAGAAAATGGTAAAAAATGTGTTTTAGAGTTATTGATGCTCAATTTTCTGTTATTAAGCCACTGGATAATTTTGACAAAATCATTTTCAACTATACTCGTACTTTTCAAATTATCACCTTTACAAAAAACTGCTATCTCATCTGCGAAACTTACTATTTTGCCAACACAGTCAATTTGAAATAGAGTTTTATATAAGCTCCATGCGGATTTTGACATAAGATGATCTCAGTTGGCTTTAATGCGGCGACATCGTGATATCCATAGTAGTTCGCGAGGTTTCGCCATGGCCGCGATCGTGAAATTTACTTACTTTGCCCGTTCGAAAAATAAGTAGGGAACGGATTGGAAAAGGATTGTATATATGTAATAATATATATATATATATATATACATATATATATATATATATAGATTATATATATATAAATTAAATGCCCTGCTCGTTTTTTTTGTATGAATGTGAATAAGTTCAATTAGACAGCGCTGGACTCCCTCTTGCAGTGGACTTACTGACATAGCCCTAGGAGTTCAAATAACTTTGATGGTGTCAAATGTCACAATCCACAGGTCCAATTCTGAATACTGAAAACCAAAAATATATGACCAAGACACGCCTGTTTTACGCATACGTCACCAATCGCACGCTCTACGTAAAACAGAAAACCAAACAAACCTAAATCAAGATGATCACACTAAGAAAACGGATATCGAGATGCAGTGAATACACAATGCAAATGTCTAATTCATTTACCATTACTCATTTCAGTTGGGCAATCGATTGAGCGCTTCCACGCCAGACACCTCATGTCAAATATCGTACTTACAAGATAAAAGGCAGCGTTTGGGCTATTACATACTAAAATACATCTCTATCAAATTTCATCCGGATCAGTTAAACCATTTTGACGTGATTGAGTGACAAAAATCCATACTTTCTTATTAAGATTATTAGTAGGGAAATAGAGACAATATTAGTGGGGATTCAATTTAGACAGAAAGAAGCGGACGGATGCTCGTTGGCTAGAGAGATAAATTCAACATACCTTATCGAAATTCGACCACACTTATACAAAATTGATCTGCAAAACTCCTATATAAGAGTGTGTACAAGCCAGCAAAGCCCAAGGAACCATCTGCCTGACATGCTATTCCACACATGACCCTATACTGTGTAGGCTATGATTTAATGGAAAAATAACATTCTGTTGAAGAATGCGTTTGGAACATCCTTTATTATTGAACTGTTAATTTATTGAATCAGACAGAAACCTCGAGTCACGTGGTTTGAACTTTGCAGAAATCAATCAATCACAAACGAGTTATAAGGGACTTCTTTGACGCAATATATTCGCATTTTTAGAAGACTGAAATGTCGGATAACCTTTACAGTTTATCAAAAATATAGTATCGAAGAAACCTAAGGAATTATTCTTGACTTATTTTTTTTTAGCAAAAAGTAAAACAATCGCATTAATCATTGAATTTGTCTACCCATAGATATTTAGCCGCAGAGCACCAATAAGCGCATTGTATATAAGCGATTGCCTGTCCATGGCGTAAGCATGGCCATTCTAAGCAAAAACGCATGTTGGAAAGAATATGACTTGAGAAGTTTTTAAAACGACCAATTCAATTTAGAACTAAGGGAATATCCGGAATGACACTTTACTCACCCTTCTTGAGAAAATGTCATAAATTGCTAGTTAATTTCTTTTGCTTTTTCTGATCAGTATTCCTGATTTCGTTTTATTTTTATATTTGTATAGTGTTAGTAGCAAAATATCAATTTTAGATTCAATAACAAGACACTAAAGAGTACGGATGTATACAGTGTACACTTTGGCCTAGGACTATCGACTCGATTCCTCTCGTTCATAAAATGTCATGTGTGAAACCGTGTGGCATGTTAATAAACTTAAACAGTACGATATTGCACGACACAGAGTTTCCATTTCGCAAATTGCTAGGTAACTACACTTAGCCACTTTCACCCGAATTTGTCTTTGACAATAGAACTATTGCCCATTATCATTATTACTATGTCTAAAGATAATTAAAAAAACGAGCAATCGTTTTTCTTCCAGGTTCATTGTACGATATAAATCTTTTTAGAGTTGTCCAAGTTCAGCGGTTTCTATGACTCTGTATTATCTATCAATTACCAATTAGAGAGACTTTTGAAGTGGTATTGTGTTCGATGTTACAGTATATTTTCGTATTATCCACTGAAGTACTAATATTCACTTTTCATTAAGCCTTTTCAGTTTGGCATTTTACCTGATTTGTTAGCTGAATAATCTCACTTTTTTGCGGTATAGAATGGTAACGGGGAGGAACGCATTTTTATAAAATTCCATACTAGTCACAATGCGCCAAGTTAAAAATAGAAACGCCTCCTGATTTGATCTTAGAAATGTTTGCTCACTCCGGTACTTTCTCAGACTATCTGAGAGACGAGCTAGATTAATTGAAAAAAACCTATGCAGATTTTTCCGATCGAACAATGGACCACCATAACAGGTGGATTGCAAAAGAATTTGATATTCGATTGTATCAGCTTTATGTAGCTTATATAACTGTACCTGTTTCCAATAAGACATACAACTAGTACGACATAAGTAGGTAATTAACAAATGTCGGCTGCAGAGAAAAACATATTGATAACTATAATAAAGCCATCTGTCTTTGTCTAATAGGAAAGACCTAGACCAAGACACACATTGCAGCTATATTGTACTCGTTACTCATTCTTACACATATGATGCAACAGTACGGTTTTCTGATGCCGCCACTGCGTTAGGGATACTACTTGGAAGATTTAGTAGGTGTGTGTCCGCAACAAGTGCTGATTTGGGTAACACAGACTAAGAAATATAAAGGATCATAAAATATACCTTATAACTTGTCGTAACAATAGTGTTTTATTTATGAATTTGAAGAGAAAACGCCGGTAATGCAGACAGTTGAACGTTTCTTGGGGGCTGGTTTGTTCCGTTGTACCAAAGGGCATGCCGACAAGTGGACGACTAGTAGACCGAATCTCGAGTCAGAAACATCCAGATGATTGCATGTCAATTCAGTCACTAACTACAGATACGGATTCTGTCTATTAGATTGGGCTTAGTATTAATAATCGCTGTAATATTACAAATATCAGTTATAAAATTGTTATTCGATGTCGCCGTCAGCTACGTAATTTTCAATTAAGTTATAATAATGAAATACTATAATGAAAACAATATTGCGCGTAGTGTGGCTGACACAAGTACAATAATCTGAAACAAGAACATAGTAATTCCTATTAAAACTATACAACTTATCAGCCAAGTTATGAAGAGAATCCCCTAAGCTGCGACTACACGCTGCTGGTTGAGTACTATCCTAAGCAGGAGCTACAACAGCTCTGGAAATAAACCAGGTGTGGACAATCAGCATCTTTTTCGGTCTCTAATAAAATACATCACTGCTTCTATATTTGTCTGCTTCCGCTGTCATACTATGTATAAAAACAGGGCTTAAAGATTCATAAATTACGATAGATAGCTTTATAGTTAAAACAATTGCAGATACGTAGTGTTTGTGGCTTATCTTGGCCAAAATAATGTTTTTAAGTCTGATAATGATTAGAATACGAGATACTGTTTGGAAAAAATGAAATATGTATTGACACCAACTGACAATAGCTAATAATCTTATATAAAAAAATAGCACCTACACATTTCTTTGGTAACACTTGAAGAAATATGGGGGGGCAGAAACGTGTTTAGGAGGACCTTTGTCTCGGGGTGGAGGGGGTCTGTATTAGTGCTTCTGTATTTTATTTTTCAAGTGATCTTTTGGGGAGGTGTATCCCCTAGTTCCCTAGTTCAACACCACCTCCTGCGGTTCTGCAACTGAGTTCAAGTGCCTTTAAGTAGATGTCTTATGGGGATTCGGTCTCAAAACTTCCAAAATCCGCCACCAGAGGCGCTGGCGTCGCGCGCCATTGACAGGTTGTTGGACGGAATCTGTAATCACGAGTTGGGGATTCCGCCGCTAGATGGCGCTGTCAAACCAAACGGAATCTGTGTGTCATTGGACACCTGTCATGCGTCATTGGGCATCTCACGCATAGATGGCGTTAAAACGTCATCTGTCATACGTCATTGGACACCTGTCATTGATGGGTTGAGCATCTCGCGCATAAATGGCGTAGATTTGTTTGGCGGTGTACAAACCTAACGGAATCTATGCGTCATTGGACAGCTGCCATTGATGGGTTGGGCATCTCGCGCATAGATGGCGCCGATGTCGCACCTGTCTGGTGTTGGCGTGGATTACGGGGGGCAACGTGTATACAGGGGTGCATCGAAAAATAGCGGATCGATGGACCGACGGTATATCGTTAAATCGTATATAGCAAGGCGTGACCTAAATAGCGTGGTGGGCTCCTCTGGTCGGTCGGTCGGTCGGTCAGAATGTCTCATAACCTGTATACGATGTACTGTTATTATTATGCAGGATGATACCGTTCAAAATGAAAATAGTATAGACATTCTGACAATTATTTCGCAAACCAGAGGTATTTTCAATAAAACTACAATAATACGTTTAATATTTTATTGAAAATAGAAAAAACTACATAGGTAATATGATATTTGAAAACCAGTGGCGTAGACGTTCAACATTTCTCTGGGTACAGGAAAATTGTCCGTTGGTGTGGCATGGATTGGAATCAGCAACAAAGTTTCCAGTAGCACACGGTGTACCATCATACTTGCAAACATCAATAATGTTGGGAAAAACACCAAAAATGTGACATTTCTTGAGTAAAAAGTTTGCTTTCTGTTCTCCACGAACGTAGACATAGTCAGCCGCATATATCACCTTATTTTTAATTATTTCATTTAACTTGGAATATTTAACGTCGCCGGAAGAATATTTAAGCCCATGGAAATTCTTCTCCAAGTAAGCGACAGTTTTCTTGTCTTTAGTATTTAATGTAGAAAAAGGTTGCGGAGGTGTAAAGATGTAATGACTTTTCTTGAAACCAATTTCGATACATAGTTCTTTAGGTACGAATAATCCGTCAACTGTAAAGCCTTGAATGTCAACAAACGCGATCCTCATGATGTCTGATGCGGAACTGAGAGTCCTTCGTTGCTTACGAGATGGTTTTAATAACTTCGGTGAGGGGGAAGTACTCGATTAAGCAGTCATGTATAATGATGCAGTAGGCCTTGGTGTTGGTTGGAAAGCCAGTATCGGCTTCGATATCCAATCTAACATCAACAGTTGATGATTTCATGGTTTCCTCTTGTTTGGAACAGTCAATAACAAACAAAGCGCGATTTTTAAAAGCGGTATAATCTAAAAGACATCTCTTCAGAGGAGAAGAAGAAGTTGTATAGCTGGTTTGAAAGTCGCTATAGTTGAAATGAGCTTCAGTAAAGTGATTGTTTGCAAAGTCCAATTGCATACGTTCGTTGGGATAGTATTCACCATTTAAAGATACTCGAATACTAGCAGCATTCACGTGATCAAACAGGGTAGGGTCTGAGGTTGCGACGTCACGTTTACCGGTTTGGAAACATACTATAATGAAACGTGGTCTTTCGATTGCGGTGCTAGTTTTAACTGACCATATTTCTCTTCTCGCATCTGCGGTAATTGCAGGCAGTTCATTCAGATCCCATTTTCTAAACGGTATAAGTATCGGCTTATCAGTTTGAATAGCTTTCAAAAGTTGTTCTTTCACATCATCACTCGGGTAAATATGTTTGATTTTCAGTTCCATGCTTTCAATAGTTATTTTCGCTGTCGTCGCCGTCGTCGTCGTTCCAGTTTTTTCCTTGATAATGATACAATCGTTATCGTTTCTAGCTCTCACAAATCTGAGAGTTTGTCTGCCACACGTAATCATAGGATAATCATTGAAAATGTTGAAAATATGTTTAAGCGGCATTAGCAAGCTAAAAGACTTGTTATGTGTTGACGCCATTATAGGTGTTGAAGGATAGTTCCATCCAGCTATAGCCATATGATTTGAGTCTTCCTCACTGTAACATACGTAAGCTCGGACAGTACTTACAATACCAGGATCACGTACTGTTTCAACTTCTCTAGCGGATTCACTGTAAGTGCAAGAGTCAAATAGGAAGGCACCAAAGTTTGGAGCTAAAGATACATCTCCTGCTCCTCCTCCTCCAGTTATTTCAACTTTTCCTTTGATAGATAGAAGGGAAGCGTTCATTGCAAAGAACGAATCTACTTGATTGATGCTAAATTCCACAACATCATTACAATTAAATGACTTGATGAACGGCGTATAAGATCTATACTCAGCCTTGCGAATAGATTCATCGAATGCTGGAGATCGATATAGATCAAACATCGGAGAAGTATGTGATGCTGCTGCTGCTGCCTCCTCAGTTTTTCTCTTTTTGTACATGATTCTTGTTGTTGTTGACATGATATCCAAGTGAGCGTAGAAACAGGATATTTGATGTAGTTAGTAGTAGATGTCGTCGCTTAGGTGCTTGGGGTAATACTGAAGTTGCCTTGGAAGCACCACTATGTCTTATAATCACTAATCCCATCTGCGCTTCGCTCTCAACTCCAACACAAGAGTACTAGTTTCACCTTGAAAGTTTACAGGACGACCGTCTTGATCTAAAGCCAACACTGTGATGTTGGTTATTTCTTGTTTCGGTATAACAGGTAGATATAGTAAATTTACAGGTGTTTCGACTATAGCGTATCCAGGATCGGCTGTCACAGCAAATTCGTAGATCGTGTGTGCAGGCGTGTCTCCGTCAAAGGCTCCCGACGTAATGTTAGCATCAAAGTGTATGGTTGATACTTTTATTATGTTTACAGGTAAATCAGAAGAATGCTTTTGACCAGGATTAAGAACTTTTTTCGAGAACCCCAATAGATGTCCAAGATTATTCGGTTCTGTAAAAACTATTTTATAATACTTGCTAAAGATTTCACATTGCAGTGTATTATTGTTAGGTTTTAGAGAAAAATAATCATCCGGAGGAGCAACTTCATTTTCAAGATTCATTTGCGTTCGTATAAATGTTTCTATGTCGGTAATTTCATAACAACCTGTCGGAAACTCGATGACTTTTAATTGACCACCACCACCTATCCGGTCGATATAATAAAATTTATCTCCTTTTTCAATATTCGGTATGGAATTGTATGAAGTAAAAGACCTAAGCGCCAATTCATAATCTTTTTTCGGATCCAACACTATCGGTGTTGAAGGACGAAATGAAAATATATGAGTAGTGCTATTGACTCTCAACAACTGCGACATGATGAATGAAAAAATATAGCTGTGTACTAAGCATTTATTCAAGTTTTTTTTTTTTGTTTATTTTCGAATGGATAATTTACAGAAATAACAATTTGCTTGAGCAGTAGCCGGTCCATCCCAATGTGTTGTCCAATCAGGTCTGTTGTAGTGAACATAGCATGGAAGTCGTATTTGAAGATCAAAATTGGATGTGTATTCTGCAGGCAGTTTGTGCCATATACTCAATAATTCTGCAGGTCTCACATTGCTTATTAAATATTCCAGCGGCGGAATATTCTTCTCAAACTCTTCTAATGTAAATTCCGATAATGTTTTATTATCCATCGTTGTTGTTGTTGTTGTTATTGTTTAGAAATTTCAAACACAATTGTCCGCAATTAACTTGATTATAAGTTTGGTAAGGATCGTTGTTGTAGAAAATTTTAGCGTTTTTCAGATATCGAACAAGTTCCTGTGGAGGCTTCAGGTTACCAAATGAATCGAAATACTCAACGTTGTTGTTTATCTTTTTATAAGCTACCCAATGAGTTCCGTTGTTTTGTGAAATATCTAAGTTCACGACGGCGCATTCTCTTTTACGTGGACCGTCTCGTGGTAAAGTGTCACGCATGAAGACACCTCGGAAATGAGGTATGTTCAAGAGCTTCGCATATTGCTTTATTTCATAATCATAAAGCGCTTTCTTGGGTAGCTTGATGTTTAGTTTTTTTGAGTTTTTTTTTTGAGGTACAACCCATAACCACCTTTAGCATTTTTTCTCAAATACAATCCTTTGCCCAAAGACTCCATAGCTTTGTTATGGCGATGGTCTTCCTCCAATTTCTTTTGTGCATTCTTGGCATCAACGACCGTTTTGGCCACACCTGCAGCTCCCCCTGCGAGCGCCCCCAAGGCACTTAATCCGGCGAAAAGGGGGATCAAGGGTAGGAATCCCCCAGATTTTCCTTCGATCGGAATTATTCTCGGTAGTCGAACTTTATGTTTTCCACCTGCACTCTTCACCGCTAATCTTGCCGCTTTAAGAGCAACCAATGCAGACTTTTTTAATGTCGTGGTGGTGGGAGCATTTTTCTTCAAGGACTTTGTGATTTTCGTGAGAACACCTCGTCGAAAAGATGATTTCTTCTGCCCCATACCCAATTTTCGCTTAACTTTCATTGCGGTAGTTGTTAGCCAAGCTGCAGTCTTTTCTCCTAGTGAAGCGTCAGGTGCTTTTACACGTTCCCAGGCTCGGTTCTCAAGAATCCAATCAGCTTTGTGCCTGTCTTTCAAATTTTTGTATAAGGCGTATGCAATATCGTGGTCTCTTGCAGCACGATCCAATGGGTTCTTTCCAGGATCTCCTCGTGCTAACCTCTTCTTTAATTTAGTCCCCGCTGAAAATATACATATACATGTGTGAGAATGAAAAAAAAAAATATCCTAATCTGTCGCACACTTACGTCCCAGGAACTGATACGAAGGTACGTGGAGTTCTATCGGAAGATTATTTATCAGAGAGTTTACAACACCTTCACCCTTGTACGTTAACATGAGAACTGTTGATGATGCGTTAGCAATATCTACATATATACTTTTACACATTCCCTATTCGAACGCCACACGATGAAGGTTGTTCAACAAGAGCAGTCATTACCCATTGATAACTTGGATTTTACAGCAAAAACTCAACATAGTAAACATGGTAAATTGTTACCGAATTCGTTTCGCGCTATCATCTGCGGACCAAGCGGATGTGGAAAAACGAACGTAATGCTGGCGCTGCTTTTCCATCCAAACGGTGCTAAGTTTAAAAATGTTTACGTTTATTCAAAATCGTTGTATCAACCAAAGTATCAACTGCTTCAAGAAGTGATTTCCGCTGCTAAGGGTGTTGGCTATTTCCCATTTAAGGATAACGAGGAAATTATAAGTCCAAGTAAGGCTAAAAATAGCTCTATATTTATATTTGACGACGTGTCGTGTGACGGTCAGCAGAAAATTCGAGAGTATTACTCCATGTGTCGTCATAAAGATATCGATGCTGCATATCTCTGCCAAACATACTCTAAAATTCCAAAACAGCTCATACGAGACAACTGTAACATTATAGTACTATTTAAGCAGGATGAAATTAATCTAAAACATATATTTGATGAGCATGTATCTCCAGATGTTACTTTTGATGAATTCAAAAAGATGTGTTCGGAATGTTGGGCAGAAAAGTACGGTACGTTAGTTATTGTTAAAGACTTTCCTCTTAATTATGGTCGATACAGAGTAGGATTTGATAAGTACATAAAATTGTAGGCTTATCATGTACGCCATCATTCAGTAACATGATGTCAAAGGACCAAGTTGCCGTTGCTAGTCATAAAAGAAAGATCGCAGAACTTGCTCGAGCTATACGTAAAAAGTATCTTACTTTAAAGTTAGGTCGAACTGCAGAAGATGAATCTATTAGAAAACTTTTCAAACCAATATCTGAACCTCTTAAGCAAATAGCTAAGACTCAGCAGCATCCTTCATTTATTATTAAAAAAGAGGAAAAATTGAAACAGGATGATGATGATGATGATGATGATGTATTCACACAGAACCCAAACTATCTCAATTTAGAAGACGTGGCTTCAACTGATGAACAAGGTAATATACCGCCGAGACCTGAAACACCACCACCACTACCTGAAGAAATGCGTCCTGCTGATTTTTCACAAGAAGCAATAGAAGAATACTTAGATCAATATCCCCCAATAAGCCATAATTATTTACAAGATTTTTGGACACAAAACGATAAAATTGATAAAAATTATGGACCTATATATACCGACAACATTGGTTGGATGTTAGGTAAACGCCGAATTAAATTTGATAGAGCGACTGGCCAAATACAGATATTACCTGAGGGGACAAACTTAGCAGGTACATGGTTTCGTGGCACACCTGGGCTGTATCAACTTTTATTCTATAATGACCCAAACTATGCAGATGCAGATTTACAACCCTATAAAAATCTATTGCAAAGTACCGGTGTTCATTTAGATTCGCTTGGACGCCTAAAAGGTTCGACAGGATTTAAATATAATCACATTATTAAGCCTCTCTTTAAAGATGTGCAGAAAAATAAAGGTACAATTGTCACACGATCAACATCTACAAAAATACGTAGTCCACTTAGTCGATCATTAACAAGATCCACTCCCTCAACAACAACAACAACAACATCATCAACATCAAAACCGCCAACAGGAAAAGGTATCGGTGATTACTTGACATACAACGAGGAACCAATCGAATACGTGTACTGGGATGATCCCAATGAATTAATCGATCGACTTAAACTCCTTATGGCATCTCAGGAAGCTGGCAATACGTCGCATGATAATGAAATAGTAGCCATCCTCAACGAGCTAAAAGAAGCTAATATAATACAGTAATCTAGTTCCTTGGTCTTTCATTTACACGATGAGTCTTGATAAATTCGGACGTCGCTTTGATAAACAAAAGACACTTCCGTATATGCGTACACCGCCAAAGTTAACACTACCCCATACTTCTGATGGAAATGTTGACTTCAAGAACGTAAAGTTGTGTAATATAAAAGATCCCACAGATAATTCAGATGCGGCAACTAAAAAATACGTAGATACTTCAGTGATTGATTTAAAAAAAATAACAGCAAAAACAGATCAAATAACAGAGTTTATTTCGAGAAATCCGCCTACTTCTGGTAAACATATGGCAACAAAAAAATATGTAGATGACTCTATTGCAAATATAACAACAAGAATAGAACAGGAGTTGGCTACAATTAAGTCTCATACCGATTTGACTCCAATAAGGAAAAATATCATTGAATGAATTACAACTTTTGCAAGGACGCACATCATATATATCATTGAAAACATTCGATCTTGCTAAGCGTATAAAGCCGATGGAACAACAATTTAAAGCGTTAAAACATGATGACGTACGCCAAGGAGAAGCTACAACTAGTTAACGAGCTGCACAAGCCTGCTCGAAAAAATTATCTAAGACGACGTACCATCATTAAAGGCTTAGACGATTTATGGCAGACGGACTTGGCTGAAATGCGACCTTATGCTCATCAAAATAAAAATTTCAAATTAATTCTCGTCGTAATCGATTCTTTTTCCAAGTTTATGTGGACTAGACCGTTAAAGACAAAGACGGGTGAGGAGATAACTCGTGCGTTTTCGGATATCCTCGCACATACGGAACGTACGCCGAAAAATCTACAATCTGATCAAGGTAAAGAATTTTACAATAGTAAATTTCAAACTTTAATGAAGAAGCATGATATTAATCATTATAGTACATATAGCATCAAGAAAGCGGCCATTGCTGAAAGAGCCATAAGGACGTTGAAAAATAAACTTTACAAATACTTTAGCTTAATGGGATCGTATAAATGGATTGATATATTACAAAGCATTACCAATGAATACAATGGAACACGTCATCAAACCATCGGATGTAAACCATCACAAATTAATAAATCCAACGAAAAATGTATCTTAAATCGAAAATATACTCATTTAAAAATCGCGGGCCCGCGTAAGTTTAAAGTTGGTGACATTGTACGCATCAGCAAAACCAAAATGCTATTCGACAAGGGATACGTTCCAAGCTGGACAACGGAATTATTTAAAGTTACTAAAATTAATATTACCAACCCTGCAACGTACATGCTCGAAGATATGCAAGGTGCACCGATCAAAGGAGCCTTTTATGACGAAGAATTACAGAAAACAGCCAATCCAGATGTTTATTTAGTTGAAAAAGTTTTACGTCGTAAAGGTAAAAAAATGTACGTCAAATGGCTTGGCCTTGATGCAAAACATAATAGTTGGATTGACAATGATGCGATCGTCTAGGTGTATGGGGTGGGGGGGTTTCTGCTAAAAGTGAGTTCTCAGTCGGTTGCAGTCAGTCAGTCAGTCAGTCAGGCAGCTAGTAAAAAAAAAATGGATACCAGTGCTAGTGGTTCAAGTTGCAGCGAGTTTGACCTCACCACCAGCAGCTCACACGAATCATCTGTAAACTACGACCGTGAGCTGGATGCTATTCTGGAAAGGTACGAAGAAGCGGCCAAGAACGAGGACCATTATCTGCTGTACACGCAGTTTCCAAATGGATCATACCAAATTGGATGCGGTCTAAGCCCAGCGAGATCATTTACTCCTGCTGTAATTGTGTGGAACTCATCACGGTTGAAACTATCTTTCAGTTCCTATGAGTGGGAACAATTAATCACCCAGCTCAATGTGGTAACGGTGAAGGAGACGGAGGAGCAGGAGGAGGAGAAGAACCTTCCTGACAAGTATGATCCTGTCGAAATCGAGTGCGGTGACTATTGCAGAATTCGACGACTAATCTATGATAGTACGAAAATTCTCGAAATAACCAAGCACAACATTAGTTTCTACCTCTCAGAAATGGACGTGAACGCTCTTTTAGAAGCAAATAATGAACTTTTAGTACCGTATATGTCTATGCTAGAAACTGTTGAATTTCCAAGCTATTATTATAATGCGCTTAAGATTGTTCGAGCTAGTTTTAATGATCAAAATTATACGTTTTCAGATGCTATTCAAAAATTGTATACATTTAAGCTCGTAGGCTGTACTTTACAACATATAGCGTTAGGACAACATATATTTTTCTATAGACATAGGATCGCTAATGATCTTGAACGATTTTAATAAAGTTTTTGTAAAAATGCATATCTGTCGTTTCATTATGATATACGTCACGTAACGTGACACGTGACGTGACGTGACACGTGACGTACGTGACGTGACACGTGACGCACGTGACGTGACACGTGACGCACGTGACGTGATACGTGACGCACGTGACGTGATACGTGACGCACGTGACGTGATACGTGACGCACGTGACGTGCACACTTTGTTCAAAAATACCAAAAAGATGTCTTGATAGCCCGAAGAACCGCGCCACAACATCAGAAGTAATGTTAGTATTATGTGTGTGCGTGTTTTTTTTTTTGTTTTTGAACACGCTAAGTTTTGAACTCCAACCACGCACTAACATTGCTTCTGATGTTGCACACCTCTGACGACTCAAGCTATCAGGACATCTTGTTGTTGTTGTTGTTGTGAACTCTTCTTACTAGAAAAATCTAACGAAATCAATAAAACATCTTTTTATAAATATTCATTTATTAAATCTAATTACATACATGTTTGAAAAAATATATATATATATATAAATGTTAGTACTACATACATGTTTGAAAAAAAATATATATATAAATGTTAGTACAATAGATAGAGAGAAACTGGAGGACGGATGAACGCTTTTTATATATTTTTTGTAATTTGTTTGCTGTGATGTTTTTTTTTTAAAACTCAATATCGCTGTCTACATCAGATTCATCAAATCGGATTCGGATGTTATTTCTAGACCTATCATGTAAGGCATCTCTGCAAGATTCCTGGTCTTTTAGTTCAAACACTACGCTTTTAAAGCAGCTGTGACACCAATTATACTTTTTTTGGTATACGTTCAAAATAATGTCATGTGCATCGTGAACCTCGTGAGAATGGTCATAGCAGGCAAATAAACGTTTATTTAAAGTTTTATGTATTTCTTTAAATTTAGATAAACAATTTTTACATACGTGTAGGTAATATTGGTCCAGCCAATATCCACTTGTCCATAGACAGTAACTAGAATAATCTTCAAAAACATAACCCCAATCTGATTTTCCTAATATAGTGTGAATTAAATTTGGATCTATTTCTTTGTGACATCTAATAAAGTTAATTCCTGTATATGAAGAATCAAGATCATTTTTGGCTTCTTTAATCATAGCGTGCCATTTATATAAAGGAAATTGTTTCACAATTTCCGTAGTTAATTTCCATGGTAGTGGAGACTGCTCCATGAATTCTACTGCTGATGATGTTATTGATTCGCAAATTTTTCTAACAGCTAACTCTGATAATGTTGGGGCATTCATCTATAACAAAAAAAAAACGCTATTATAAGATACTGTAATGCCCCCACGGAAGTGTGTCAAAACTGTTCGGAATTAAATAACGTTTGTCGTCATACGGACTTAAACTAATTTTTGACTGTTCAACAGAATATACGTTGTGTGCATACGACCTGATACAGCGTTGTGTAGCTGTTTTTTCCTTAAATTCTTTCAAACATTCAACATAATCCTCAAATGCAATTTTATTTTTAACAACATTGTACTTAACCCCTTTAGATTTTTTAACCACCTTCCCACCCTGCACCTTGTAACTATACATTTTGCTTCGAAGTCCAACAAAATGTGTCATAATTTTACCGTTATTTTCATCTTTCATTAGACCCGGCACCTTTTTGTTCTTACGCAGTATTTTATATATGTTATTTTCAGGATAATCCGAAGTATCAAATTTACTGGAATCAGCTTTAATGATCTCCTCATATGCATCCTCACATTGCAATTCGTAGATAAAACTGTCTGTGTCCATGTACATGAGCTTACACCTTTCTGCACCCATTTTTGGTAGCATATAGGTGTAATGAAAATCGTACATGACTAGTTTCGATAGGTCTAGAATTGCCTGCCCTACATACAGAGGTTTGTTAAACGTTATTTCAGCCTTGTTCAATTCGATAACCACCAGATTTTCCTCTAAAATTGTGCGACTGTGGAACCGAAAACTCGAAATCAAGTTTGCTGCCCCATAGCGACCACCCCAAGATTTAACGATTTTACATACGCGGTGCTTACGTATATTTTCCATGGTCTTACCGAATACTGCATTATTCATTAATTTAAAAAGATTTTTTTCGAAATCATTCCGGGCTGCAGCTCTACATCGAGTATTCAACTCGATGTAGGGTTTCAGCCAGGCTGCTTGTTTAAATTGTAAAATTTTATGGATTTTCGTTAACTTTAACCCATTAGCTAGCATTTGTTTTAAATTTTTATAGTGAACCGTGTACTCTTTTTTATCCGTAAGTGTTGCCATTAATTTCGGCAATTTTACCCCGCCGTCGCTGGGTGGTACGCTACGTTCTGCCGCAAACGGAAAATCTTTGTGTTTATCGTGCAGTTCTTGTGGGTACGATAGATCGACTTGTAGCACGTACCCTACGTCAGAGTCGTCGGGTATTGACATCACATCAAACGATGTTACATCATCTACCCATTTGAACCCTCCGTAGGGTAAGGGTTGCTGCATAGCCTTCCCATATAAGCTATTCACATCCAGGTACATAAGGTACTTGGACGGCTTTTCAGGATCATATTCGGGCATATATTTATTGTTGGCCTCCGAAAATCGGTTGCTACACACCGAAATTCCACCTCTTATAGCATTTTCGTAAAACATCACCATATCTAGATCCTTTAGTAGTTCTAACTTACACCCAGTGTATTTGAGCATACAGTCCCACGTATATCCGGGCATTGTATAGTACCACGCAGGATCCAGACCATAGGTGGAGAAACATTTTTTACGCAATTGCTCAAAAACGTCGGCAAGAAGCAGAATATCTGTTTTTAAATATATATCAGAATACTCTCCTAATGTTTTAATGTTAAACTGTTGCCAAACAGATTGCGCATGAGCATACTTCTCGTCACTTACACTTTCATCGTTTAATTTATTGTAAAATTTTTCAATTGGGGGCAAAGTCGTTTCATTTAATTTTTTCAACGAATCAATGTAATCGTAACAGAAAACTCCTTTCTGTGTTAATAATTTGAATTTATCTTCATCTAAATTTTGAAATTCCCTTTGTAAAATTTTCTTTTCTGATACTGCTAAAATTGAAGCTAATTCATCAAGAGACGCCCCCATAAATCGAAAAGAGTCTATAAACCGCAATTTAATGTTATTTTCATCTGAGTGCAGCGTAAAGGAGATGTATTTATCTTTGTTGATGGGAAGTAGACTTAAGCGACCTTTTTTACATAAATTCGAAATCATAAAGTGACTATCGTACCCACTTAAATTATGGAATATAACCGGCACAACAAACAATTTTCTAAAGTTCAGATTGCATGCTTGGTGTGCGTAACCTCTGAACTCTCCACTGAAATGGTTGTGATCTCTAACGATTATGTCTTTTTTTGTTTTTGAAAATCTCTTACCGCAAATATGACATGATGTTGCCTTACATGTGTCTAATTTTTCAATCATAGGTACGCTTGTTTTTATTTTTGAGTTTACAAATTGCGCAACACCAGCCATACGATTTGCAAACCAATCCATACAATCTGCACCTCGAAAGCTCTCGAAATAAGAAAGGCTATCATCATAGCTGCATTTTACATAGAAACCAGCACTATACGGAACGTGTTTTTGATATTTTATGGTTTTAGTTAAATTTACGACGCTACTTTCTTTATGATTTTCTAATTGACATTCAAAATCTGCATAAACAACAAAAGGAGTATTTTGTTGGTATGTAAAGTTTTTAAATTCAACGCAGCTCTCTTTAGGAAGGTTAATTTTATATTTATTAAATTTAGAACACAGTTTTTCATGTTCAACTAATTTATTTTGCTGATGGAAATAGTTCAGACATCTATCGCAAATAAATTTTTTCTCACGATGTTTATTTAACTGGCTACTAATAAGACGCGAAAGATTTTTAATCCAACAATAGTGATATTTAATTTCATCGATTGAATCATTATCTTCATTTGCTGGCGCTGGTGGAGGAGCATCATAATCATTTAAACGCGGATAATATTTATTTGAGCTAAAAGTAAATTAACATGCGTATCCCGTTTATTTTCCGTTAATCTTGCTGGTACTACTATGTAAAATGATTTTTTTTTCTGTTTCGATCAATTCTAAAGCGTAAACATTGACTG